>MU119236.1:3757-127979 GCA_014904845.1 Acephala macrosclerotiorum
ACAGCTCATAAGGTTAGAGACTGGTTTGCAGACCATGGGATCACACAGCTCATGAATTGGCCCCCTTACTCCCCTGACCTCAATCCTATTGAGCACGTCTGGCATGAGCTGAAATGCATAGTTAATGAGATGTTTCTAGAGCTTCTTACAGATAAATCTAAGAGTGAGCATGCAAGACAAAGGCTGGAATTATGTTTACAAGCAGCTTGGGACTGTTTACCCCAAAGCTTGTTTGACAATTTATACTAGAGTATGCCAGACAGAATAGAGGCTGTAATCCAAGCAAAAGGATGGCATACTAAATACTGAGCTCAGTTTGTAGTGCAATCACAATGTAATTTAATCATCTTGTAGTCTAGCTTTAGGCCTTTCTAATGCTTCAATCAGAACTTGATTTGGACGGATAATGGTAGAGTTATTGTCAAATGAAGGGGGGAGGGTAAATGGTGGGGTGCGAAGTAAAAATGCAGTAGCGAATAATTTTTGTTTAGTACTGTAGCACTACCTTCAGTCTGACTTTGTCAAGCTCTGGATCGAGCTCATCAAGTTCCTTGTATTCCACCTCTACGAGCAAGTTGACGAGCTCATTGTCCAGCTCAACTCTGTCAAGCTCTATAGATTCATCATCTCTCTCCTCTAGTTCTATCTTAACTTTGTCTCCGAGCTCGTTCAGCCCCACATCGACTACATTTCAGTTATCCTCAATGGCGGGGTTTCAGTCTTCCTCCGCTACAATCAGTCCATCTGTGCCTTTGCGAGTTATATTCGCCTCGACACTAGTATTGCCAACCGTAACGTCCAGCAGGACTTCGACTAGCATGGTTGCCTGCATCCGAAACAATTGTCTGCGTCAACTCCAGAAATCATCGTTAGTGGCAGGATCGTTCTGTGCATCATACACCACGACCGTCAATTCTGCATCTACCGGTCTGCCTAACTTTGTTGACAGGTGTAACAGCATACCGGCTTCTATCTCGTCTGCGTGCTCCTGTATCCCAACTGTCGTGGCCTCCACTGTGTCCATCTCACCTCAAACCACGATGACACAGACCACATTAGCCACGAGCACATCTCCTGTGTTATTGGCAAGCAGCTCTACTACAGCATCGCTTCCTTCAGCAAGTGCCTGTGCCACAGGCCTGGTCAACGGCGGCTTCGAATCTGGCTCGGTCGCTCCTTGGGCTGATAATGGTGGCTTCTCATCTGCTCTCTCCGTCGGGTACTCCCCCTCCACCCACGTGGGTGCTTCAGATGGGAATTACTACATGTAAGTAGCCAAGCTCACCAGTTATATACCTCCAACTAACATCATCTAGGGAATCCACCGTAAATGACGGATCAATGGGTATCATCTCCCAGACGGTGGCTGTCTGCGCAGGTAAGACATACACGATGCAAGCGCACGCTCAAGTAGCCTCCCTCCCAGCTGCGATCGGCCACCACCACCCTCCTGGTTGCACGGTTCAAATTCGCGACTCCGTCGGAGGAAAATGTTCTAGACCGGCCACCATCAAAGCCAATGCCTTCAACACTGTCTCGAAGACGTTCAAGGCAACGAAAACACAGAGATACGCTACGTTGCAAGTCAAGATTGAATGCCCGAACAACACAGCAGGCAATGTAAATACGGTCTATGTGGACAATATCTCTATAGGATAGACAACCGCTCTTTTAAGCAAACATTTCCTTTGATTATTTGGGGTTAGCGGGTAGATTCACGAAGTTGGATAGTGGTTTGAAGTACTGTACATACGCACAAATAGAAAGTCTTCGCAACGTTTTTGGTTTGTAATAGTATTCTCAGTTATCTTCTTCATTGTGCAAATTCTTCCCATATGAGAGTTTCATTATACCTAGGAACCATAGGATGCCCATAAACTCTATGTTGATTTTTTCTCGTGCCGGTTCCGCTTTAGTTTCTGGACGCGAGTAGCGGCCGCTTTTACCTGAGCTGAGGGTGCTCGCGTGCATGAGCAGAGCCCGAACAAAGCCTGAGCATCCTGAGCTCGCCCTGATTTGTTAACTGCTGCAGGCCCAATTTTGGCTCCGGCTACAGTTTTCTTGTCGGGTTTGCCGGGACACTCAATCTGCTCCCCTTACAAGGTTTCTGCCAAAGCCGCTTCGAGATCCTCAATAGGAATGCCTCACATAAAGAACGTATAAAGAACTCAACAATATCGTAGAAAAGCATGCTGCGACAACTTTTCCCATTTTGAGATAAATTTTCCTTACATAATACAGTACAGTTTGAGATCGGCTTCGGTTCAGAACCCTCAATGATTTTATTCTTGATTCATATTTGGTGCGATATTAATCCTCTATACTTCGTAGCTAGCCTAACTCCTGCCGGCAAACAAGCAGGAAAATGGCAGGCTCAACGAATACTCTTCCAACATCCGAAGACGCCCACTTTATGCCCAAGCTCTGGCGACAATACAGCAAGATAGCGTGACAAGGGCAGCAAAATGTGGGGCATTCTGCAAAGGAACGAGTCACCCTGTCCTAGACAACAACATGCAACGGCAAGGGGAAACATAGGGCTTTGAGACTTTTGGGCTGGGAGTAGAACGGCCTCGTAGCAATCAATGTGAAGTTGCCTGCACTAATGTCTCCGAAAGATCCACCGAAATGCTAGTGAGAAGAGAGCACTCGAACTTAGAGCAATAGCAGTGAGGTCATATACGAGCAAAAGGACGAACAGGCCAAACGAAGGCAATCTGAGAGATCTCAATAGCATTGTCTCATGGAACCTCCGTAACCACAACCTTCAAATTATGTGTGCATATCTTTGCCCTGTCCGCCGTAAATTTAAAGGCTATTGATACCGTATCAACGTGCTCAAACGAAATTATCATTCTGCCGTCCCACCGATATTGTACTGCCTCGGATTTCGAGGTCTCCCGTTGGATGAATATCCAAATCAACTCGCAAGCATGGCCTGACCCAATCAAATACATAGAAATTCTCAAACAAAATCCTGAAAAAATCTCGCCTTACCCACATCCAAAGAAATTCGTAAGGCTCCATCCCTGAGCCCGCCCCTTCCCATCTCAGTACCTTATCTCGACCCACGTCATCTCAGTCGTTATATCACATCCATGTGTACGATAGTGGGGCAACGTCGTAAGTCAACTTGCAATGCCCGTATTTGCAACCCTCGCATAGAGCGCTCTCATGTGGACCCTTACTCGCACGATTTGTGTAAATGGGTTGTTCCATCTGTATACCACTCCACTTTTTAAGACGATATGCAATTCTATCTGCGTATGAATCATCCGGGAATGGCTGACCGAGGCTTCCACAACCTTTGCAGCGTTGGCGATACACTCGGGCATTGTATCGTTGTTCGGGGTACATTCGTATCGTAATAGCAATCCTTTTGCTCCCCCATCCGGCTTGGCGGCAAGCTTCGTTCGAGCATTCGAAGCGTCCCATGATATTGGTATCGTATTCTTGAATAGATCCTCTGTCCTTGTCGGTTGCGAAGAAAGTAAAGAAGAGGCCGTCCTCCTCTAACAGGAGTCCCACACTATCGTGAAGTTCTGGATACATAGACCACGATTTATCCAAAGGGTGCGCTTTTGGCTTTGGTCTCCTGCGTGATATTGGCTCTCTGTGCAACTTCGATTTTGGGGACGGCATGCTGGGTCTGGCCTGTATGCGAGCTCACGATGACAGAGCTCGAGGAAGGGGTTAAACCCGTCTTTAAGCGAGCAATGAATATCGAGCCAGAAGATACGATACTAGACAAATGATTTCGACGTAGCAATCGTGTTGCCATAATAAACGGAGGATTGCTGTCTTAGATAAATACATGTCTTCTGCCCCAGCGGTTAGACCGTCAAATACGTGGTCGGCACTGGACAACTGTGACGCCTTCCAACGTTGGCGAAATTCGGCGATCGATGCCGATTATTGGAAAGATGTCTGAAAAGATGGTGTGCGCCTTCGAGCGCTGATAGGTATCCCACATCCCCTTAAAACCCCCGGAATAGCAGCTTCAACCATTGGCATAACCCCACGTAATTAGCTACCCAGATTTTTAGCTTGAAAAAATATATCATCTTCGTCTCTTGGGATTCGAGGAGGTAGGACACTAAGTACGCCTCTTCTTTCAGCTTGATAGTGGGGTCGCCTGTGAAAGTAAAAGGAATACAATTCAAGTCAATAAATAAATAAACAATTTATTTTTATTTTTATATTATTATATATTTAAATTTTTTAAATTTAATTAAATTATACAAATTTTTTAATTTTTATTATAATATTATTAAATATATGAATAATAAAGTAATGAAACTCGACTTATAAGGTTATAATCTAAGGCAGTAACTAAGCATTGCACTGAGATATTAAATTTGATAGTTGCTTTTAGCGGGCCGCGCTTCGGGCGTCATTGTGACCGTAGGACAGCCTGAGCCTCACCCTCCGCGCGCACTTCCATTCTCGATTGAAGCTCAATCACCCCTTCCCCTGATCGCCTTCGCCATCACCCTAGCCCTTCTATCATGCCATAAGTCCACTCTGAAGTTCCCGATGATTTTGACAGTGGCAGTCCAGAAAGGCATCGAATGCTTCGGGATCGCAGACCTCCCACAAATTTTCGCCCGTTGCTTCGTTATCTGCGAACATGGCACCACCGAACGAGGTAGCTACAGCTGCAGCAGATGAAGCAGCAGACGCACCCCGACATCTCCGTCCTTCGAAAGAAAATATGGCCGAGTCAACACCATACATGGAGTACACGTCCGTCCTTCTATCCCCGATCAGAACTAACATCGTCCAGTGGAATCGGCACCGAAATGGTCGACATCTACGTTGGCCCCTCCAAAAAACTCTTCCGGCTCTACAAAGCAAAACTCTGCAGCCGCATCCCCTATTTCGACAGAATGTTCAATGGTAACTTGAAAAAGGTATCGCACAATGTGGCGTATCTTGAAGAAGACGATCCTGCGTCCTTTGATTTGCTGGCCGATTGGGTGAATTATCCAACGACTTCGAAATCTTCGAGACGGATTCGGGAGTTGACAACGGTGAAGCATAAGGAGGGGAATGAGGAGGCCAGTTGGGACCCGGTGGGATTTTACAGTCTGGCGGAGAAGTATTGTTTGCCAGAGCTGCAGGATGCCATTATGGATGCGCTTGTTCAGTATCATACGGAGCAGAACGAGCTTCCTTCCGTGAACTTCGTTTTCCGAGCCTACGAGCATACCTCGGCAGGATCACCTTTGGCGAGATACTGCGCGGAAAGCATTCTCTATGTGATGGACGAAGGCGGTGAAGATGACAGATGGCCTGCTAAAGAAGTTGCACGTTTGTTCCGGGAACTACCTACCTTTGCCTCTGAATACATTGCTGTGCAGAGAAAAAAGGGAGGCAAAGGTAGAGGTGTTGATCCAAGGGACACCATTCGATGTTATTTCCATGCCCATGATCGTGGGGAGCCCCGTCCTGGAAATCCCAACAAGAGGAAGAGTCCGGAAGGCGCAAAGTCGAATGGGAACAAACGGCCGCGTGTGGTCGAATTCAGTAATCTCGACGTACTACAAGATTTTGACTTTGATGCCTTTCTCCACCACGATGACCACAGGGAGATGACTCTGAATTCTTAAAAATGAATATCAACGGAGGGCTCGTCTGATAACCTGTGTCTACGATCTATACTCGTAATCTGGATTACTGAATACATTGTTTTGGCACCTCGCTACGTTCCATTATATATATACCTCACATCATTCGTACGTTATTTCCTCATTCTAGTTTTCACCTCCAAAGTTGCTCTAGTTGAGGCACCTAGCACTTTCTACGCTTCTCCACTAAGCCCTACTATCTCCCTATTAACACAACCAATTCCCCGAAACAGTATTACTGCTACAAATCAGCTCATAAGCTGATAATTACAGCTCGCTAAGAACGTGGTATCGCTTCTACACATCATCCAGTCCCGCTGCTACGGCCGTGCTACGTGTAGGTTATCCGTTCGTAATTGTGAAGAGGTGCTTGCAAGGATTTGTAACTGTTTGCTAGGGCGTGTTGTGGTTTGAGGGGATGTGGGAGTCTTTCTGGATAATGAGAAGAGTGGAGAGGTTGTTATAAATGCTGGTATCGAAAGAAGAGATATTAAACTAAGAAGGAAGTCCGTACTACAATACTCGCATACGCGCAAGGCGAGCTAGCCTCTCCATCATTCGACAAAAGCAATCTGTTCATTCAACGACTCTAGGCAGCATTCTTCGGTATATACCCTCCCCGCGCCATAGCGGTAGAATTTCTTCTTTACACTTCATTTCTAGAAGCATATAACGAGATGCTTAGGGTGCTCATGGGACTTCTCAGGTGAGATGGCTGAGTGGAGGGTGAGCGGAGGGTGATTGACGCCTGAGTAAGAGCGGCAAGATTATAACCAAATGCGAAGAATAAGTAGGAAAGAATTGACTGATAATACCACATAATCCATCGCTTGGAAACAAACTCTGCTGAATTGGCTCTGTTCAAACAAGGTTCTCGCTGCTTTCTTCGTTACAGCCATCGCAACTGTCCGTGCCATTATTGTCGGATATCTTTCCGATTCACTTCCTGAATCTTACCTCGACGAGTTGGATCAGGCCGTCATCGCCGCATTCCCAAGAAGTCGCTTCTCAACAAGACTCCTTTCATGGTTTTTGGCACTGCGGCATAAAACCATGTTTACTTTAAGATTGAGAGGCAAGCGATCGAAAGAACACAAAAGTGTTCCACGCCATGTGCGACAAGAGTGCCTCGTCAAATTCACGCTCGTCTTGAGCGACTAGCAATTGGTTACCGGACTTGCTATTCTGATCGGTGGTTTGGCAACCTAATGTAAGCTCACCGGATACGAGTTTTCTGTCATTCTCGGTCTCGCCTGGTTTTCATGAACGCATCTTGCTACTTTAGACGTTCTCCGAGATTATTTGGTTGCAAGTTGTCCGGAATTGGCGCGTATGTGGAATGATTGCCCTGCTTTTTCTTCTGACTTAGGCGTTGTTCTTCACGAATATGGCATCATACTCGACCATCAAAGTACCGATACAATGCTATTACTCGCTGCCGGCCACCGCCACTGACCAAGACGAACACGGAGGCTGGATCTGGTGATCATTTTGTAACTCTGTTACTTTTATTAGCCAGCTATATCGTCAAAATTCAGAATTTATATCACAACTCAATCACGATTTACATCAGAATCTGGAACTTGCAACACGAAATCGTGACAAGAGTCCTGTTTCCAGTGCGCCGAATCCGAGGGATCGCCCCGTATTAAACCAGGAAGCCGTCACCACGTACAAAGCCTCGCAGCACGTCGACCTACGGAAACTTCGCAAAGCATCCCGCGGGATTAAATCTTGGCTCCTAATAAGCACTCACCGACATGATAGCTCTTTCCTGTCCTTATTATCCACCGTAACGTTCAGCTTCTCATATGGTATTTCTCAGGTTGTACTTTATCGACGGAATACTGTAACTACGACCGACTAGAACTGGCAACTGGATCAACATCTATGGACTTTGGTCAGATTGTACCTCTCTTTCTATTAGTTCCAGTCCTCGCTGCCGCTGAGATGTATTATGGTGAAGGAAAAAAAAATTATTCCCTACCAAGGCCTCATAACTAAAAGTTTCAAGATTTTGTCGGCGAGAGCGTGTTTCTACCCACATCTCTACAGGCTCGCACCGCAACCTTAGTGAGGCATATTCCAATAAAACAGATCTAAGCAAGTTGACACTTCCTCCAAGTCCCTACCACCAGCTCGAACACCACGTCCACCACGACACAAAAAAGTACTTATGACAAGAACCTTGCCATTGTCGAAAGATATTTCTACGGAGACACAAAAACCATCGCCAAATATCAGTGTACAGTACAGTAATGGCAGACCGAGATATTCTACATCTCAGTCTATGGAACGACTTGCTCGTCTCTTAGTCTAAGGAATTCCAAGCATTTGAACAGCAGCTAAAATTGACACCATCCTTGACGCGATTCGCCATCAGTGGAATTATGTCCATTACTTTGGGAATTCTGCTCAACATGAACGGGAACACTCCACTCCTGATATCGCTCTTTCTTTGCCTAGTCAAATTTAGTTTCTCCTTTGCAAGGAAGCTGGGGGGCTTTCTGCTTATATATCGTGCTGCCCCGCGCAGCCAAAGACATGAAAAAATTGATTACCAGATGAGTATCATTGGTGAACAGCGATCGCTTTTGTCCTAAGGTAAGGTTGTTGGCCGCCGGGATAGATTCCAGAAGAAATACTGACTGACCAGCGCAACGGAAGGTGCGGATCCGAAGTCCCGCTACGATAATGGCAGCGCATCTCGACATGGAAGGAAATAACAAGCATAAGATATCGCAAATAGAACTCGACTTGATTTGACAGCAAATACTTGAATAAATGTGCGTGGATCATGAAGTGTTCAGTAAGTTGTGGCCACATGATGATAACCATTTCGCAATCCCTCACTTTCGTAACTCGCACTAACGAAAGGATTTGTCTACAGCGGAAAACGTAAGAGTACTTGACATCTAGGCAGAGTCCTTCGCGCTGAGTTTATTCAAGCCTATCTCGAAGCCCGAGTATTGCAGGCCCGAAAGAGAAACGCAACGATACATATATGAAATTGAGCAATGTTCTCGGGATCGCTAAATTTAGAGGGCTCGGTTGCAGTCATAGCGGAGTTTCAGGGGTATGCTGGGTTCTATGACCTCATTCCGTTGTGGATAATCCCCAGATTCGCGCGAAATTCCCTGAAGAGCTTGGCGTGATACAAGGTAGACTTAATTTGTAAGGTGAATGAAGCGCCGAGAGTATGAGGCTCTGGTCTTGAGGTCCCTGCGCAACATCAAAGCGCTTCCATAGGTGTAGATCATGTTTCTGATACACGAAACGAAACAAGTTACGCATCCACGGCAAAGCTTGATTCACGGGTGTGGCTTGTCCGGATTCGTCCGAAGACCTCATTCGTAATTGCTGGTCAGAAATCTTGTATGAGAAATGAACGGCGAGACTTGTGCCAGTGATAGGTCTGGGAGAACCACTTACATATGTCGGCCTCCACCTTGGCCTTCTGCTTCCATTCTGTTCTATACACTTTTGTCAAATAATTTCCAAGGAGCAAGTTTTCTATTTCGTGCTGTGCACTTTTCGATTCCTTTCATTCCTCCAAGCTAAGCATTTATACAACTTTGTAATATTTTCAACTTTTTCAATACTATTTCAAAATGAAGTACGCCGTTATCCTCTCTTTCGCCGCCTTTGTGCTGGCCATTCCTGCTCCCCAGGACGATATTTCCAGCATCCTCGCTGTAAGTCTTACCCTCGTCACTGTTCTGCCTTCAAAAATCGAGAAGTGATTTGCTGACTCCAGGATTCTGAGATAGGCCCTCCAAGCGAACTCGCCTGATGTCAGTACTCTCTTCCCATGGCTTCCATAAACGACCGTTTCTCCAAACTTGACAGGAGAGCACGTCGCTGACTCTGCAACTTGGATCAGGATGCCAGCGCCGCCGCTGCTCTGAACAAGGCCGCTCGTCAAGAGAGCGCCGATTTGAACAGCATCTTGGCTAATTTGGCTTCAAACAACCCAGGTTCGTGTATCTCTTGCCAGGATTCATCTCAATTTCCTAAAGAGATTAAATTCTCTAGCGACAGACTTTTTAAGGACAACATATGCTGATTCCGCTGACAGATGATGCCGCTGCTGGTGAGTACTTCATTCATTCTATAAAGCGACATCTGCCTCGTTTGGATAGTATCTACCGAGACATACACATGCTATAGACTGCTTCGAGAAAAGTCCGAAAGATGCATACTGACGCTCATTCCTCTGCATAGCAAAGGGAGTTGTTGCCAAGAGACAAGATGATTTGGCATCAATCTTGAGGTGAGTTTTTTCTAATATGTCTTTGGCTCGCCGGGTATTCTAGTACTACTAGGACATGGAGATTCGCGTCTGTTCCACAAATGAGATATACTGACTTCAGTTCTTTGTAAATAGTGCATTGAGTGCCAATGATCCCGCCGATGGTTATCACGCCCCGTACAGAAATCTCCAATAGTATGCTGACACCTAGATTAGGATCCGTCGCTGCCGGAGCTGTCAAGAGGCAAGATGATGTAATTCCACCCAACCTATCGCATCTTGTATTCGAGCAGTCTCTGGAGTATTGACATACTTCACCAACACAGACACATGTGCAACGATTCCGGAGAAATGCATCTCTCCATCCCGGAATGTTTGAAGAAGAGTGCTGACTCAAGACTCTGGCTGTAGATTGCTAGCATTTTGGCAGCCCTCCAAGCTAACGACCCTGTGAGTTTATCAATTCTAGTTTTTGCTCTTTTGCGGCAGTCTGTCGCCAACTCCCCCTTGTCCCTATACCCACTTCTTAATTTGTCGAGGCATGAATAGTGCTCGACGCAATGACAAGGGCGTTTGTGAAAGAATACTGATACTCTGGCAAATAGGAGGACGGAGCGGTTGCTGCTGGATCTGCCGCTTCCAAGAGAGATGAGGTACGTATCACACGATCCTGTCCAAATCTCATGAGATAGAATTGACAAATTCCTCAACAGATGGCAGATATCCTGGCAGCTCTTGCAGAGAACAATCCTGAAGATGCTGAGGCCGCCGCCGAGGCTCCTCATGCTTGAATTAGAGATGTACAAAGTGGAAGGTCGGGGGGTAGAGAGGTGGAAGACAAATTGGGTACATATGTCGGGGAATAGACGGCTTTGGGGGACAATACGAACAGGAATGGGTGTACAAAGTCGCGAAATAGTTAACATTCGTTCGGCAATGCTTCTTCTCTAAATATCAAGTCTGAGTTTTGGGTCATGTGGATGTCAGATGGAAGGGAACCTTTGAGAGTCAACTGCGACCTGGACAGGCGAGATCTATCCCAAATAGGTCGGCCACGGAAAGGCAAGTTCCTCGAAGACCATTTATTCGTAACGGATTTCCAAAATCATCGAAAAATTCTCAGGATCTGAGTCGGAAATTTTGTAAGCTTCTGTCAGAGATCTCGTTGAAAAAGGTGGATGGGAATTTTCCTTCAAAGTCAAAAATTACCCCGCACCTGAAGTCTTTTTGCACTGCACATAATACTCGAGCAACTCTGATTTGACAATAGTAATTCCGTTGCGAGTCGGAGAAGAGCATAGGACTTGGATAGGGTGTAGACACAAGTGGTGATGGGAAGGAAAGACATGGCTGCAGAAAGGGGTTGAGCTTGCAGGTGGTGAACCGAACATGAGAACCGCGAAGCCCACAGAAACGTGTTCAGATTATCTAGGAAAAGATCCGACATTGCAATTCGCAGCAAAAGCTACTCGTATCGCTTCGCGCAGCAGAAATTTTATTGAACGTGCTGCCAGCGGAGAGCAGGAGGCGGGACGGAGCGGAGCGGAACCTGTTCCGCGGGCGGCAAAGAGCACGGCGGCCGTCCTGCTGCTGCCGCCGCTCCCCGCGACGTGCAACAAAGCTTCTCATTGTCGGTCTGATGTGACGGAAAAAGGCTTGGGATGACAAATTTCAAAATTATACTAAAACGTGGAACATTAAAAGGAAAGACTAGGAGGTGCGCAAAACTAGGTGAGCACATAATCATCTATCGAGAAACAGATCTGGATGTTTGAAAACTTCAAGTATGAGTTGCCCCTGACATATTCCCCATTGTACCACTTGTACGTAAATTACGTGTACCAAGTAGGCTCCGGGATCTATCACTCATTAGCAGCCCTCTCAATCTATACCACACTCAACTCTGGGCAAACTCACCTTATCAAGCAAAACAAATTCCCCCAACTCCCTATTCTTATGGGCCACCGGATCATGCAACGTATGCGCCTAACATCCCTCCAAAATCTATCCAGTCCAACCTTCCTCCCCGTCGCCCTAGATCCCGTAACCTCAAAGACCCCGGCCGTAACCCTCAAGCTGGTATCAGTCGTAACAACCTTCGCGCTCGCTACCCATTCCGCTGCCTCTCCTCTTTCCCTTTCTGACACTTTCCTATCCTCTCCATACTTGGCATATACGTTCGAAATTTCGAGACCTGCAAGATCAGCGAGCGTTTCTGCAGCGCGAAGATGGGCGAAGAAGTTCCCGTATCGCTCAAGGATGTAGAATTCCTCAGTAGGAGACGATTTGTTGTCTCCTCCGTAAGGCCAGGCGCGAGTTGATGTGTTGGTGTACTTCGCCGCGAAGTCCAAGGAACCTTGAGCGATGCCTAGGTAAAAGTTTGAGAACACGAGTTGGATGGTGGGGAGAAGGAGGGTTGCGAATGGGATTGCGAGGACGGATGGGTCGGGGAGTTTGGTTGTTGTGGACCAGCCGAGGGCGTCGGTCCAGGGAACGTGTACTTGGGAGATTTTGACGGAGCCGGATTCGGTGAGACGGAGGCCGACGTTGTTCCAGTTGTGCTAGGGATTGTTAGGGTAGAGGTGTGGGTAAACGGAGTGGGAGAGACTTACAGCAAATTGGATGCCTGGTTGTTCTGTTGGGACGAAAGCGAAGATGTGGTGTTCAGTGCCGGCGTAGACGCCTTCGAGCACTGTCAGATCGGAGATCACACCTCCAGTGTTGAAGTTCTTGAATCCATCAAAGACGAGATGGTCTTCGTGATCGGTGATGTTCAAGTCATTATCCCTTGGATTGACAGCACCTGCTGCTAGTCAGTACACACATCTCATTCCAGAGGACTTGACTGACCTCCAACGAAGTAGTTATTCTCAATGATCAACTTCTGAATCCTATGCTTCTGCTTCTCAGTCCCAACCACATTCGCAGTCGTGCTCCACAACAAATGATACCCCAGCAACATCCCCAAACTCCCATCACCCTTAGCAACTTCTCTAATGACCTTATATCCTACCTCCCAATTCTGCCCGCCACCGCCAATTTCCTTTGGCCCCAGAATCTTCAGCAGACCTGAGCTCTTGAGCAATGCTACTTCAGCTCTTGGGGATTTGTTCTCGATGTCTCGCGAAGCAGCATCAACAGCCAGGATCTGGGCTACTTGACGAGCTCGTTCAATCCATGCTTCGGTTGTGGCAGGTAGACCATCGCTGATGAATTTCTGGTGGTAGACATCGTAGACAATGGGGTCTGAAGCTGGGTTTGGTTTCACTTTCTTGGTGCTTGGTTCAACGGCAACACCACTGCCATTGGAGGCTAAGAGGTCGCTGACGGGGGGAGCCATGTTTGTTTGAACTCAAGAATGATGTAAATCAATAAAAACAACGAAGAGAAAGAAATGCAAGCAAAGTGAGGTTGTGCAAGTTCAGCTCTTGATAAGGTCCGGAAGCTCTCAGCACCAGCGGATCCAGGGATCCACGACTCGTACGAACCCCGCCATACCATCTGAATATTGTGTGCTTGCCCAGACCATCTCGACGCTCCATGTTGCCGAACTACAGCATCGCGTGCTCTACGCATTTATGGTGATATTCGGTGACATCGCAAGCCGAGAGCACGTTGAGGGGATTCGTCAATGGTGGGGTCGATCCTCAATCACGTCAGTTTTGGCTGCATCGAGCTATCCGAACTTTTGCGGGACCAGCATCTCGGCAGAGAATAAGGTTATGACCCCCACCCTAGCGCTTAGAGTGCCTAATATTGTTTTTGGTGGTAAGTTCTAGATCGCGGAATGTGTGGTTGAAGTTGTTGATGAAGGTTGGAAGGCGTCGTGGAATTTTGCGGATGGTGGGATGGAGGCGCTAGTCCCGATTCGGTCGTCGGAATTCCTACGGCGTTCCGACATCACATTGAAAAGGAACGATCATGAAGCTCCAAGGGAAACCTGGTAGTCGGGTCATAATGTTACACAACATACGGGAAGGGGATAAGGATGCCAGGTTTGCAGGAGGCGCTTCTGGACTCTACAGGCAGTAAAAGTGACATTTGAAACTCATCCACCAAACTCTACACCTGGCCTATGACACGTAATCTCACACTGGAATATTTTCATGACATTTCCCATCTCCGTCTTTGAACCTGAGCTATGGCTGAGCAAGCTTAAGCCGAAGGTGAGCATTCCTGAGCACGGCCTAAGCACATGCCAAGGAAGCCGTATACCCGTGTACATTGGAAAACTCTCGCTGTGGTAATGCAACTGCAGTTGCTAAACATATACCGTATCCGTACTATATAAAAAGGTCTTTATTCATCTCAACGCAGCACGCAGATACTGAAGTCGGCCAGCCCCAACGTCTGTCTCTGATAATCTTGCATTTGAAAACGTTAAGTTTGCTAAGTCCTTCTTCCGGTCCTGGATCTTGACAACATTCTATAAAACAAGTCAGCAACAACCCTAGGACAAGCACCAACGAAAACACAACCTCTTCGAATGAATTTAGCATTCTATATCGTATTGTCGTTACATTCCTCTTCTGGCCGAGACGATACACGCGACATAATGCCTGCTCTTCCATTTGTGGATTCCATTGTGGCTCCATCAAGTATGCACGGGATGCGGCTGTGAGATCCAACCTAGTGAGTGTTAATTTCAAAAATACTTGGCATTTCAAGCTGTAGACTCACCCAGCCCCACCACAAGTAATAGAAACCAAGATGACGCGGACGCCATCCGTTGTTTGAAATCTTCGTATAGCATCTGCTCTTTTATCAGGGGACAATTGCCCATCAACCCTTGTGAAGCGAATGGAGGCCCTATTTAGCACACATTCAATGAGATCCAGCGTAAAGGTCCAGTAAGAAAAGATGGCACTGGAGCAAACCATCATTAGAAAAGCTATGGAAATCGTCACCTGAGGGGAGTTAACATACCTTTTCTCCGTTTTAAATTCCTTTAGATTTTGAAGAAGAGCTTTCAGTTTTGTTGGCGTAGAATCTGGACTCATAGTAATTCTAGGATTTAAGATTTGAGGGCGGGAAGATTCAACCAAGGAGACTTCAAAAGTTGGGCATTTCGGATGGTGTGCGCACGGTGATTTCCCGGAAAGTGCTGAAGCCTTCGAAGCGCAAGAGCAACAGAGAACAAACAGACATTGGGATAGATGAGCGTGGATAGGTGACTGACTCCCATTGTCCAAGCATTCGACATTCCCTTCTGGTGAGCCTTCCGAGGTTGTGTCAGCAAGGTTAGCAGTACAAGCGACACACATGGCTGCACCGGCATCGATCATACTGTCAAACGCTTTCTGAGCGGTAATATTGTCCCAAGTATTGGGCACATCACCGTCAGTATTCAAGTCATCGAAGCTCTCTTGTTTTCCAGCGACCACACCATGGTTGCAGATGAGCCTTAGCTTGTTTAACCACCCCAATGCGTTCAGATATAATCCTTTTTGAGTGAACTCTTCGGACATCGCATTTTCAAGCATGCCAACAGTGAAAGCCCGAGCAGAATTATACAAGTCTTGCTCAGCGGCAGTGAAGGTCAAACGATGAATCTCATCGGTACGGCTTGGAAGGTTGATAGCAGTCCTTGGCCTACACAAAGTGATCGAGTTGACCAATTTCTTAAGTCGCAGAAGGCCTTGTTGGTCTGATTCTTGCCAGGGTTGGGAAATCTCGATATTGAAGGTTTCCGGATCCGAAAAAGGGAACACTTTGAGGAATTCAATTATACTGGCCAGATCGGTAAGCTTGTTTTGAATGGGTGTTCCGGTAATTGCCCATCGATTAGAAGCGCAGAGAGCACAGACTGATTTTGCTTTTGAAGTACCTCTGTTCCGGATTATATGTGCTGCTAGCAGTTAGCAGCGTAATATCAGTGCTCTACCCTCGCTTACGTACCTTCATCCAGGATCACTCGATGCCATGTAACAGAATAGATTGTCTCTTCTACTGAATTTGACTTATGGAATTTTTTCAGTTGTGCTGCAATTGTTTCGTACGTTGTGAGGACAATGTCATATTCTGAAAGCACATCAATCGAGGGCTTGACCGGGCCATGGTAAGTATACCATGCCATTGCACCAGGCCGCAGATGTCTACTAAAATCAGCGATGGCTATAATGAAAAGCAATCGACTAACTTTTGTAACTGGCTGTGCCACATCTCTAACACTGTACAGGTCAGATTTGCTTCAACTATTCAGAGGGTAGAGAACTTACAACTAAGTGGGGCAATAATTAGAGTTGTTTTAATAGATCGTCGTGAAGTTATTAGAACATTTTCGTTCTGTATCTCGGGCTCTTTTTGGTTGAGAGCAATTAGTGCTATCATGGTGAGGGTTTTCCCAAGTCCCATTTCATCAGCCAAAAGTCCTCCTCTGAAGTCTGGAGGAGGCGCCGATTGCGTTTCTCCGGTGATAGTATTAACATATCTATTATAAAGTCAGTAATTCGATGAATTGAACGAGGTGTACAGCATACAGTAACCGGCCATTACCGCGCACCTCCCTGGCCCATATGTCGCTTCCTGGGGAATCAAATGCCCACCCCAATTCTCTTCGCGACATAAATTTCAGTGCTTGTTTTTGATGTCTTTGTAAAATTAGCAAGAACTTACAAAATTTAAGGGAAGATCCTACCGAAAGAGGGGGGTTTCTATTGCCATTGGGGTCTCGGCTTCTTCGATATTATCTTCGTTCCTCAAAACTGCAAATAAATCAATCTGAGAGGTGACATTCCCAACGAGACAAGTGATGCTTTCGGGAGTGATTGATGCTGTGGTGATTGGCTCTTCTTCTTGGCTGCAAAGCATATGTGGATTCATATATTTCACGTCACGATCGCAATGAAACGGGTCTTGAAGGTACATCTGGCACTCCTGAAAGAACTCGCCAACATCTTCAAAAGCTTCGATGACTCCATAGAATATGACACAGAGGAAGATCCTAGCTGGGTGTTTCTTTCCACAATCATCAGCCTTTCCCTGGGTTTTCTCGTCTTGAATCTCTACAGTACAGTAGGATTGGGTCGATGCGAGATTCATGTCTTTGAGGGCATGGAAGATCTTGGAATATTTGGGCCGTATTGTGCCAAACCTCTGGCATGTATCCAGTCGAAGCAGTTGATTTGATTGGTCTAGCCGAACATGAATTATCGGAACTTGTGGATACCGAGTGTCCCCTAATAGGACAGGGATATTAGATACCTATATTGAAGTCAGAACCTTAATGATTGAACACGTTAGAATTGCCAACCATTCCAAAACAGACTTCTTCTCCCAGCTTAATTCGTGGTAACTTTAAGACGGACAATTCGCCCATAGCTGGTCCTGCATGTCGCTCCGTCTCCCGAGCCGGTGGAGGGGGATCCATAGTTTCATCGTCGGATACAACGCTCTTGTGGCTTGGGCAAGGTGGTTCATTTATTTCGAATGGATCGCTAAACACCTGGTGTGCCGAGTCAAACAACTATTCTTCGTCAGTCACATAACTTTATCATATCTCACCGAAAACATCTCACCCGAGAATGCTCTTCTTGCTTCTCGATTTCGGACCCAGATTCATCTGCCAATAAAACGACAGAGTCAGGATCTGCACCATCCAATGCAAAGAATTCCTTTTGTTCCTCAAACGTATCCATGTTTAACGTATCAGAAGTTGAGATCCCGTCCAGTTCAATGATGGATGGCAACAATGGGACATTCTCAACGACTTTGATTGACGATTCACCTCCAACGATCCGTTGTCGTTTGAGAGGCCTAGACTGTTGAATATCTGCCATAGAGTCGACCTCACGTTTGATAGAGTTAATCCTGGTGATGTATAGAGTATTTCGGGAGGGAAAATAAGATAGAAATGTGTCGCTGTCCGCATAGAACCTCGAGAAGAACGGGCAAGAAAGCTTTCAGAGGTTGAATTATTTCAAAAAAAGCCTCATGCGGTGTCTAGCTGCAGATCACAATGCAAGCAAGCGAATAGAAGCTGACTTCGTGGCCATGCATCGGTCTCAGCCACCACAAATGTTGTTGTGCCCACCCGGCTGTGCAGCCTCACCAGTCACACCGCCAGCACCACACTTACGTTTCCATCATCAATCCAGCCCGACAATCTTCACTTAAATTTCCGAATGTCGGAGCTATCCATCTCAGGTATTAACGATCTGAGGGCCATCACCTACATGGTAGGATTGATCCAAATATATCTGCGAGACAATATCAACGACCAACGAAAACATTCCGGAGATTGGGGAAAACAGGGAACCCATCGCAATGGCGGCCTCAGACAAATTAGCATCTATCGACATGGCTTTCATGAAGCTGAAACAATCTGTCAATCCAATTGACGCTGTCACTTTTCAATCCACTACGCTCGAAGATGTTTGGAAGGCAGCACTTGCTATACAACAACGCCAGCGCGAAAGTAAATCTATGATGAACATGCGACGGGTTGAGCCTTTCTTAAAAGCCCTTGAAAAGTACTCCAAGTCAATAGAAATTCTTTGCAATGGGACACCGTATTTACCATGGATATGGGTAAGTCTCAAAATGAACTTTCAGAATAATCACCCAAGACAGCTAATAACAATCCTTGGAACTCAGGCGCCCATCAAATTACTGTTGGAGGTCGGCGCTTATTAGTTTTGATCGAGGGCGCACTGACTAAATGTTGACAGCTAGCCAGTGCTCATGCAAACATCTTCGAAAAACTACTTAATGCGTACGCTCAAATCGCTGAATCGATGCCGCGTTTTGATCGGCTTCAGAAGACCTTCCAGGACCATCCCGATTTTCAGAGAGTTTTAGTCATGGTCTACTCTGATATACTCGAATTCCACACTCGTGCCTACCAACTTTTCAGACGACGAGGTTTGAATCATACGCAAGGTTGAGAAGAGCTAGTAGTGTTGCTAACTTGAAGTTAGTATGGCATGTTGTGTTTGACTCGTTATGGAAAAATTTCGACTCGCGATTCTCAGGAATCCTAGAAAGCCTTTCCCGTCACAGAGATCTGATAGATAAAGAGGCTTCGTCCATTAATATAGCAGAGGCACGAAGCGCGCGAATCCGTGCAGAAGAAGATATTGCTCGACGTGAGAAAGAGAGGCAAAACTATCAACTCCAAGATTCTATAACTTGGCTTGGCATCACCAATGACGAACAACAGGAAATCATAGAAAAATTGCTTCGAAGACGGCAGCCTGGAACCGGTGAATGGCTTCTCCAAAATCCGCAAATAATGTCATGGACCAGTGATAGCAGGAGGCATCCGATCATTTGGCTCAAAGGCATTCCAGGAGCTGGTAAGACAGCACTTCACCGCTATTCCTCACAAGAAATTATGCTAAACTTTCAATAAACAGGAAAGAGCGTCTTGTGTGTACATTTGATCGAAGCCCTCAAAGTGGACCAGAATTATTCATTGATCTACTACTTCTGTGATAGCACCACTAATAGCAAAGACATCTGTGCTCAGATCTTGAAGAGTTTAATTCTTCAGCTACTACAGGCCAATGTCGAATTAGCATCTCACGTCGCTGATAAATATGCCTCCTCACGGCCTACCGCGACTCTTGCCCAGGTACGAAAGGTTCTGCCAGAACTCATCGAAACTATACCAGCAACGCGCATTATTATCGACGGTCTGGATGAGTATGGAATAGTAGACCAGAAGTCAATTCTCAATGAACTCTTGCTTCTGATGAAACTCTCTGGGGATAGATGTAAGCTCTTGGTCTCGAGCAGGGAAAATGCTTGCATACAGAGGCTCCTCGGAAAGAAGCCAACCATTTTCCTAAGCGAACATGATCAACGAGCTAGCATCGACATCGATATTCGACTGCGTGTTCATGAAGAGCTAATGGCACTCCGAGAAAGGTTTGATCCTGCCGTCATCGACGAGGTCGAGCAAATTCTTGTAAAAAAAGCGAGTGGTAAGCACGGTAGTCTACCTAAAAACTATCTTGATTAATCTGTTGGTGGTTTTTAGGTATGTTCCTTTATGTGAGACTGGTTCTTGCAGAGCTTGAAGGTCGGTACTCTGTAAAGGATCTGTTTGAAGCTGCACAGAGCCTCCCAGAAGGCCTGGACGAAGCGTGAGCTATTTAAAATGACTTCTTTGTATGGCTTTGCTGACTATGAAATGAAGATACGGAAGAATTCTACAACGTATCAACAAATCAAACGATTTCAGCCGCCGGACATCCGTCAGAATTCTGAAGTGGATGGCATGTTCATTTCGCAAGCTCAAACCCTTTGAATTGCAAGATGGATTGGCCTTCTACCCCGGAAATACTGTCCTCGACGATACTACGAAGTTATCCATTCAGATTTTAGACCAATGCAAACCGTTGATTGAGCAAGGGCCGTCGGGTGCCATTGACTTTGTTCATTTTTCGGCAAAGGAGTATGTGTCCCCCGTTCTGTGGAGGCAATTATTTGCAATACTAACGTGTGGATGAAAGATATATTCTGCACCCTGGTAGTGGGCCTTACCTAAAAGAATGTCACGCTCACTTTGACATGGCCTTCTCATGTGTTTCGTATTTATCGTCTAGTATTTGCCTTATATCGCCTTCAATGACGGATTTTGAGGCTGAAAATCGCATCATCAAAGGCTACCATGGATTACACAGGTACGCTCACGAATTTTGGATCGATCACCTCCTTCGATTCAGTCTTTCGAAATTGTGTGACTCGCCCGCAGACACAGAAGCACTTGTTCAGCAAGTAGGCTATCTCAGCCAATCACAGAGGCCTCTGCCACATCTTTATGACACCCCAATGGCCAATAGCAATGAGGTTCACTCAGGATCCCATGAACACTTACCATCCTGGTCCCAGTTTCCAAATATCCAGCAGTTTTTGGAGAAAATCTTAGTATTCCGGAAGCGATTGGAACAAGAGAGGTCCAGCATGAATTCACTGGAAGGCAAGTGGAACAAAAACCGTGAATTTTGTTTGAACCTACTAATATTCTCAAGAATTGGAGCGCCTTGAGCTCGAAATGGATCCAACAAGCTTAACTCAGCTCTCGAACTGTTATACGAGTATTTCAGGATACCTTCTTAATGGCTCTGATCTCTTCCACCAGCATGATTCTAGGATCCTTCAAAGCTTCAAAGATATTTACGGGACATCGGGATACCCGTGTCGATATCAGTGCAAAGGAGGAGTCAATGGCTTTGTGTCGATCGAAGAACGAGATCAGCATGAAGCATCTTATCATATCAGGGTCTACAGGTGCGGAGACATGTCCTGTGATCTCTCTGTTCGTGGTTTCAACACGAAAGCTGCCCTGAAAAGCCACACTAGACTGTACCATGCCAAAGCGACAAACGAACCTGCACCGATTCTTCGAAAGAAAAAGGCAATGCAACTCAAGAAGGCTCTCTTAGAGAAGGATGATTTTGAAGCCGCCGGTAATGCCTTGGCTGAATTGGATCTTGAACGTCAGCCAGAACACCAAAAGCATGTCGGGTCGGATTGGTTTGCTATCTTCAACCCAAAAGTTCCCCGTGTGCTTGACGTTGACCTTGTTCACACTCTTCAACACCAAAGTGTCGTTTACTGTGTCAGCTTCAGCTATGACGGAAAATATATTGCTACTGGCTGCGACAAAGTCGCACAGATCTTCGATGTTGTCACTGGACAAAAGATTTGTATCCTCGAGGATGAATCAGTTGATCCTGTGAGTCATAATTATATCAGAAGTGCTTGCTTCAGTCCTAATGGAAGATATCTTGCTACTGGTGGGGAAGATAAATTGATTAGAGTGAGTAATGATATTGATTTCTACGTGCTATTACTAACGATTACAGGTTTGGGACATTGCTTCTAGAAGCATCAGAAGCACCTTCGTCGGTCACGAGCAATATATTTACTCCTTGGACTTCGCACGCGACGGTCGTACTATTGCTTCAGGGAGTAGTGATGGAACCGTTCGTCTTTGGGACATTGAGACTAGTCAAAATGTTCTTATTCTTAGTATTGAAGATGGTGTCACTGCTGTTGCCTTTTCTCCAGATACTAAGTACGTCGCAGCTGGGTCTCTAGACAAGAGTGTTCGAGTCTGGGATGTTGTCAGCGGATACGTCGTTGAGCATTTTGAGGGCCCTGATGGACATAAGGGCTCCGTACGCTCCGTCGCTTTCGCACCCAACGGCAAGTATCTCGTGTCTGGTAGTTTTGATAAGACGATAAAGATGTGGGAGCTTGCTACCCCAAGAGGTGGACGCTTCAACAACGCTCCTGAAGGCGGTCGCTGTATTAAGACCTTCGAGGGCCACAAGGTGAATCATCTCCCGAACTCCTACTTTTTTTCATTAACATAAATCAGGATTGGGTTCTCTCCACCGCTTTTACGCCCGATGGAAATTGGGTTCTCTCCGGCTCTGAGGATTGTGAAGTCCAGTTCTGGGATTTACAAACGGGCAACACGCAACTCAGGTTACGAGGCCACAAGCACATCGTTACCAGCGTTGCGGCGAGCCCAAGCGGGGGTTGCTTCGCGACGGGCGGTTTAGATTTCCAGGCGAAGATCTGGAGCTATAAACCTTACCCGTGATTTCGTCTCCATAATCGGAGCTGAAATAGAAAGCTTGAAGTTCCGGGAGAAGATCCTTATGGGAGAATTTGGATGGCGTACTAGGGAGGAATGGATGAGTCTCTTTCGTGCGTTATATGGGGTTTGTGTGGCTTTCATTGGATTGATTGGGTGGGGTGAGTAGTTGGAATGGAGGGGGAGAGTGTCACAGGTTATCCGTTACGCTGCCATCAGGATTGCACCTCATCGCTAAATCTCGCCCGATTTGCGACGCTTACTAATCGCAATATAATTGTATAAAATCCCTATTGCTTAGTGTAATGATCTATTGGGTTTTATATTTTAATTGTATCCATTTCGCATTAAATTTTATTAATATTTGCTCGATCGAAGAAGGTTGAAGTAGGTGAGTTGGGGGAGTTTTGATGTTCCCGCCAAAATTAGGCGAGGTGCAATCCTGATGGCAGCGTAACGGATAGTGTGGTGGCTAGATAACTGCGTTATGAAATGCCTTTGACGATAGTTAAAGGTTTCCTGTTAGAAGAAAAAAGTCCACGTAGAGTTTACGTAATAACACGCGATATTTTTGAAAAAGTTAAATCACGTTTTTGCGCCAAGAAACGCCAAGATGTGTCGCTTTTGGTGTTTAGCGCTCCCGTAGTTTAGAGTTCCCGTAAAGCTCCTACTCCCACGTAGGGGGGGTTGTAAGGGGGGAACGCCGCTCTCGCACCGGCGGAGCCGGTGCGAATAAAAAATCCATATACTAAAAGATTTATGTCATTTCAAGTCGTCAAAGGCAGGGCATGGCGCGAGGTACGAGGGACATCCCACTATACAGGTCTAAGACGTATAGCACGTGATTTATCTGTCACGTGGTGTATCTATATGCTAAGACAGTGCCGTGACACGGATGTAGATATCTGGAGTAGACACGAGAAGAAAGTTCTTACTGGCTGGGAGAGAATCGGAGAGATAAATGAAAAGATGGGTGAAGAGATGGGTGAGAAAATGGATGACAAAATGGGTGACAAGATGGGAGAGGAAGAGAAGATGGGGGAAGAGATGGAGAGGAAAGTTGCGAGAGGAGACGGCCATTTTTAGAACAGGGAGACGAAACCATCCTCCTGGATTACGGTGTCTGTATTTGTCTGCATCCCTGGCTGGGAGAGAGGCCTTTTTGGGCCATTCTTTAAGAGTTGATGATTTCTGGTGAGGTTAGTAGTCTTGGCTGCGCCGCGTCGCGTAAATAGGGTGAGAGACCTGCCTGAGTAGAGGTGAGCCGAAGCTGAGTAGCCGGGCCTGAGCTCAGCCTGAGCAAAGGCGGCGTTGGTCACGTGAGCCTGAGGACTGGAGGACGGCAACATTTCCGTGGTATAACACGCAACTTTACTCGTATACCCAAGAACACCACTCCCCCTCACTGCGCCTTGCCCTCCCTCACACTCCTCCTCACAAAGAACCGACTCGTATCCCCCATCGGAAACCGAAAAAACAGTGCCTCCTGATACATCAAATGCGCCACAGTATAATACCCCAACAACCCCGCCAAAAACGCAAACACACCCCCTGCAATCTTCAACTTCTCACTCTGTACTTCCTTCCCATCCGCCGCTGCAAAATAGCTCACTGCTATTAACGTAAAGGCTAGTTCGACGAAGCCGAAGATACCGATGTAGACGAGATTTCCGTGAACAGGTAAGTCTGGGGAGGTATTGAGAGTGAAGGAAGAGCCGAACATGGGAAGAGATCTAAACAGAAAGAACAGATTCAGCACAACCCACATCAACACAAAGAACCCGAGAGCGTTGTTGTATGATACCGTATCGTCGCCGTAGGCAGCCTGGACGCTAAAGAGAGGCGTGAGGATAGCCCCAAAACCACGATAGAAGAATCCGAACGCGCTCAAAGCCGTGTATCCGAACGAGTTTCCAAGTACCAGTTCCCATTGTGCCGAGATGACCATTCCGATACCAGCAACGAAGAAGAAATTCCCAATGAAGACGTTGTCGACCGTGACGCCTCGCCAGCCCATGAGGCTGAGGGACAGAGAGTTGTTAGGGTCGTTGCGAAGGCTCCGATGGCGAGTGCGGTCTATCCCGCATTCAGTGTACCGTCGTGGAGGTAGAGAGAGGAAACTTACTGGGCTTCCCAATGTACTATTCACGATACTTGGTACGAAGTATGGATATGGCTTCCCAGCAGGACTGTTGAATCCATTGATAATTGATTCTTGCGTGAGATTTGGATAAATCCTCGCCGCGTCCGCAAGACTGCTGCGTTTGACGACATTTAGTCTCACATTTTCTTCCAACTGTTGTTCTGTAGCCGTGTTGGACCTTGAAATTTGGTATAGTAATCGCAGTTTGCAAGCAACAAACGAGGAGGCGCGGGTAGAGAACGCCTTCATATTATTCCTTCTCAACATCGTACTAAAACAACATTGTGGACTTTAGAACAGTAATACGCCATCAGATAGTACGGCAGTAGATGTTACCGGTCTCTAAACGATGCTACCGGCTTCAAAATACGGTACAGATTCGCAACCCGAATTTTTGGAAACGACGCGTCGTGACGATACACCCCACGCTAAATATAGATTGCTAGATACTGGAACCTACTTGACTTCCAGATCAGAATTGAAATCGATTTCGGGGTTAAGTGAAAAGGTGGAGGGAATCGGAGGACGCATGTGAAGGGGCAAAGATGCATCTTATCTCTTAGCTTATCACGCAATTGTATCGCTCACTTTGCTCACCACTGATTAATACCCCACCATCGGAGATCCTGACCAAAAGTGGGATTGGTAAGAAACAAATAATAAAGCCGAATTCGCATATTACAACCTAGTCGAAGCCACACACTTTTTACCAGGCCTCGGTTTCTGATTGATATGACGTTGCATGTCGATTTGGTGCAACGAGTCAATTGGGATCAGGATAGACTTCCTTAGGTAGACCTGGGAGAGAAGTTCTGGTATATCGATATGGCTTCAACTTCTTCCGCTGCGAAGCGCTCGCTTACAAATATAACGAAAGATGAAATATACAGATCGCAATCACTCGAGCAATCGTTAACACCACCAGAAACTCCGCCAGGATCAGAAGGCCAGAGCAAGGTCATTCATCCATGGCCAGAACCAGAACCTGCAGAAGATGATCCAGAGGCAAAACGAAGAAAGATTGTCCAGGAAGAGGAACATGAAGAGTTTGATGTCGAACATCAAGATGTTCTCCTCCTCCATGCGCCGAAGCAAAGATACGCACACACCAAGAAGCACCCTGTGCCCAGCATAGAACATGACAGGGAGATGTTGGTGGCTGTTGACGTTGTGGGATTGAATCCCATCGACTGGAAGGCACCGTAAGCACGAAACTTCCTTGGCTAAACGATGCTGATTGTATGAATAGAGACTTTGGATGGGGTCTTCCAAAGCTCCCATGTATCAGCGGAAGAGACCTTGCAGGCCGGATTGTCAAATCGCCCAGGGCACCATCGCGGTTCCGCAGAGGCGACAAAGTATGTCATTCCATCCACGTATGTAGACTTGACTAACTAGTTGAAGGTTATGGCTATCTCAACGGATTATCGAGACAACCGAAAGGCTGCGTACCAACAGTATGCCGTCGTCTCCGACTTCAATGCCTGCAGACTTCCATACCATTTGTCCTCCAAACAAGCAGCTCCACTGGGCGTTGCATTTGTCGCGGCAGCCCTATCTCTTGGCATATGTATGGGGTTGGACTTCGGATCGTCGAGCAATGGGATTCGCGGCCCAAATGTCCTTCGAACTGTGCAAGCGTTGCCCCGAGAAGCGCTGCCGAAAGATATTCAAGCGGAGTGTTTCGACAGTATAAAGGCTGGGAACGGTGCGAAGGCTGGCGACTGGATCGCGATATGGGGTGGTAAGGATTTCGCAAATTTCGAGTGTTCATTGACTAATGTCCTGCAGGATCTTCCGCATCTGGATGCTGTGCTGTGCAACTTGCGAAGTTGGCTGGGCTCAAGGTGATAGCCATCATAGACGTAGCGCGGAATGGCGAGCGAATGCTCAAGCTTGGAGCAGACCTGCTTGTTGATAGAGTGAATGAGGAGCGGGCTCTCGAGATTGTGAAGAGCGTAACCAAAGGGAAACTGCGTTTCGCACTCGACACAAGAGGAAAAGAGAGCGCAAAACTTCTTGCAGATGCTATGCATGCAGACAGGAGTGAAAATGAGCCCTGGGTACATCTTGTCGGGCTCACAGGGCTTCCCAAGGAGCCCACCAACGGTGTTGTATACCACTCAGTGCCTATAAAGGCATTTCATGAAGCTCCCCAGGTCGGAGAAGGTCTGATGATCTGGCTGGAAAAATTGCTAGACCAGAAACTATTAATAACGCCGGATATCGAGGTCGCGGAGGGAGGGTTGGAGGGCATCAATGCAGCATTGGACAAGCTGCGTGATGGGACTGTGAATGGTCCCCGAATTGTGGTGCCCATTTCCACGTGAGTTAGGCAATCGCAATACATATCGCAGACTCGTAGACTATAGAATAGAACAAGCCGTCGTCGAGGAACGCGTCGTCGTGGTTTTTTGCGTGGGGTGAAAGTGGTTGGAGAGAGAGAAAGCTTGCGGCCCACAAAATAGGGACTAGATACGCTAAATCGGAAAGAACCTAGCCCTGTTTTCAGGGGCCGCTTCGCTTCGGCACTTCATCCTTCATCACACTCCAACATACATCTCTAATCTCTCGTCTTGCAGAGCCCCAGATGCATCTTTTCCAATCGATGCAGCAGGACGCATTCGGCTCAAAGGTAAGAACCAAGATATGGGTTATGGAGTTCCTTTGGACCGGAAGATCGGCATGTTTGGTCCCACTTTTAGTGATCACACAATATCGGCACATTGAGGGGTAGAATTGCGCCATCCAGTTCACCAGATCCTCGACACCATGAACCCTCGAACGAGCATCATGACGAAGGATCGGCTACCTGCAATGGGTTAATACCAAGCATGCCATCTGAACCATACTTCGGTTTGCGTAGGGAAGCTTGACAAGACCCCTTGATCTCGGTAGGTCGTGCAGCTGTTCTGGACCTAGATAGCTATCAGCTACGGAGCTTCACCCGCCAGCTTCCCTGTCTCTCTCAATCTGCAAATTCCGTCTTTCTTCGAGCTTCTTATTTCCCTTTACAGCACTTGTGTACCGTCCATTTCTATCAACAAGTACCTGTACAATCCGAGTGATGCCAACAAAAAGACAGAGAACTGCCAATGGCAGCCATGCTCCAGCTCCGAATGGAGATATCAATGGCACCAATAGTGTGCATTTTACAGCACCAGAAGATATCAACGACGACCCAGATCGTGTGAAGTTTGCATACTGGGTGCCCAACGTCTCGGGAGGTTTGGTAATCTCAAAGATTCCTCAAAAGACTTCGTATGTACTCCTATGATCCAGATTAGGTGGTGTAGATACTAATATGTTTACCCAGATGGGACTACCCTTCCAATGTCAGATATGCACAAACAGCGGAGAACGTAGGCTTCGAGTTTGCCCTCTCTCAAATTCGATTCATGTCTGGCTATGGTGCGGTCAGTCACTTCTCACCCACCCCTCAAGATTTGCCCTCTGAATGATGTTTGTAGGAAAACCAACACGAATCTGTCTCGTTCTCGCAAGCGCTACTCCATGCGACGAAAAAGCTCAATGTCATTGCTGCACTCCTCCCAGGTCCATGGAACCCCGCAATAGCAGCGAAGCAGATCGCAAGCATAGACCACTACACCAACGGACGTATCTCTGTCAACGTAGTGTCAGGATGGTTCAAGGCAGAATTCACCAGCATCGGACAATGGTGGCTCGAGCACGCAGAACGATACAGGTACATTTTAGCCCTCACTCGACGCTGAGCAGCTCGCTGACAACCACATCTAGACGCAGCAGAGAATTCATCGAATGTCTAAAAGGAATCTGGACAACAGACAAATTTACCTTCAAAGGCGACTTCTACCAATTCCACGATTATCCTCTCAGTCCCAAACCCCTCTCCCTCCCTGGCCGTCCACATCCTCTCATCTTTCAAGGCGGCAACTCCCTCGATGCCCGCGATAACGGCGCCAATGTCTCAGACTACTACTTTATGAACGGAAACACATTGGAAGGATTTCAAGAACAAATCGCGGATGTCAAAGAACGAGCCCGAAATGTCGGTCGAGAAGGAGAAGTGAAATTCGCCGTCAACGGATTCGTGATCGTTCGACCCACCGAAGCGGAAGCCGTCCGAGTCCTAGAAGAGATCCAAGGAAAAGCCGATAAAGAAGCGGTCAACGCCTTCGGCGACGCTGTGAAACAAGCTGGATCTTCAACTGGAGAGAAGAAGGGAATGTGGGCCGAGAGTAAATTCGAAGATTTAGTGCAATATAATGATGGGTTTAAGACGAAGTTGATTGGGACGAAAGAGCAGGTTGCTGATCGGATTCTGTTGTTGAAGAGTTTGGGGATTGATATTGTGCTTTGTGCGTTTTTGCATTATGAGGATGATATTGAGGATTTTGGGAAGACGGTTCTGGCGTTGGTGAGGGAGTTAGAGAAGGAGGGGAGGGGAAAGGATACTGAGGATGAGATCAGGAGGACTGGCGATGTATACCGGAAGAAGGTTGCTGCATAGATGTAGAGTTTTAAAAGAAATGCTTTTGATTTTGCAGGGACTGCGACAGTTTCGCAAATACTGACCTCAGTTGAAGAGGGTGTCTCCACTCTAGACTGAGTAGCTAGCTCCTTTCGTGAGAGCTCAGTGATCTCTGTAGGAGAATATCTTGATGGCAGTTGAAAGTCAGAATTCCATCCCCGTACTCCTTCGCTCAAACCACCCATTCACACCCACTGCCCCTCACCAAGACCCAGCTTCACCCTTTCCTCCTCGCACGTCTTCTCCATCGGATTCAACAAAGTATGGATCGTCATCCCCGTATACATCGCAACATCCTTGATCAATTGCTCAAAACCGAATTGGACGATCTTCTCGAGGTTGGCGAATTCGAGGTTCTGCCCCTTTTCAATCTTTCTCAGACTGATAGCAATCACCTCTCCAATTTGCTTGTTGATCCTCACCAATCCGCCTTCGACCGCTCGTTCCTCCGTGGGTTTCAGATACCGCTCTTTAGTAGTGCCAAGTGATTTGGTGGATATGATGTTGCTAATTCGGGTGGGGAGCTAGGAGGACCAGGGCACAACGGGGTTGGAGTAGCCATATTTGGCGGAAGCAAGGTCAAGCGCATACTCCTCCCCTCCATTCTTCAGCTTCACTTTCAAGAGACGTTGCTTATCAGCAACCTCAACCGTATCTGGTCCATGAACAACCAACACGGAGAGTTTCGGGTTCTTGGCTTCGATTGTCAGCTCTTCGATGGTTTCCGCAATTTCTAAAAGTGTTCGTCAGCCACGTATCGAATTGAGGAGTTAAGAAGAAAAAAGTACTGGAGATTAAGAAGTTCACGGCGTGGCGCATCCAAGCAACCGCCTCCCTACCCGCTCTTGCGACGAGCGCGGCTTGCTTGCTTGTCTCCTCGAGGTTGTCGAACATCTCTCTGGGAAATTTCAACAACATATCAAAATCCGCAATCGGGTTCCCGATACCGCCGTCCCACATCCTCGAAAAACTCCCTTGCTTCTCAACTTTGACGATGTGTTTATTGAACACTTTCTCGCGGTAGACGTAGAAGATGGCTTGGAGAACGGCACCGACTCTATAAATCTGCCTCCTAGTCTGGAGTCGGCGACAAAGGTCTTTGCGGGAAGGCCAATCAGCTTTTTGGCAAGAAGCGGGGCAGTATGATGTTTTGGTGAGGGGCTCGGAGACGATGATGATGGGTTCAGTGGAGCGAATGGAGCAGAGGTTGGTTGTGGGTTTTGCGCAGTGAGTGCAGGGATAGGTTGTGGTGGTTGGAGGCATGATGGAGTACTTTTGCGAGGTTGAGTTCTCGCTGGCGCCCGTCTCTGGAGGGAGCGAGCCAGGGACATTGGGTATTTTTTTTGGATGCTTGAGTAGAGTTCGATGTTAAGAAGTTAGCGTGAAAAGAACGACGCTCGTTAACGGGGGGGTTGCGGGCCGGGACAACCCCAAAGTTCGAGAAGTCAGAGCTGAGAACCGAAAGTGAATTCGTTCAAGCCCAGGTAAGATATTTGCAAGTACAGATTTGGCTGCAACTCTTCATTTCAAGCTCAAGCGAGTTTGAGATGAAATGAAGAGCATCGCTGCTGTACCCTTCCCGGAAACCCTTTTAAATGGTTTTTTTGTCTCAAACTATGTGTTCACTTCTCAACTGTTTCTGGGAAATTCTGATGCAGATTCATCAGGCTTGTAGCTTACCACCATCTCAGCACCTGCAATACCTCGATTTGCATTCCGGCACCGAGAAAGTGTGTTGAAGTTTACTGTTCCTGGTTGCTATTTTTTGGGGCACCAATCAAAAGCATTGGCTGCATCCTTCGAGAGGCTAACTCGGTTACTTTACCGCTTCCTCAATAACCGACTCACATTGGGCCAGTTGCCTGCCAGTCAAGAAATGTCTAAACATAGCATGTGCTAATTGGCAGGTATCGAAAGTTAGGCGAGCAAAAGGACCATGCAGGATGCTGGAAGTATTGGCTATCCTGCTATGAGGAGGCTGCTGTGTAACTGTGGCTTGTATCATGCAATGCATCGTCCTTTCGTTCGGTTAGTTCTCTAACTACCGTTGACAACACAAAAGGACCTCAGCCACAACCTCATTGTTTCAGTCGCAAGGCTGCAGGGAAATTATATATCTTGACAACATCTCACAAGCTTTCTCTCTTTTCCCACTAATACTACACACTTCGTCTCGTCCGCGTTGCATATCTGCACGATACCTCGACCACATATCGAGTCATGTCTTACATTCCTCCGTTTGCTCCTCCCCATCCCGCGATGGACACCCAGCTCGTGGTCATGCCGCCAAGAAAGGTTGCTCCTTCCGCCGAGGATTGGGAGTGTCATCGACCACTCATCAAACGCTTGTATCTCGAAGAGAAGAATACTTTGAAGGAGGTCATTCGCATCATGTCCTCTCAGTACGGACACAACGCCACGTGAGCACTGTTCCTCTCGCTTTGGATTCCACCAATTTCTAACGCGCCGCCAATGGCCTCAAAATGTACAAAGATCGAATCCACAAATGGGGATTTGATAAAAAGCACAAAGAACGAGACATGCTCGCCATTCTTCGCAAGAAAACCGAGAGAGAAGCAGTTGGAAAACGGACAGCGTTTCGAGTACGAGGACAGGTTGTGACCATAGAACAGGTCCATCATTACTTGAAGCGGAAGAAAAGCATACCAAATCATGACTCACAACCTCCCACACCTTCAGATCTATCCTATCGAACACCATCTCCAGCTCCTGCAGAATATTCCGCTGAAAACGGCACACAACCTATCAACTCAGACTCTTTTTGGCAACAAGGTCGTACTATTCGGACAGATATGTCGTTGCTTCCGAGCTCAAGATACACTGTTGGGGCTGCTGAAGTCGTCGACATTGAATGGGCTTCTGCGCCACTCTTCATCGAAGACGAAGCCGTCATCCAAATGACCCTGAAGAGCATGCAAAGTCTTTTATCTGATGATCAACAAATCCCGCGTTCACCCTCGACACCCCTGGCAATCCTCGTACCTGAACGTCTTCTTCTCACCATCAAGACATATGTGAATGGCTCGTTTGAAAAGAAGACCTGGTTGCTAGATGATGATGGAGATCTCACATCTCTTATGATATTACAAAATGGGGGCTATATGTGTCTTCCTGACTTTGATGACTCCTACTGTGCTGCAGCTGAGTTTTTGGAAATGGGCCTCTACTCGGAGTTTCGACGAACCCTCTCAAGAGCTTTCAATCTTGTCAAAGACATCGTTCGAAGTGAGCACCCGCAGTTCCTAGAATACCTTCTAGACTGCCTTCTATTCTTCAAGCGGGAACAACACCAGGATATCAATGATTTGCTAGTAAGATTCGTTTGCGAAATTGCCACCCTGTGCGGACCACAACATCCCTTGGTTCAGATTTGTCAACTTATCGCTAGGCTCGAGCCAGAAACTTTTGAACAAGTAATTATTCAATCTTGGGAATGCACGATCGATGATTTCGGGCGAATAATAGGGCTCTCCAATACAGCCTGTCTGAAAGCCAGAACCGCCTTCATCAGTGGGGTTCACGGATTTCTCGATTTACTTGAGGAAGAACGACTTCTTCGGGCACTTCTGGAACGATTTGAACGAGATATTGGCAGTTCATCAGAGCAGACATTCGAGATTATTGGGAGATTGGCAACTAATTTAAATCGGCAAGGTCGGTATGTGGAGGCTGAAGAGCTGGTATTAGTTGCCTTGGTACAGGTGGATAAAGAGCCCGACTCTAATTATCGTTCCTGGCATAATTTGAATTCTTTAACACTCAGGGCAGAAAGTCAGTACTATCAGGACAAAAAAGTCCTGGCAGAAGATAGCCAGCGACAAGCTCTAAAACTTGCTCGGAATGTATGGGGTTGGGACGGCCCATTGGCTATTCCGATTATGGTCGGCTTATATAGATGGCTCCGAGAGTGGCAACGTGAGGAGGAAGCTGACGAGCTAAAGTTAGAGATAGAGGAGGCGATAGGCGTTGATGAGATCGATCTAGAGCTTTATGGACACTGAAGTCATTCAAATACAAGAAAAATAGTTCACTTTCGAGAAGCCCTGAAGTGTATCTTGAATCTCCAAGCCTTTCGATCCCCATTCTGGTGGATTCACTAGCACGTCTCGCTTGTCTCTCAAGCTCAGCCTTGTATAAAACCCTCGAATTCTATCGATCTTTCGATCTCGTCCACATCAACAAAGTCCTCCCCAACAACCCATCTAAACCACACCCAAGATGGCGACGACTCAACGATTTCGTGCGCAAACTTGCGCCCACTGTCAGCAACTGGCAACGCTCTACTGCACTGGGTGCAAAGACTCTCCGATCTTGAACGACGGCATCCAACCAGCCTCCTTCTGCAGTAAAGCCTGCTAGGTCTCTGGTTGGCCAATCCACAAGTCCGTATGCAAGCGTCTCAAGATGCGCAAGATGGTTTACCGCGCCGGTGATCTATTGCAGGAGATGTTCTATGTCTATCGGGAGAACATGTTTGACAAGGGAATCGCAAAGATCGAGGATAAGAACGGGAGGATGAAGCTGTACGAGCTTGATCTAGATCGCCCAATCCAATCCACTCTTGATCTTCTTGAGCCCTTTCCACACCACTTGGTCACCGGCTAAGAAGACAAGAAGGCAATCTTGGTTCATCTAACATGTAATGATGCCATCGGCTTCATGGACAAGCTGATCGATCATGTTCTCAAGGGTGAGTCGAATATGAAATTCTCCATATAGTAGGCGGTGAAAATGCTGATCTTTCACTGAAAAAGATGTCGCCTCTTCTTACAGTGAATACACCACCGTCTTCAAAAACCCTAAGCGCGTTCTGGTTATTGTCCTCCCTACTGGGTCAGAAGACAAGAATGTGTACCGACACGAGATCGTCGTGGTCACATTGAAGAACACTGAGGAGCGATATGTGATTGATCTAGCAGGTGCACAATATGGTTACTATGATCCTGTGGTACCATATAATGAGTACTTCTCTTCGCGTGTAGCGAGTCTGGAGCGCATAAGCCCGCCTGGATCGATGCGTCAATGGACCATGCGACACTCCCAAGGCGACGGACCTAAAAAGAACCACCTTTCTGCGGCAATAATGGAATTCAACAACTCGACGAGCCATGTCTTCTTGGATATCACTGTTCGTTGGGAGACAGTTTGCAAGAAGAGCGTGAAGATGATGCTGGAAGCATCTGAAGATGAATTTCTGAAGTCCAAAGGGCTTTTGGTGGCTACTCTTGGAAAGGCGTTGGTGGAGGTCATTGAAGAGAACAAGAAATATGTGGACGAGCAGAAGCGCCGTGCTGCCCAAGGGAAATCTTGAAATGGTAATGGTAATGGTAATGGAGTCGACTTGGACATCTCATGGACTGGAGTCTTTAACTTTAGAGATTTCCTTTGCTACCCGAAGTTGGCAATAAGCTTATGCACATACCCCTAGACAGTGTCATAGACAGAAATAGTGGCATTGTCAATGCAATCTTTTTCCGCGCCTCTAACGAAGATCTTTCATCCATAAAAGTTATTCCTAGTCCTCATTCAAGTGCAATACCCCAAAAGTGCCCTTATTGCCGCATGTTTAAAAGTTGCGGAGCACCAGAACAATATTATTGATGACGCTTTCACTCTGAGGTTCTCAGCCATTGAACGCTCCCTCGAAGGATGAGCACTACCCGACCCCTGGGAACATGCCCATGGCTAAATTTAATCAAATTGGGAATGTTTTACTGCATATTTAACACACTACCTGTGGAATTTGGACCAGTCACCAGCCTTGCCAATTGACTACCTCAAGCCTCGTGATAACTCCGACGTTCAGCGCTGTCAAGCACTCGCAAACGATTAGCAAGCTCTACTAATTATTCATGGGAAGATACAGAGGGATGATGTCTGCATCTCAGCTGCTCTTACCTCCTGATTAGGCTGTGTACGGGGGACTTATAGGGCGGGGTCTCAAGATTTTCCCCCACCCACAAAGCCCCCATAGGGTGAGGATATATTATTCCTCCACCCATAGTTCCCCCCATAGGTTCTATACAGGATAAGTAAGGCCTCATCGATATATCGCATACAGAAGAGCCCAAAACATTGATGTGTACAAATTTCGCCACAAGGCACGGCTGTGGGCACGTAAAACAAACTATCGTTCGCTGTAGGTACTTTGTGGGATTTGAAACATTATTTGATTCACACCTTGAGAATCGCGATGCCGAAAGCCAAAACACATGCGGAGGGCATTGCCTACAAGGCAGAAATCTATCGGTTGAGTAATATATGAGAAGGGAGGAGCAAATTGTTAAGAGGGAACAAGAGGAGAAAAGAGGAAGGAGGGAGATTGGAAAGTGAAGTGGGCTGAGGATGGGGCCGCGTATCAAGCCAGGAATCCACCGCATGTACAACGAGATCCCTGTGGCTGTTGCGTACTGCTATTAGTCGCCGTGTTGATGGCTATAATCGCTGCTACCATTTCTGAGGACGGCTAAGCACGAAAAATTTGTTGACTCCCGCGTCGTTGAGATTGCAGAGTCCGGCGTACAGATGAGAGCCTGTTTTACCGGCTCGTAGTCGAATGAATTGGATTCCCAGACTTCAAAAGTGTTTGATACTTAGCACAACACACGTACAACAGGGTGTAATGGTAAGTTCGAAGTGTTAGTCGGAGACGCCCTCGTAGTCTCGAAAGGTTGCTGTCATGATGCCAGCCCTGACCCAACCGAGGTATTAGCCGAGGGAGCCACAGCCAGCCTTCAATTCACTGTCTGTAAATCATGAATTTGAACAACTCTATGGAAGGCGAGTAAGGATATAAAATGTAGTAATTGAGCGCTAACAGAAGGCGCTATGAATAGTTTTCGTCTACGTTGAATCAAGTGACTAAAACCGCTGATAGCACGTGATAACAACTCATGGATCTTGCGCGCACTCCTGACCCCATAGTTCATGGCAAACAGCAGTGTAGTTACTAGAGACGTCCATGTAGTAGAAGATATCCATGTCATCATCTGTGCCAATGAACCCTGGGTTACGAGAGTCCAAGGGCAAATCTTCAAGTTTCAGCATACGCGGAACTTGGGTACCTAGTCAATGTCAGTCTAGGCTCCAAGGTATACTGATAATTATCTTAATACCCTCAGTATACTATACTCGTCAAACATAGCATCGAAGTTGAAACAAGGCTTTAGAGTGTCGTTACTGAATAGCCTCAACTGCTCCTCATAGAATGTCCCGTTGTATCTGGTCAACGATTAGAACTCGTTGACACAGATTTAGAATCAAGACTTACCTGTTCCCAAAAGGAGGCACATCAGCCGGAGCGCGAACCGCGTTCCTGTTTGATCCTCCTGGCGTGAAAGCTCCTAAGTACTTCACTCCCCACTCAGCGGCCTGCGCCTTTCCAAGCAGCAACTCGTTTTGCAACGACCAGTCCAGATCTGAAATTGAGCTAAAAGCCCCTATGGGCCAAGGCTGCAAGCACTGCACTTGTTGAATATGCACTCCAGTATCCTGTTGGGTCGTTCGCAGGATTCTTATAATCCAGCCAATTATGGGGAAAGCCAATGATGATCCAAGGATTCTCGTCTGCCGCTTGATAATCCTGAATAATTGTCTGGAATTTGGAGTCTGTGAGGCCGTCGGGATTGATTTCTACTCCCCAGATCTCGATCACTGGACGGCCGTCTTGGTAGATGTAGCTGGGGCTTTAAAAGAGAGGGGCAAGGACATTGACGTAGTCTGCTTCTAGGATTGGGGTGTAAAATAAGCTTGGCTTTAATACCGGTATCGTCGGTATTGATAAGAATCGATGCTAGAATCGTAAGAAATCGATTTTTAACCACTTCTAGCGAAAATTATATTTCGGATTTTTTTACGAATACGAAATCAATACAAATTTTTTTTTAAATAATTTATTAATATTTTTATATTAAAATTTAAAATTTAAAAAATATATATATATTTAATAATTATAAAAAAAAATTATAAAAAACAATAAATAATTAAAATAAACGAAAAATCAATATTAATATTAAAAAAAAATTCGATTCCTTGCAATACTTAATTAATATTAGCGGGAATCGATTTTGTATTAATGCTTTAAATATTAAAGCCAAGCCTAGTATAGATAAAAAGGTCCCAGTCTACTGGTTTGCCATTGAAGTTGTATTCTATTGCGAAGTATTTGCCGTATTTCTCAGCCATTTCTCTGATTATATTGAGGACCTGTTCCATTGTTAATGTCGGACAATGAAATATTAAACCATCGATCTTATATTTCACCATGCATTGAAAATGTGCTTCGATGACGGAAGTGCAGTATCTTGCGAATAGATTCGCATGTTGACTATTTGCAAGGATAAAATTGGTATCAAAAAGACATTCTTCAGCGTAGTCCGCGACGTATGGTAGTATATCCGTCAAGACTCAATGAATTAGCTAAACTTCCAGGTGCCTTCAGTCATGGGAACTTACCTCTCTGGCCATCTGCGGGTTTGTGGTCAAACATTAACATAGTAACAGGGCTGGAGTTGGAAATTATATCATGGATGAATGTGGCTGTACACAGATTATTATCATCGTCAGTAATGCAGGCCAGAATCTCTTTTGCGTTGACTAAGTATGTCCACATGGCGCTCCATCTCGGCTTTGGATGTGTGTGGTAAAGGTAGTCGTTGGCGATAGTGGGCTTGCGAAGCTTGCACAAGCAATACTCAAGAAGTTGAGTATGCGCTTAAATGTATTTTGCATCGTGGAGATTGTTTGCCTTGCCTGTCAAGCTTGTATAGAGGAATACGCCTAGATCTTTAGCAAAGTCCCGGAAGAAAAGCGGAGTTGGTACTTCGAGTAGTTCTTACTAGAATTCAATGCAGTGATCTGTTGAAATATGTCGTGGGGGAGAATGTTTAATAAAATGATCTGTAATTGCCGTGTGTGGACACATTATAAAAATTCTCAAAAAAACACAAATATTAAAAAATTTATACACCTTGACAAACATAAATACTAATCTGAATAACAATACCTAGATATAAGGGACTCAGCCACGAGAACAGACTATGTTCAAAAGCAAGTATGTTAATCATGACAGAAATAGCGATCTCAGTCAGCATATCAAGCTCCTATCAAGTTGTGAGCTTAAATTTCGGGAATGAAAATCGAAAGAGGGGCAGTCCGAATGGCCGTCATGTCATGTCTGGAATGATATAGTGCTTGAGAAGAGGTAGTACTTCAGATCAAGTAGGGATTTACCTTCAAAACTATTCATAGTGACTTTGGGGAATCTTAATCCAGCAAGTTTGCGTAACTAGCATCGATATTATCCTCCAGGCACAATATGACCGAGTTTCATGTTACTATATAGCTAGCATTTCTCTATCGTTTTTCTTTCCAGAGCCCTCTCCACACCCTTAACATTGAAATTGGCCATTGAACTGGTAAAGCGTCCCCCCAGTAGAATCCACAGGAACATAAGTACTTCCAAGATTCCCAGAATCATCAACGAGAGGATGACTCCAAATACTGTTATAAGCAAATATAATGCCAAGATTTTCTGCCTTGGGATCTTTGCCCTTGCCCCCTTCCATTTACTATCAACATAGAGGACAAGGTAGTCAGGGAGTTCGGAGCTGAAGCTGTAGCCGCCTGGCGACGCAAGCTGGTCTCTAGAGATAGAGTCGACGTAACCGGTTTGGAGGCAGTTTTGATCGAATACGTACAACTTAACGATTGGATTCGAGCCTCCGTACGGAATATAATTAAGCATGGTACAGGTGCACATGTTTGGGACAGGACTGCAGACCCTGGTTGACTCATTTGGTGCATACTAGATATAAACACTGGCTATCTGCCTCGAGCACGAAGTTCTGTTGTCAGACTCTCCCAGTACGCTGCATCGGCCTGCGAGCAAGGCCCTGAGAAAGCATGCTCCGGACTTTTATGCCAAAAAATGGGTAAGAGCATAGACAGCTGAGAAGGGCCTCTGATTGCGTGCTCTCATTTGCGACTGGGTCTGCTAAGAATGAGAGCAAGGGGGGCAATTTGAGGCTCGGCGCAGCACGGCAAGCTAAAAATCCACTCCTCATTTCCCAGAGAGCTTCAATCCTTTAAAGGGTTTCTACCTCTCTCCTCTCTTGCCTGTGCCTGCACACCCGCCCACGCCTATTATGCTTACGCATAAGGACCTACCCAAACGAAACTTTTGATTTTAGAACGATTCCTTTTATCCGTTTTTTAATATTGATATTCAAGAAAATAGACTTTAAAGCACGTCCAAAGCACGTTTAACAACTTTTTTTTTAATCGACCCGAAGTATCCCGAAAACATTCCGAAAAACAAGGGCCCTTACAAGTGTTCGAAACCTTCTCGGGTGGTTTTAACCTTTGATTTTAACCCTTAAAGTGGCTTTAAACCTTGTTTTTCACCCCTACAAAAGCATACGGAAGCTCATTTACCCCCTTCACGTAATTTCAAAGCCTTTATGAAAGTCATAAAACCATTGTAAAGGCTTAAAGCGGATATTTCAAGCTCTATAGTTGGTTCTTCAAAAAGTTTGGAGTGAAAGCTGGAGCACTGCTTTCGTAGGGAAGGGAATGCTGAAGTAGATTCTTAAATCGTTACGAAGTCGATGATGGCATGGGTGATGACATGCGAAATCGAGAAGCACATGATGCAGACCTCGTAGGGCTGTTGTCTGAAGGCTGGAGTCCGACTTTGATGGTTTCTTTGTGGAACTTGGTGGGTTTGACTTCTCCTTCACTTTTCGTGATACGTGTTGTAAGTTTTCAAACGGTTTACAGGGATAAAGAAGCAGCATTTATTTCTACCACGATTTCCTCGAATAATAAGGAAAGAATGACTGAGCCGCTATATACACTCAGACTCAACCGAGTTAATGTGAGTCACTACAAAAAATTGTTTACATCTCACTGAGGACCCTCCGTAAGTGAGTCTTGGGGGTGTTTTGTCTTAGCAGAACTTCTGCCAATGAGTTTTTGATTTTTAGATCCCGGTTCTTGTTGCTGGGGTACTATTATACTAAAAATGACATAAAAGGTGAAGGCTCTGAATGACTATCCCACGCAGAAACGGATTTGAAAGTTCATTGGAATATATAATGAGAAATCTAAGAACGAGGAGTAACCTTAACCGCGTACTAGGAAAGAAAATAAAGCAATTTTAGTGAGAACGAGCATCAGCATTGTGTATATTGCGAGCTAAGACCACAATTCCACTTGCAAAATTAGCACCAAAACCAGTATCGTGACTCCCTTACTCCAAAACAATCCTCATATTTCCCCTCCCATCCTCCGGAGCCGGAAACCCCAAATCCTTCTTCATATCCGTATCCCTTCTATCCGTTTCCCACAACCTCATACCCTTCACCTCCACTACCTTCCCCCCATCATCCTTCTCCAGTGTCAAGAAAGTCCTCGCCACTATTGCGATTGATAGATATAGCTCCATGTGAGCAAGTGGCCAGCCCAGGCAGTTCCGCGTTCCTTTTGAGAAAGGCATTAAGTACTTAGTGCTAGCTTCTGGGATTCCTGAGGGGCGAGAGGGGAGGTGGTAGGGAGTAGCAGGTGGGGGTGAGGGGAGCCAGCGTTCGGGGATGAAGGACCAGGGTTCTGGGTAGACGGTGGGGGAGTGGTGGATTAGGGGATAGTGCATGCTAAGTGCAGTCTATAGAACAATCAGTTGAAGGGCGGCGGGAACATGGATGATGGAGCTTACATTTGGTGGGATGGTCCACTTCCCGAGCTGAAGAGTTTCAGTTGGCGCTGAGCGAGTGAGTCGGTATGAGACCCCTGAAATCAAGCGCAGTGTTTCTTGCACCACTCCAGTCTGAAGTGAAGAAGCGTTAGTATGTCCTACAGGGTCTAGGAGATTGACTTACAAGATAAGGCAGCTGCTCTAGTTGGGCTGTAGCAAGAGGTTTGTTAATATCTGGCATAGCATACTGGAGCTCTTCAAGTAGCGCAGTAAGCCTCTCTTGATCAAGCAAAAGGTAGACAAAAGCAGCGGATATTGCACCAGCAGTAGTTACTGTCCCAGCAGCAAGCAGCAATTGAGCCTCCTGCCAGAGTCTATCCACACTCTTGTCACTTTCAGGCAAAGACTGATTGTCCAAAAGCTCTTGGAAGATCGTGCGATGCTTGACATTCAGGAAGTCGCTCTTCGTTGACATCGTCTCTTGGATCTTTTTGATGCAGTGCTACAACTTCACGTCAGCAACAGAACTATGAATACAGGAGAATGAATGATACTCGTTTCATGAGATTGAACTTTGCCATCCCAGGCCCAAAAACACCCTCCATCACTCTATCCGGCAACGCATCAAGAACTTTTGGAAGCCATTGAGCATTCACGGTGATATGCGTGTTATCAGTCAGCGCATCCGTCGCCTCCATAACCACCCTATTAAACCCCTCCGCCTCAATATAATTCTCACTAATCCCAAAACAATACTCTGCAATAATATCACTCGTCAGCGCCCCAAAAGCTGGCCTCATCGGTATCGGTTCACCAGTCTTTTGGTATCGACGAAAGACGGAGATTAGACGAGAGATTTTGTCGAGAATCAAGGGCTCGAGTTTGCGGAGGGAAGAGGTGGAGAAGTATGGTGCGAGGGCGTTGCGGCGGAGACGATGGATGTCGTGGTGGATGGTGCCGAATGTGGAGTCAACATTGGAGAATGCGTGGGACCAGGTTGGGGGTTTGTCGCGGCGGGATGGGGAGCTGGCGAAAAGGACGTCGTAGAAATCTGGGTCGATGACATGGAGTTCATGAGGACTAATTCTGATGATAGGGCTATCTGGAATCTGGGTCAATAGAGTGACGTGGAGAATGATGGGGGACGACGTGCCATATTCCTCGTGTAGTTCTTTGATCTTGTAGATGTATTGGCCACTTCCAGAAATCACGTCGTAGTAGAACATGTACCCGTAGGTGAGACCTGCCAGCTTTGGACCTGGAAACTTCGCATACTTGCTGAAGTAAAGTCGATGAATGGCAACACCGACGCAATAAATAATCCATCCAACTGACAAAGTGAGTAGAATTTTGGTTGCAGACCACTGATCAAAATTTGGAAGCATCGTGATGGCTTTTCTATGCGTTGGAGAATTGGGGTCCTCGAAGGTTCATACCTCTGGGCAGACATGCCTTTATGTGCTCGGACAGACAGACTTATCTTACTCGATTGGGGAAACGCTTGAACTCAGCTCAAGCATACTTCGTATCTACTCTAGTGGCTGTAGCGAGACCGGGGGCGGGAAGGGGTGTTTAAACCGATTTAGGTGATTTTCTGGCCTGTGCAAGCCTAAAACACCCCTGCCTCGCTACAGCTATTAGGGTAGATACGTTGTACTGTATTAATTTGTCGTGATGATGCAAAACTCAACCCTTGAACCCGGACATATTTGCACAACATCCATGGCACACGAGCGTTTCGTAAATTTGTGTTTGGAAACAGATGCACCATTTCTGGTTAAATGCTGATCTTACTCTTAAAAAGCGGGGCCTCCGGGATACCCCGCTGTGCTCGCGTGCTGCGTGGCATTGTGGCGGTGAAAAATTCGGGGATAGTACATGCTGCCCTTACTATCCAGCTCTATGTCGGCTTGAAACCCGACATAGGCGTGAAAACCAAGGGAGGGACCGTGCGAAAGGTGTTAGGGTGCACGTGATATCCTCTATATATCTTCATTCTCACCGCTCTTTGGATTATCATCCTTAATATATCACCCCTTCAGACCATTATAAAAGGCATGTTCGGAACTGGGAATAATTATCCATAGCCGAATGAACGCGAAGAAGTTTTGAAAATGCCATACTCCACTTGAGGTAAGACTTTCTCCTCCCACAACCCCAATGAAGCCTTGCTGGAGAGGGACACGTCCTTACTAGTAGTGGAAGTTCTCATCGTATTCGTCCTCACCGTCGAAATCGCTTCCTCCAGAGGCATAGTCATGAAGGTCCTCATAGTCGTCGATAAAATCCTCATCCTCGTCCTCGTCCTCATCATCCGTATCTTCCTCGCCCTCGACTTCGTATGATAGCATGGCCTGCTCCATAAGTAGATCAGGATACTTCTCCATTCCGCCGGCCTTTTCTGCCAAACCCTCAACAAGCCTTACCAAAGCGGTATTATCTGGCTCGTGTTTGCTCCAGAGGCTATGTAAAAATTCCCATTCTCTTCCGATCCATGCTTTCAGGTGAAATGACGAACCACCTCTGGCATACGAGCAGTTAGAAGGGTTGAGATACTCTAGCTTGTTGCATTTCTGAAGATGATCGAAGACTTCGTCCCACGAACCGGAAGTCAACTCAGTGTCTTGGATCCAGAGCCTCGATAATGTTGAAGGAAGAAGCAATTCGATGAGCTTGGATGCACTAACAGTCATTCGGTGCAGGAAGAAGGAGCTGAGGTTCGAAGTGCTCAATGTTAAAAGGTCGCAATCAAGTCTGTGTGTGCTCTCTAGTGCTAGAGTATCAAGGTTGGGACATTGGGCGGCGATTTCGAACATCCAATGGGCGTGTTCTCTGTTTGGAAACTGTTCTTGGAGGTCAGATAAAGGATAATCATCGTCTCCATCGTGGGTCTCGTCGGCATATATCAAGTATTCACGCGATCCCCCGGGTCCTGTTGCATCTGCAACTGCGAGAAACAATTTCTTTAACTGTAGCAACAGCGATGCAGGAAGCACCTGGCGAAGAGCCTTGTAGTTGTGCGAGCATGGAAGGGACAGCCTCAATTCAGTAAGATGAGGGAAGAAAGAGGACTTTGAGAGAGCCCGGCAGAGCTTAGCCATGAAGAAGGTAAGGTGCATAGCGTCGACACGGTCGGCACGCGCATGTCCACCCGGTACACCGAAATCAAACGTGAACCGACTTGCCCATTGTCCTGTGTAGATGTCGAGACTCCTAAGTTCTGACGTCGAAGAAATGTCCTTGGAAAAATCGGTTATGTACGCGGTTGTAGAATTGAGGTGGTTCTCGTATTCGGTTTGTGATTCCTCAAGGAGTGTTGACGACGTGAAGGCCGGTCCTAGATTGATCTTGAGGTGCTTGAGATGCTTGGGTGGACGACCTGAGCAGGGCAAATTAGACGCGAAAGCCCACCACGGATTTGGGTTGCCGGGTACCCAAATACCATGCGTAGAGCGGAAGAGAACTGCCCTAGCAGCAATGTCGAAGCGCTTCGACACCAAACGAAGATCGCGTAGCGTCTTTATTTCGGGCTTAGATTTTCGATCGTACCAGGCTGTAATCAGATCGTAATTGAAGAATGGGGAAATCATCCTTGGTGCGCGTCTGCTCGGCGCTTGGTATGGGATGACGGCTTCGAACTGAGCGGCAATCTAGGTTGCGTGGTTAGCAGATGAGGGGTTCCCCCGAGCAGGGCACTAAACGAAATCGCACCTCATCGTAAATCTCCTGCGGCAGCGCTCGCATGATCTCGGCCGAGTCGCGCATCGTTGCGATCAAGAGAAACACTCTCGGAACACACCTTCTTTGAGGTTGTTGTATGGTTGAATTTGCGAGTCCTTGTTGAGAAGTTGTTTGTGTTGAAGTTGAAGTTGGAGGACGATACCGAATAAATGGGTCCGGGGTTTGGCGAGGTGCGTTTGAAATTAGGCGGCAATCACCTGATAGAGGACAAACCTTCCTGTCAGAGGTCTTCATCTTGGTACCTATGTAATCATTGATGGGTGTGCTCTTTTTCGTTCCCTTGTTAAGTTCATTGCCTGGTGGCTACTTTGAATAGACACTCAATTTGTGAAAGTCTGAGTTCAAGTTTCATCTTTTTAGAAGCAGAATAATGACCTGAAGTACGCAACAGTTTTTTTTTTTGGACATCGATAGGCTTCTCGTGCAAGTTTTATTTCCTAGACAGCTCGAATGCCAGTCCCCTCACATCCTCAAACTTTCAAACAACAAAGTCACTCAAGCAGGACTGACAGTCAAAATCGCAACCCCATACCCCGGCACACTAAACGTCCACCCACCACTCGCACTCCCACTCACCGTCGCACTCGTCGGCGTCACCGTAACATCCAGCGGATAATTACTACTCGTCGCCCCACCTGTCAATGTCTGTAACCCCGCCGTTGCACTCACCCCGCTCGCGTTCGGAATCTTAACCGTAACATTCTGAGTCGTCGTCCCATAATTCGCCAACTTGATATAATATATTCCCGTCGTAGTAGAACTCGCTACCCAGAACAAAGGATTAAACGCCGTGTCAGAAGTTACCGGTAAGATCGTGTTCCCACGAGCGGTGGAGAACAGTTTTTGCACATAGTAAGATACAGAGCCGGTTAGGGAGCCAGGACGTGCGTCCAAGCCAACTAGATCGGGTGACCATTCTGCGACGTCGTAATGTTCTAGTAAAGGAGCGTAGGACGCCATCTTTACCAAATCACTATTCCGCTCAAGACCAATCATATACACAGCTTCGGACACCGCTCCTTGCACCGTACTCCAGTATGTTGTGGCGCCAGAGTCGTCTGCCGTGTTGGCATATTCGCCGACAAAGATTCCGCTACCGTTGGTGCGAGGGTAGTTGTCGAATTCGTTGAAAAGGGAGATGAAGGCGTGCGGTTCTTCGTAGTGGTGGATGTCGGTCCAGACACCAGAGGGGAGGGGAGAGGGTAGACAGGAGGACGAAGTCGTGGAGGCGATAATTGTTATAGAGGGGTACGCGGCGTGGATGGCGTCGTAAAATTCTGTGAAGCGGGATGCGTAGGTGGAACAGCCGGAGGAGAGGTTGTCTTCGTTGCCGATCTCTAGCATGGTGACTGGAGGGAGTTAGTAAGAGATTGTCCATCGTAAGCAGGACATTTTGAAGAGCAAGGAGGAATTGAGGATTGGTAGAAAGTACTCACCGTTGTATGGAGCTGGATGACCATATGAGGAGCGAAGAGCACCAAGTGTCGTGGATGTGCTTCCAAGTAGGAACTCAAGCTCGTTCAAAGCATCATTGACGTAGGGTGTCAGAGCAGTTCCAGACACGATTCCGCCTCCTAGTGAGAGACCTGACCAAATGGCGAGAACAGGCGCAAGTTTCATGTCTTCACACCATTGAAGGTATTCCATGAGACCTAATGGGTAAGCAGTGGACTTTGGAGAGAAAGAGTTGGGAGACCTACCAAGAGCATCGGTGTTCGCGTATCCCCAATCACCCTGACGACCAGGTCTGTCTTCAACAGGACCAATCGTCTCATTCCACTTCCATCTATCTGCTGGAGAAGCACCTTCGCTAGCGAACTGTAAGCACATAACAATCACGCGGGCGTCAATGCTCACAGATTATTCCCACCCGGAAACCTCAAAAACGACGGATTCATCGCCTCAAGAAAGTTCCCAACATCAAGCCGAATCCCATTATACCGCGCATGATACGTAACCGGAAAAAGCTGCGGCAACGCAAACCACAAACTTCCACCCGCAACCTTACTTCCATCAAAAGTCAACTGCCAAACATTATTCCCATCCGGACTCTGCGTACTAGCAAACGTCGTAGCAATATAAGTGAAATTCCCCGCCACACTCGTAATCGTCAGATTCTGACTCGCGTACACGGTCCCACTTGACGCTCCAACGAGTTCTAATGTGACGATTCCGGAGTAGGCGCCCTTTACCCAGAAATAGTTGGCGTAGGTGTCAAGGTTTACGGGGACTCCGTTGTAGCCTGCGTTGGAGAATCCGACCTACATGACATATTTAAGTCAGTAAAGGGCTTACAGACAAGACTGGAGGGGATTCGGCAGGAAAATGCATCTTTTCATGAATTGCAGCAAGTAGGCCCATAAAGATTTCCGGAGGGGAAAGGATCGTTTAGGAGAAGTCGACTTACGTAGCCGGTGGTGCCGCTAGGCACAGAGACCTCTAAGGAAGAGGTGATGGCACTGGTGAGAGGGGTGGAGGTGTCGCGAGTAATAGTCGTGCCGCCTACGGAGCCGTAGGGGGAGATGGTGGGGGATGTGCCTTGGAAACCGTTGTTTTTTAGGAGTTGGCCGTGGATTCCGCCATCGCCTGAGTTATTGATATCCTGGAGTCGGTGTTAGTGAGGTGAAGTGCAAGCGACTGTGAAGCCGAGGGGAGGTGAATTAGGGTGGTGAGAGGCGCGCGTGGAAGGGAGGCATACCTCAAACATCAACCCATAAAGAAGAGGACTGGATGCATTTCCACCAGTTGTAGAAACAGTCAACGTAGTAGCATTCAAAAGACCAGAGAAGATGAGAGATGCTAGCCCAAGGCTGCGACAGAAATTCTCAAGGGAAAACATATTGGCAAATAACCGAGATCGAGCAATTTAAATTGCCTGGGTAAAGAGGAGAAACCCATCCATGGCTTTGGGAATACCTTATGCCTTTATAGCTGATAGAGGGGGACTAGAGTAGGATTGGAAAGGTAGAGCTCCATGCCTCGGCGAACATCACTTGTGGAATTCACCTCCAAATTCTCCTTCCGCAACCGATCTCTGTCCGAGAGTGAGGGAGACTAAAGGATGAACATAGCTCCGTCGCATATTGCATGTGGTTCCTGCATCATATTCCCCACACCTACCGGATCTCGCTACCTTTCAAGGGTTCCCAGGTACGATGGAAGAACCACGAGGTCATCCAAATGGAGCGGCTGATGACCCCAGAATGGAGCAGCTACAAAATAGGCCCGGCGGGGATCACCGGGGAAGATGAGCCTTAAGTCAGTATGTCGAGTATTAAGATCAAGGATTGGAGCGAATGCAAGAGATCTGCCGGCCTGGTCCCGCTTCCTAGTTTGGGATCAAATCCGGGGTTCCTCGTGATGTGTGAACAGTCAAGGTTTGGATTCACAACCGCTTGATTGCATTCTTTGTGGAGAAGCTGGCAATAGGGTGATGAGGTGGATAGGAGATGCAGATTGCGAAGAAAAAACCAGATTATGCAAGGCAACTTGTTGTTGCTTTGACTTGAGTCGGGCTATTGTCTCCGTGGAGTGTGATTGGTGCATATGTACTTTCAGGCGCTACCAAAGACGGAGGCCTACCTGCAAACAAACACAAATTGATGACCAAACTTAAGTTTGACAATGAAAGTAGCGAACACCATGACGTGACGCGATGTTAGGGTTGAGGAAGGACTTCCAACTGCGCGAATGTGACCAGAGAGCCACTGTATTAAAATTGTATATGCAGCGCGCGTTTTTCTACAATAGTTATACAAAAAACACATAGACCACCATGCATCGTGTGGTTGCTCTAACCTGCAACCAGAACCCAGAGTCTGTCATAGGTTAATCATGTGCCAAAATCAAAATGATGTGAAAGGGGTGCTTACAAGAAGAAAATCATGAGAACACCGAACATCTTAGCAACCAGCCAGCGGTTCCCAGACACTCTCGACCAGTACTTTAGCAACTCCCGTTGGGCGCCTTGAACGTTGTCTACCACGTCCTCCGTGTTGGCGTCTATTCTTTGGATCATCTCACTCTGCTCTGAAACCATGGACGCCAATTGTCCGAAAATCCCCCCAAGTTCGTTGATCGTCCTTTCTATGGCCTCGATTGCCTCACCTCTTTGCTGAATGTATGTGTTCTGGGGTTGTGCTTCTTCCATCATCAAAAGCTGCTGGTCTCCAACAGGGTTTAATGATAAGGAGTCTTGACCCGGTCCAGGCGAGCCTCTTGCTGGCGTGCTGTATAACGGGGACGCGGATTGTGATATCGAAGGCGCGACGTGTTGTGAGACGTGTGATACGAAGTTCTCTGTTCTCGCTCTTGAAGCTTGGATATTCTTCGTCCGGACTTCTAATACATCCTTGAAGTTGACAGATACATCCGTGAGCTTTCCTTGTAGTAGAAACACCACATTCTTGTTATGCTCTCCCTCTTGGTCGGCTTTAGGATGTTGGGCTCGGGTCAGGGCTTGTAGTGATCCAATTTGTGCGTTCAGCGCTGAGAGATCTTGTTTGATGATGGATGTGAGTTCGTTGATTTCGACGGGTCGATCATCAAATAGTGTTTTCCTCTTCGCAACTATACATCGTCAGTATTTGATGCATATGGACTCAAATGAAATTCCTACGCTGTGCTAGCTTTTCTAGTTTGCCCATGGTAGCTGATATGCCTCTTCCAATATCTGCCGCCCTCCTGGCGAAGTCGGATCTCTTCGGTTTCGCATCTCCATTTGCTGCAGCCTTCTGTGAGTCGCTAAGCAGAGATTGTCTTTGCGCGCCAACCTTCGAGGATGCTTGTCGTTTTTGTGCTTGGGCGAGGACTGAACGGAACTCATTCGTCCGGTCCTGGATCGAAGATACTGCCATCGCGATAGATAGCGCAAGACTGGATCGTCGTTATCGAAGTCAGCGCGGTGGGATGGCCTTGCTGAGGTTGTTGAGCGCGTGGGGCGCACGTCGTACTCCTAGTTCGCCTTATGGTTCAACCTTCCGGAGGCTCGGATCGAAGTCGTATTATTATTATTACAGTGGCTGGGTCAATGAAATTGCGAAGGAATGTGTGAATGCAATCTCTTATTAGGAAGTGTAAAGCCGAGGCGAAGAGAAAGAGAAGAACGCGGAAAGTTGCAGTGGAAAACGGAGTCGCGACGTTAGGACAGCTGGTGTTTCGATTTGCACTGCTGTCGATCACCGATACATGTTGTAGCCTTGAATAGAAGGCGTCAGTTCAGGCTTCAGCCCTAATTTTAGTGGAAAGCTTGAGCCAATCTGGAGTAGTGGAAGAAGGATGTGGCGATAGCCAATCAACAGATGCATACCAAGGTGGCGCAGCAAGAATGATGCTAAGACGGCTGATCTTGGACAGGGTTCTGCAGTTAACCAGCGACAAGACTTTGATTGTTTGGAGCAGCTCGGGACAAGCAACTCATCATCATTCTCCCACAGCCAACGGTTCTTTCGTCCGAGTGCAGCATCTACAGCTTCATCTGATCTTTCTCTTAATCCTAATTATTACCCTTCGTTGCCTGTATCGTCAGCCATCGTGTATGCGCGGGTGTGGACAGAGATTCCACTGAGCAGCCTGACGTTCGCTGGGCGGATCTTACTAGGACCATCGACACTCGTCAATACGCGCATTTTGCATTACTAGCCTTCATCAATCCCATCACCAATGTACGCATGGGCACGGTGATGAATGTCTCGTAGCATACGGGTCATCGCAAACTGCCCATCATGGCGCCAACATTTCCTAATACCTTTGACCAAGGCTCGCCGATGTACGAGTCTCTCGCATCATTCCTTCGCATTGCTAATACATCATCAGGACCCCTCAATCTGCGTCTAGCATCTCGTACCAGACGAATATGAATCGACAAAAGACAAAGAAGTGGACACAAGCACCAGCGGTCAATTATGATGGAGATGATTGGGGTGATGATGATGAATACGGCGCTCCCCCTCCACCATCGAAACCCACAGGATTTCGACAGCAAGGGCAAGGAATGCAAAGCTCTGCGAAGCCAGAGTCTCCAGCATATGACAGTTCGAAGAAATATGGCGAGCTTCCGCCTCTGCCAGGAGCAAACGATCCTCGGGGACGGAGCAACTCCTTCGATGCCGACGATGAAAAGCGCAACTTTTCGAGCAGCACCATGAGACAACCATCACCATCAATGACGACGCCTACATCTAGTGCTCCTGCCACAAGATTCTCGCAAATTACTGGTGTACCGTCTTCTCGAAACCCAAGCGGCCCTCCAGCTCTCCAGATACAGACACAACAGCCTCAACCCCAGACAGGACTTCGAAAGGCAAGCCAAATGGTTTCTCCAGTTTCTGGGTCTCCTTATCCTGATGTTCTGCAGTCAGGGAGAGTCAATACTGCTGAAAGTTCCGTTGTATCTCCCGCATCCGTAGCGCCTTCATCTGCTAGTGACTTCCAAGCTCGACAGGATTTCTCTCCATCTGCCGTTCCCCAACCACTAACAACTCGGGCTTCGCCTGCTCCTCAACCAGTCACGGACTCGCCGTCCACGAGATTCCCGGCACGAAAGAGCAGCTTAAGTCAGGTTGCGGGGCCGCCATTGTCCGACATTACGAGGCCATCTCCGGCAGACTCTACATCTAGGCCCTGGGTTTCTGGGCCTCGATCGGCTTCGCCTGGAGCTTCCGCAAGATCACCTAACACCCCTACAGGCAAGGCCCTTCCCTTCATTAGACCAGCAGAAATTTACAAACGCGCTGAAGAGGAGCGACGTCAATCTATCGAGTCTGGAAGTCGGCCAAGCATCGACTCTGCTACTGGTGCTAGAGCAAGCGATAGATCCGATTCTCCTATTGTCATCAATTTGAAAGAGAAGTCAAGTTCGGACAGTCTGGGTGCCAGTGGGAGACGTCGTACAAGTTTTGAGGGCGATGATGGTTCGGAGTCGGGGCGTCGTTTGATGCCAATGCTAGAGCCCGTGAGAGAGAGGAAGAGCGAGTATGGCTTTGAAGGTATCAATGTCAACGAACAAGCTCCGCGAGCTGGATCTACGGGATTTACACACCCGGAAGAGTCGAGGGCGTCAGCTATCGCGCATGAAGTCGATGAAGAAGAGGCACAAAAAATATCTATAAGCCCGAAACTACCGGACTTGAACCGCATATCCGGCTTCGGGGTGGACTTGTTCTCTCAGCCAAAGGATGAGGCTTCAGAGCTTCCCGGCGCCAAACAGATAGAGACTACCCCGACGGCTTCAACAGCAACACTTTCCCCGGTTGATGAGGATTTAAAGCTCCATAGTCAGCCGTCATTTGGTTTCCGGTCCATTGTTAACCAGGCATTTGACAGGTCAAATGACACTTCAGTTCCACCAACACCTGTGTCAAATACTGGTAGTGGCCCCAAGAGGACCGATAGTGAAAGTACTGGTACGACAGGAATTAGTCCAATTATGAGTAGGGTTCCTAGTGCAGCTGCTCATGCTTCCCGCAATCACGATGTATCAAACTCCTCGATACTCGAGGTCGTCAACGAGCCCGATTCACCAGAACTTGTGACTGAAAGAGAGGCCGAAGACACGCAGCGTGGTCGGGAAGTACCAGGATTCAAGCCCGGCTATCGTCGTGATATCAGTACACCCCGAAGTGATAATAGTCCTGCACGTACACCAGATCTTGCGAAAACCAAGATCATCACCAGCGGACAGCACGCCATCATTTCAGAAGCATCCCCAGAAGATACTTCTCTGGAATCCGAGCCCTTACAACCTCCCCGACCAATTGCAGAACGGGAAGGGAGCTTCAGGCCATCGTTGCCTGGTGGCTGGACCTCATATGCAACCACAGCTCAGAGCGAAACTGGTACCCAAGCTCCATCGTTGAGAGCACAAACTCCTGTTCGCGATGTATCACCCATCAAGAGTGCAGGTGGAGGAAGTGATTTGGATATCACCCCCACAACCACAAAACACTCCTTGCCCCAATCTGCCCTTGGTGCCGCTGTTGCTGGTGCAATTATTGCAGGCACGACCGGGACCGCTTTGGGTCCACACAGCCAAGATAATCCGATTAGTATTTCTCGCTCACCAAGTCGGAAACCTGTATCGGGCAGTAGTAATCCCCCCACACCCGATCCCTCTATGGCACCTGGTGGTAACCTTTATTCGACTTCAAACCTTGATCCCAGACTATTACCGAAACTGGAACAAGCACCTCCTGAGACTCAATTACGTGCAGATGCCGTCCATAGAGACATCTCCACACAATCGAGCGCAGCTCCGACTCCTCCACCAAAGGATAGCCCTGAAAATAATGTTAGTGACGACGATTCCGAATACTTCACGAAGGCGACTGTGCCATTAAAGTCACGCACCCCTGTTGGAGCAGAGGCTAGCGAAGCATTACTGCCTCCTTCGAGGCCTCAAATGCTTCCAGCACTCAGTACAGACATCCATCCAAATGATGAGGAGAACGACAAACTCCGAAAGGAAATCGTGAAAAGCCTCAGTTCAAGGCCATCTGAAGCAACTGCTCTGAATGACAGTATGCTTTCTGACGAATACGACGAGAGTAGTTACCCAAAGCAAGGCCACGAAAGTACTTACCTGCCTCGGGAGTACGACAACTATTGGGCGTCTACCTCAGATGACCAGGAAGGTGCTGACTCATTTCCTCCACCCGTTCCAGAGCATATTGCGAGGGCAGAAGCTACTGAGCCTGCAATGTCAACGAGCCAGGACCGAGATGAAGTCGATTCGCCTGTCATTGCACCTTTGAGCCCTCGGCGACCTGAACAGCTTGAGCAGCCGTCTCTAGAAGCCCCTCAACCACCGATTCAGAGTCGCTTTTCGTGGGAAGGAAGTGGCGAAAATGTCAACGTAGCTATACCAAATGATCAAGTTTCGGAAGTCAGCGCTGTAAGCACTCCGGTTTACGCCCCCCAGGCAACGGAGGAGGCTACTGTTGCTCCAACTGTTGCTTTATCCGATGCCCAGTCCACAGCTCGAGAACAGGCCAGTCCAATTGAGCCTCCAGTGCAAACGCAAGCCACTCCTACGAATCGCGACTCAGAGGAATTCAACAAAAAATACCTACTTGCAGCTAGTGGTGCGGCTGCTGTAGGCGCTGCTGCTGCTGCTACCACGTATGCATACACTCCTCAGGACAGCAGTGAACGTAGACTGTCTCTCGCCGAAGAAAAGGACCCGCGAGTTTCTTCACACCCTGTGTCTCCAACGTCCCCTGAAGATGAACACCCATCTCGGCAAGCACAACCTTATTTCACCCCATCTCCGAACCAAAACTCTCCGGTTCCTGCTCCAAGCACCGTCTCTCCTGTTGCATCACCTGTAATTCAGCAGCCATCTACATTCCACACAATGCCGCCTCTGGGATTTAAAGAGATTGTTGGAATTGGCTCGACCCAACAGCGGATTCATACCTTCGATCTAACCAGAGAACGATTTGCGACAATGGATTCTGGTTTGAATGACTGGATGGCGCATCTCCAAGCTCTACACCCCGAGCATGCAGGCACTGGTCCTTCGTTCGGAGGCTCCAGAATTAGTGTTCCTAATGGAACAGCACGATCCAAATTTGGCAAGCTTACTGGTGGTGGCGACAAAGGCGGCGGCGGTAGTGGTGGTGTTGCACCTCCTCTACAGCAACCATACTTTCAACATTACCTTAACGCAAGCTCGCCAACAACGCCTTCCACACCAGTACCCCGTCCCGGTTCAGGCACTGCTTCCAGCATGGCGTTTGGCTCTCAACAGGGCTTCTCTTCTAATAGTGGCAAAATCACCACACATCAGGTTCAAGCAAAGGGGAAAGAGCTTCTTCATTCGGCCGGTATCTTCGGCGGCAAGGCGGGCAAGGCTGGCAAGGGCTTACTTGCAAAGGGCAAGAATAAGTTTCGCGGTGGAGACAAGGTAGATTGACACATCTCCTTTTGAGCCGGAGCACAATTTGGCGAAGGGGCGTTCATCTGATTTATCAAGTACTTGCATTTTCGAGACTAATCAGCGTGGATGTTTTCATTTTCTTTTCAGATGGCTACCTGCTTAGCAGGTCGTGTACGACTAGGGGAAATTGCAGCCTTTCCACTGTTCTCTCCTTGCTACCATGATACATGTATCTGCCTTTGATTGCATACGTTACTAAGTTTTATGTCCATATAGACAAGCCCAGATCCCAAGCCTAAGAATGAGCGCCCGAAGGAGGACCGCCGAACCTCTTGGGGTCTTCCCCTCAACCTAACTCGCTCTCCTGGAAAGCCTGACCAGTCGGCACGCCAGTCAACAGAGTTCAGTCCCCAGTCCCAACGCCCACGAGCAGCAACCAACACATCAAACCGAAGTTTTACCGCCCCACAGCTTCCAGATATACCTACAGGTGATTCGCTTGGTATCGTGAGTGGGGCTTTGGCATCTTCTAACGGCACACCAGGACAGGAACATCAAGGACCTGCTACCATCAGACAGGTCCAAGAGCCAACACCCACACTAGAAGAGTCTGAGGCTCGGGATTCTTTGAGGCCACCTGCCCCAATTGGAAAGTATCAACCAAGCTGGGATCCTTACAACGCCACGCCTATTGCTGAGGAGGAGGTACTCCAATATGAAGACCGGCCAACAGAGCGTCAAGAGCGTCAATTTTCTTCCAATGTGGCTAACCGACAAGGTTCACTAGCAGTGCCCCCTGGTATAGTATCGGGAAGCGAGAGATCGAACAGCGATGACTCTCACTTCTATAGTGCACAAGAGGAGTCATCTGACATCCCTAATGATTGGGTAATGGTGGCTCCTCCAAACCAAAAGACGAAGGATGCTCCTGCTCAACAGCCAGCACAGAACCTCATTCCAGAACCGAACGTCGAACCTGATACGAGGAAGAGCTCGGAAACTCCAGTCACGAGCATTCTGAACCGTCCGCGTGGAAGCAGTTATGAAATCCCGTCTCCCCCTACCTCTGCGAAAGGCCCAGCACCTAGAGCTGCTGAGCCTCCTTTCGTCGCACCTGCACCTGTGCAGCAGCTCACTCCACCTTCGAAGCCTGTTCAGGCCGAGCTAGAGAAGCAAAGTGGAGCTTCCTCGTTCTTACCGCCGATTCGAAGAACATCAACCTTCGGTCTCGGATTCGGTTCTCGTCATGCTAGACCAAGATTTCCTATCGAGGATGATGAGGAACATGGCGTTCGAGACAATGCAGCCAGGCCTGTGGGCATGATATCAACACCCCCAACGCAGGCTGAAGATATTAGAGCACCACCACAACAACCAAGCTCTTCCCTCCTCCAAGGCGGAGGAATCAGAATGGTTGATGATTATGTGTCTCCTCCTCCGGGGCCTCCTCCTGGGTGGCAACCTCCGGCTTCACGACAAGCTCCTTCTCCATCTTCACAACCATCGCAAGGCGCGCGACCACTCTCGTTTGTGCAGTCGGGAGAAATTTTGAACACGCCACGTAGATCGAACACACAACAAATGGTAGCGAACGACCCCGTCAAACTAGAACCTCCAAGGTACCAAGAGCCAACGCAAACTCGAGAACAGCCCCTAAGAGAGCAGCCACCAAGAGACCCCCGACCAGTGATGAACTTGCCACAAGCTGCTCCCCCGCAAGACAGCTCACCTAGACCCCTACTGGTGCAAGCTGGTTCTTCGAATTATAGTCAACAATCTGCCACCGGCCAGCGTCCAACATTCTCACCTCAGGTTCCACAGCAGCAAGCATTTGCCACTAGGATACCAGAAGCCGCGCAACGCCCTGAGCAAAATCAGCGCGCAATGCCGCCTCCGCAACACTCACGGCTACCACCCATCGTGACTTCTAGAGCTTCGGACGTCCTTCAGCGCCCAGAATTCAGAGAATCACAGGTCGAATGGAGGCCAAATAGACCAAAGGCAGTGGAGCAACCTCCTCTTGTGGTCTCACCAACTGTGTGGAAAGAGATGGACATGCCACCGCCAAGACAGTCAAACTCGTGGGAGCCTCAACAACGTCCGCGAGGCTACTCGGGATCAAGTCAAGATTATCCACAACGTCCCGATGGTCAGTACAATGAACGCGCTGGATGGGCTGGACCACCTGGCCAAAATCCCTATCCACAACCTCCGTCTTCAGCACAAAGATATCCTGAGCTTTTCAGACCTGGACAGCCAGGACCACCTGGGCCACCAGGGCCTGATGGACCGCGGGAGAATGTTGATCTACCGGATCACTACTATCAAGCACCCCTAGCTGGTCCCAACGCTTTCTTGCCAAGACATCAGGCGAACGAGTATCAGATTCCAGGTGTCGGACCACCTCCAGAAGATCCACGATTTGCGGGATCGTCGAAGCGAAATTCCGGGTTCTTCAAGGAGATTGGAGGCAAGTTATCTCGCGCTTCTTCCAGGGACAGACGTAATTCGGAATCTCGCGATCGTGACGGTGCCGCCCTATCACCAGATAGACCATTTGAGTCGCAAGGAAATGAATACGCAGAATCCAGCGTTGCTTCAGAAGGCGAGCAAGAACAAAGGAAACGTCGCTCAAGCTTCTTTGGTCACCTTACCCACAATTCTACATCTGGTTTGGGTCCACCACAAAGTCGGGAAAGTGTCATTGCGCACAACTCTGCTTCGAGAACCGATCTTCTGAATTCTCCTCAGTCTTCTCCTACCCGCCAGGACAGGAAGCGATCATTCTTCGGAGGCGGTTCGAAGGATCCTAAGGGGAAGCCAAGCAAGCTTGTCAGATCTTCTACTGGTTCCAACACTGGATCGATGGATCCTCCTGGGAAGAAGCATAACAGATTTTCAGGTTTGAGCAGCATGTTTGGCAAAACCAGCCCGTCAGCAGGCAGATCCGTTCAAGGCAGGCCACAAGCCACCAGAGAACTGTCGTACAATGAACGACAACCTATCGAGTCGCCTCAACTTGGTGCGCAGAGGCCTGCCATGAATACTCCACCTCTGAGCCAGGGCCGGGCTCCCAGCCAGACCCGTCAAGTACTCCATAAGCTGACATCAAGCTCCTCACCACGAACATCTCCGCGACCTGACAACAAGACGCGTCGATCCTCTGGAGGATTGCTTGGTGGGCTGATGGGTGGTAAGACTAAGAAACAAGATAGAGGCAGCGATGATTCGCGGTCACAGGGAAGCAGCCAAACACTACGAGGCCCGAGGACACTCCCTGCTGCTCAGACATACACCGACCTGCAAGAGCAACAACCGATGGCTCCTCCACCTCAACAACGCGAGATTCCCTTCCAAGACCCTTCCCTTCGAGTTGCAGACCGAGGTCGCCAGGCTGGTCGCAGCCTTGAGCCTCAGTATGACAATGTCCCAATTCCTGGCGGCTACTCTCTCGTCCGAGGTCAAGGTGCACAGGCAGTACCAACACAGTACGATCCTCGTGGCTTGAGTCAGATGCAGCAACCCGATACCCGTTTTACACAGAGAGCTCCAAATGGACAATACTTCCCCAATGGAGCTTCTATGCAAGGACCACCTCAGCAAAATGATGGACGATATGGCCCAGGACCTCGACCACAGCAACCGCCGCAATTGCAAGACCCTCGCCAAAAGCAACAACCGAAGCTAAATCTTTCCGCGATCGAGACATATGAGACCTTTGCAGTTCGCACGGCGCCCCGTCGCTTGAGCCGAGAAGACCTACTTGCGCGTTCCCCACCAAAGTCACTAGAAGGCCAACAAAGACCATACCAACTCTCACTACCCGGTGGTGATGAGGAAGAGCGACCCATCCCTCTCGAGAAAGATCGCATATCGCCCCCCACGAACCAAACTCCAGTGCAACAGCGACCACAACACGATGCAATTCAGCGCCTCCAACAACCAGTCCTCCGTCACCCCGAATCGCCGGCTGGCTATCCCCTCCCAGAAGACACAGTATTCTCCCCGGTCGACCCCCGCGCAAACGACATCCCACCCCCACCACCACCGCAATGGCCGGGAACGGGACGCATGGGCTCCCAAGGCTCAAACACCTCGCTACAACATGGCCGCCAACTCTCATTGACAACCATGGACGGTGATCTTGATCGCTCTAATACTCGTCGAACAGCAGTTTCAGCCGTATCAGGCCTCTCAGGCCTCTCAGGCTCGCGTCCTCAAAGCGGGGGTTTGAATGTTCCAGATCGCCAGATTAGTGATGCCACGGAGAGAGATGGTGGAAGAGGAGGGAGAGGGGTGGTGAGTCCTAGTCCGAGTCCGCCGAGTCCGATGCCGGGGACACCAGAAAGGACTGTATCGCCTGATCCTCGCGATCATGCCGTACTGCCAGCTCAGGCCCAGCATCGACAGCCTGTCGGTGATATCAGGAACACAGAAGTTATGCTCAGCAGAAGAAGTCGCGAAGATCTCTACGACGCCTCTCCCCGCCTCCCCAAACAAATCAACCGTCTCCCTAAAGAGATGAACATGTCTTCCCCCCCTCCTCCCGCCATCAGCAACGGAAATGGGCACGCCCACGCGAACATCTCACCACCAACAACCACCCGTGGATCTCTCCAACCCCTAGGAAAGGAAAACATGAACGTAAATCGAAGCGCGAGCGCGGCTGTCAATCCGACGGCGCCGAGCATGGCGGAGGGAAATGTGATGAGAGCAGCGAGCAGTTCGCAAGCCGGACTGGGTGGCCATACAGAAGAGAAGATTCTGTATCAGGATAGGACGGCTGGACGGGCGGAACTTCCAAGCACGAATGAGGATGATGGAGAGCCGGAGATGGTTGCTACCAGCTATCCGGGGATGGAGTGGTGAGCTTTTCTTTCCTTTCTGGTGGTTGGGGAGTGAGTTTGATGAAAATGTGCTAATGGGAAATAGGAATCCGTATGCGGCTGGGGCTTGGGATGATGGATTCGATTAATCCATCACTCATACTGTGCAGTTTGGCTATGGGAAAGTAGTGATAGAAGGATGAGTTGGTGCTATTTTAATGTTCGATATAGATTTCTTAGACATTGATCGAATGGCTGATGTTCATTCTTGTGAATATAAGGAAAGCGGAGGAAATACCATGACGATGAGATGAAGGCGCTGAATACGGATATGAGGTTTGGTGTATATGGATTTCTTTGTTTTGAGATGTCGAGGTGTTTGTAGGACTTGAATACCCCTGCTGTGTTGATGTTTATAGCACACTTTTTGAGCTGGAAAGAACGGTAGTCCTATATTAGCAGATGACTTAAATATGTATCTATTGTTCCTATTTTTCGCCATGGGTATGAAGGGGAGTTTCCAGAGCGAGTTAGCAAGTGCCAATTTTATTTCTTGCTCCCTTACAAAGGATATGCGATTAGTTCGTTTCCCCGTGCGGCTGAAATCGTTCCAGGGTAGGAAAAGTCTGGCTGATGATGACTGCGCCCGCCAAGAACTGTGGGATGTCACCAAACACTCGGGAGAGGCTCAACCGATGAACACACGGAATCACGGTTCACGGAAGACCGATGTACACGCATCGTCAATGTTTGGTTATAAGAGATGCGATGCTGGGGTCTGGAGAACTCACAAGCTCTTGCTGCAATCTTCTGTTCGCAGCTTATCTCGACCTCCGTCTATCTTGGTCTCCGTCTTTCCCTGCGACCACTCGTCGAAGAATCTCTTTCCCGCTGGAGGAGGCATTGTCATTCCTCCAACCTTTTGCTACTCTCCACTATAGTCAAGCAACAAGATGGCAGCGAACGTCACTCACAACGCTAACGGCACATTGAATATCGCATTCAACGGTGTCCAATCACTCTTCATACCCACAAACGGTATCACAGGCTACAACAGAAACAACAACACCGGCTACGGCAACATCACCATCCTCCAAAACCACGACGCCCTCTGCAACTCAACACTCTGTGACCTGACCCTCGCACACTTCGACTACATCCCCTCCCTCGGCGGTAACGCATTCTACGCTGGTGTATTCGGCATCTACATCCTACTCAACCTCTTCTTCGGCACCCGCTACAGAACATGGGGCTACATGGCAGCAATGTTCTTCGGTCTCTCTGGCGAAGTAGTCGGTTACACAGGTCGTCTCCTCCTCTACCAAAACCCATTCGACCCCACTGGCAACGACTTCCTCATCTACCTCGTCTCTCTCACCATCTCGCCCGCCTTCCTCTCAGCAGCCATCTACCTCTGTCTCGCGCGCATCGTGGTCGTTTATGGCGAACATTTATCGAGATTCAAACCAAGGACATACACACTCATTTTCTGCGGCTGTGATATCTTTTCTTTGGTGTTGCAGGCGGCCGGTGGTGGGATTGCTTCTGGTGCTATGACACCGAGTCAAGACCAGTTGGGGATAAATGTCATGCTAGCAGGCCTCTCTGTTCAAGTTGCTTCTTTGTTCCTATTCGCTTGCATGTGTGCCGAATTCGCCAATCATCTTCGCCGAAACCCAAACTCATGGAACACCCAACACACCCAGTTATACAACGGCAAAGTCTTCAAATCCTTTCTCATAGGGCTTTGTGTTGCAACTTTGACTATCTTTATCCGAAGTGCATTTAGAGTGGCAGAGTTGTCGGGAGGTTTCCATGGTCCGTTGGCAAATAACCAAGTGAGTTTTATGGTTTTGGAAGGTGCGATGGTTGTTACGGCTGCAAGCTGTTTGACGTTGTTGCATCCGGGGTTGTGCTTTCAAGGGTTTTGGCATGCGGCGAATTTTTCGTTTTTGCAGAAGGTTGAGGTGGAGTCGGAGGTTGAGATGGCTTGAGTGTCTTGATCAATGTTGTTGAAGTCCTGAACAAGCAAGGTGGAAGATCATTTTTTTCGTATCGTAATAGTAGATTGAGCGTACCGTTCATTATTATCTGAGGTTATCTGGTAGGTAAGTGTCGCTTGGTTTCCTCATTCACTTTTCCGTGCTTGTCAAATTTATAGAATAAAATCGGAGATTTCTGCCCGATAATTGCATACTCATTCCCGCCAGTCTACTGCATGCATTTTTTCTTGCGCATGGCTCAAATACTTATGCTACCCCAAAGGTGGGGTAAGGGTAGTCTTCGTGGAGACGACCGGATGAAGTTCCAGCATGAAAACCTCCGCAAATTATTCGATCATTCTCAGTTTGTTGCAATATCCAATATCGAAGTACCGCAATGCCAATTCGCCAAGTCCTACAAATTTTCAAACCTCATCTTGACTATCCCAACGTTCCGCATACGCGATAAATAGGATGCCAAGCATGACGTACTTCGCGAGTAAGTGCTGATATTTTCGAGCCACATTACTTTCCTTCCGCCATTGAAGAGATAACACTAGCCTTATCTTTCAAATATCAGGAACAAGCCGAGGAAGCCATTCCTTCATTGGTTGATCTGAGCCATGGCGGTAGAATGCCCAGCGATAGCTTCCCCAACTAAGATCGAAAGTGGGTATCGTAAGCATCTAAGCTCACATACATGCAAGAATAAGTGAAGGTCATCCCCATTCTTGGGATGCTAAGTAAGCAACAATGCCTACATAAGACAGCAGGACGTTCTGAATTTCCATTCCAGTTCTCTCCACACTCGTCTTTTCTTCTCCTTGAGCAATGCGCTGCAAGTTTTTGTTCGCTGGAGCTGTTGCTCTGGCACTTGCTTCTTGCTCCAATGCGTCAGCATTCAAAAGTGGCAGTACAGTCAATGTCGATGGAACGTATTACTACATTCCGGCTATTCCAGTGTCGAGTTTGGCAGTTGGACAGGATCAATTGAAGACTGCTTGCAGCCCGGGAGACGACTTCATCCCACTTACTGTCATGACCGGCGATTTCAATACGTTTGACGCCACTGCATTGAAAACTGAGGTCTCGAAATATATTGCTGCGGATGATGTGTTCAGTGCTGGATTCTTGCAAGGTGAGTCTGACCGGAGGCTGAATTTGGATGATTGACTGACTTTGGCAGCAATATATCTCATCTCGACGACTCCAGCCGAGCTTCACACCTCCCTCACACCGACACTTTCGGGATATGGCAACAAGCTGTTCATGGTCTCTCTAACCAGCAACTCATCGATGGCAACAACGAGCTGTTCTTCTGAGCTACCTACAGGACCGCACTTTCTTCATGCTTACACAGGTGCCGTCTATCAGGCTTACCGACTGTACTCTGATTACGAAGGCGCTTTCACGGAAGGCACTATTGCTGGTACCGATGGAAATTTTAGCACGATGTCTGCTTCAATTCCCGTACGGACCATTTTCAGACCACATGAACACATACCTTCAAGCTCACATAGCACAGGGAGTTCAATCGCCAACAATTGGAGTTCCTTCAAGATTGTACTACACGAAAACGGATGCTCAACCACTTGCTGGGGTAACTTGTTCACATCATTCTTTCGATAGTGATTGGCTAACAATACCAGGTCCGTCTTGGCGTCAAAGACATCTACGATGTAGCAGGAACCAGAAGAGGCTGCGGAAACCGAGCTTACTACGACCTGTACCCCGAGCGACTAACAACTGCACCAGCTGTCCAAAAGCTTCTCGATGCAGGTGCCATCCTCGTCGGTAAGATGAAGACATCACAATTTGCCAACGGCGAGATGGCGACCGCCGATTGGGTCGATTATCATTCTCCTTTCAATGCACGAGGTGATGGGTACAATGACCCATCTTCGTCGTCTTCGGGGCCTGGTGCTGGTATTGGAGCTTATGACTGGCTTGACCTTGGGCTCGGGTCGGACACTGGTGGCAGTATCAGGAATCCTGCTCAAGTGAATGGAGCTTTTGGGAATAGACCTAGTCATGGTCTTGTGACTCTTGACGATGTGGTAGGTCGGAACGGACACAATGTTCTTAAACAAAATCGCTGATATCATATCAGATGCCTCTATCACCACTTATGGATACCGCAGGCCTCATCACTCGCGATGCATCACTTTTGAAGACAGCTGGTCACGTGCTATACAGCAGCAATTTATCAACCTTCACGTCCTTCCCAAAGAAACTCTACACCTCAGGTTTCCCTGTCAACATAACCTCTGAAGCAGACACCGTACTCTTCGACTTCGTGTCCAAGCTCGAAGCTTTCTTGGGTACCAATGCTTCGGTCCTCGATTACGATTCCATGTGGGCCTCTTCGCCACAAGCAGCATCTACCAACGCCAGCACACTCAGCGACCTTCTCGCTTTGACCTATCCCACCCTAATTGGGAAACAACAATATGCACTTTTCGGAGCACCCTTCATCACCGACTACGAAGCTGCTCACGACGGTCGACATCCTTTCCTGGACCCAAATCCTCTCGTGCGATGGACCTGGGCGCAAACGAACGCCACAACACTCGAAGAAGGAATAAACAACAAGACTATCTTCATGGATTGGTGGAACAGTGAAGTCGTCAAGACAGATTCTGAAACTTGTTCTGATAGTTTGTTGTTGTATCCAGGGACTCTGGCGACGCCGAATCCGAGGAATGTTTATATTGATCCACCAAAGATTCCGGCTGGGTGGAGTGTGCAGAACATTGCGATTATGGCGGGAGTTCCGGATATGGTACTACCAAGTAAGTTAATCGAATGTCCCGAGAGACGTAAATTCTTGGTCCTTGTCTCGAAAATGCTGACAAAGTTGCGCAGTCGGTCAAGCACCGTACAACTCAACCATATCACTTCACGAGGAACAGTTGCCTGTTGCCATAGACATCATCGCAGCTCCAGGATGTGATGCTGTGGTATTCGAACTCGCTGAGCAACTGCAGCAGGCGGGCATCATCAATGCGCCGAAAGCCGGAAGCACGATGTACCGGCGTGAGGTGTCTGCTCGCTTAGAATAGGGGCCGGGGTAATGTTCAGTGCTCAGGCTTCCACCGCTGTATGTATGGGAAGAGACACCTAACTACAGGGTATCGACCACTAATCATTCAGGCCCTCAGTGCCAACCCGAATCAATATTTCGCAGGGGGGACGCAATAAAAGCAATAGAAGTCAGAACAGTCACAAAATATAATTCTCCGCAGATAGCTGCATTGTCATCCCATCAGCACTTTTCAACATCCCTGCCTACGCCCACTCCAAAATCACAGAATCCCACATGAACCCATGCCACAGGGTACTTCTCGTACACTGAAAACTCAACTTATTCACACCCACCTTCAGCGTCAGAGCCGGCACCTTAAACTCAAAATAGTGCCACTCTCCAGCAGTTGTCCCACTCCTGTACAAACAAGGATCTGTCGGAATATTCTCGCTGGTCAAATTCCCCACCACTACTCCATTCATCAGAATACTATCACTGACACCGCTTGAATACCCCGCTAGACTAACGCTCAGGACCGCACTCGAGTTCCCTATCAACTGTGGAGAAGATGAGGGCAGGGTGAAAGAGACGTCCCAGGACCCTAGAGCAGACTGCCCGAAGCACCAATCGCTTTCTGCACTTGAGCCGATTGTGTAGGTCAAGTTTGCGGGACACTTTGCTATGAGTGCGTGTTGATGTGGGGCGCCGCCGTATTGGAAACCGAGTGATTTCCTGTCCATTGTACCGATTTGCCAGATTTGTTTTCGTTCTTGTGTCTTCCAGGTCAATGCCCCGAGATTCTCATCTTTGCCTTTGGCGACAGTAACATCATTTTGAAGGTATGTGGTGCTTACGTCTCCGGTGCTGCCGCCATTGGCCCAGGCTTGCAAAGCGTAGGATCCCGCGCGGACATTTGTGAAGGTGAAGGAGCCATTAGCGTCTGCATAGGTGGTAAAATAATTGTATCGGCCCATATCAAGTGTCGTCTCGTTGGGATGATTGTCACCCAGAAAGACCGTAGCTCCCGAAGCAGGGCGTTCATCGGAAAGCTTGAGAGTACCGGAGACAGACCCTCGGGAGTGGTAGTTGGTGGATGACTGAAACCATTCGTAGGGCCAGTCATACTCTTCTTGATCTGCTTTCTTAGACGCGTCGTCGGATGAGCCGTCATTCTGTGATCAAATCAGTATGTTTGCTAATTCATGATAAGAGACTTACTAAATACCACAACCAAGGACCCCACGTCTTCCCCACCTCAAAAACGTCACTGCTGCTCGCCATGAAATGCGTCCCATGGAGCATATTCAGCTGCACCACATCACCAGTCGCGCTCTCTCTATGTACCATCAATTCTTGCTTCAGTTGATCGCCATTATACTCGTCCTTCCCAGGATATATATACCAGCTACCATAGCCGGGACCGTACACGCCGTAGTATTTCTGATTACGAATGAAGTCTGCCCAGTCGTACTTGGTGATATATATTCCATCTGCTTGCTGCCACGTCTCGTCCTGAACTTTTGTTGCGTTGGAAATTTGAGCAAGCGTTGGCAATGCTCCATCTTTGATATTCGTCTTTCCATTGAAAAACGTGGTATTGTCCAATCTGAACAGACTCCTGAACTCGCCCAGAACGGGCAGGGCCCGATTGACGAAGTACTGGTATGCACCTGCCTGGTTCGGGTAAATAACCCAATGGAAGTCTCCCTCTTTAGCTGAGAATGAAATATCCAGATATGTTTCAGTGCGTTCAAAAACTGAGACTGAGGACCAGTTGAGGTTGGAAGCTGCTCCATCTGGTTTGAGTCAGTATCTTTGTCCTGCAGGCGAGGAGGAGAAATACTGTAGCTGACATAATGCCCCACAGCGTTCCCGACAATGTCTTTGCCTTTGTAGTACAGTTTTGTGCCGTATGTTTTGCCGATTGTAATGTTCCAGATTGAGTTTCCTATCACGTGATGGTTGTCATTGATGGTGACGAGGAAAGGGGCATTGTTGACAGGTGCAGCTGCGACTTGTAAAGCCACATTGGCTAGAAGGGTAAGAGTTGAAAACGTCTTCATGCTTGCTCTAACTTCGAAGTCTAGAGAAGAAGTCCTTTTCTCACGATTCGACAAACAATTCTTCGTCTCGCCTCAAATATAACTTAAAACACCCCTGTAAATTTTCTCCAAATTAAGCTAGGATGTCTTCCAGGGGCACAGCCTCTCTCCACGTGTAATAATCCAGCATAGATTGCCAAGACTTGAGGGGAAGGGAAAAGTAAGCCATATTACTTCGGTTCAAATGTCACCGAAGGCTGAAAAGCAGGGTAACATACAGAAAAACTTCCGGATCAACGCGCGAACGAGGCCGGTGACACGAGGACATGGTTAGTCTTTCTTGGGATTGACTACTGGGGTCAAAATAGAAAGTGTAATATTACTCGGGGCAAGTGATAACGAGATGGGTTGGAGCGCGATTCCATATGGATAGCAAGCTCAACATGACTTTATAATATAAGAGTTGCGGCCACTGCTCCCGACCACTTTTAGCGAAATATACCAAAAAAAGAAACGCCTTTTTATACCTTTTTTAAAAACTTTTAAAAACATTATTTTTTGAAAAAGGTATAAAAAGCAGGGTTTTTGGTGTATTTCGCTAAAAGTGGCTGGGGGGAATGGCCGCAACTCTTATATCTAAACTTTCACATGCTTCTATAACCCTCTTCCCTTCATCGGCTTCCTTGTGGCATCGGCGTAAGATGAACATCGTCAACAGAGTTAGGAGAATTGTGACAACTGAAGGAGCAAGGACTGTAATGACACCAGGAGCATAGCGTGGCGTGTCCTATGCTGTCGGGTGCATGTGTTACTTTGGGCAGAGGGGGAGCTCGCTTGCTGCCTAAAGACTAAGCTGGAGTAGATACCGCTCGCTTCACTCATTATAACAGTGATTGCGGTAGTAACTGCTTTCTTGGCATCACTCTTGGTGATATTTGCTTACCATACTAGCAACGTGACAATGAATCCCTGGACTCCAGCTTCTCCGATGAAAACACCTATCAAGTCATCAGTGACTTACCTAACTAAAAATAATGGGGGTGAATAGTGGCAGCGCTAGATCTGGCAACCAAAGGACTATTTCTACAATTATCCAAGCGCAGATCAATGTCTTAAATATCAAACAGAATGAAAGTGACGAGAGAAAGTGCGTAGAGCCAGCGGGGTAATTTCAGCAAGAACCACGTTATTTACAGATTTAGACATTAGGAACAGAAAGGCATCCAGAACTTCCATTCCAGACACGACAGAGGCCAGTACCGCGCATCGACACCTTCAACTATCTTATCACCACCCAGAACACATACCGGAAGTTCGGGTTCTCTTTGTCAGTCAAATCCTCGAACGCATGCACGTATTGCTGATCCTGGGCTTCCTAAATGCCAGCCGAAGCCAACTCATCCTTCCTCTTGTTTTGGCGAAGCAGATACCATCGAAGGAAGATGATGATGAATCCAAGCATGACAAGCAAGTTCTGCCCCGTCTTCTTGACCAACCAGGTGGAAATAAGCAGAACAATAATGTAGAACCCAAGAACCATGTCAGTTGAGACATGGGACCACATAGCGGTGTCACCGGCCTCATTAAGGGGGTGGGGTGGCCCCACCCCTCTCTGTATATAAAGGCCTTCTGTAGTTCTTTTTATCACCAATACCGTTTTACCAAGCAACTGACAAACCAAGTCCAACAGTTGAGTCTGAAGGGCTGTAAAATGGAATCCGGTAATGATGATGTTGGCGAATGCTCCAAGACCACCGGTGGGTAGAGTGGTTGTGATAGCTATCCCACAATAGCACCAAGTCTGAGGATCCTTGAAGGCTTCGATCATTTGCTCTCTCTTATGTCTTGTTTTGAACACTAATCTGATTGACACGGACTCGTTCGACCATGAGGAGTTTATCTTCTTCGCTAAAGCACTTTGCTCTCGTTGGAGAGTCAGGCATCCAGAAGAATATGAAGGCTCCCCATAGAACTGCTACTCCTCCATAGGTTATAAAGAGTGCTTGCTAGGACTTGAGAGGCCAGTGTTTCGAGAGCGTGAAGCAGTATGCGAGGAGACCTCCGACGACTTGTTGTGCACCGCTCACGATGTAAATTTATTCGAATTTAAAAATAAAAAATATATTGAAATACTTCAATTTAAGCAATTTTCGACGCCAAGTTCCCCAGCTTCCGCTTCCCCCAAACTATGGGGTTAGGATGCAGCGCCACATTTGTGGCTTTTTTTCAGCCGACGAATTATCGATTTGAAACAGAACGGAAAATAGGGAAGGGGTTCCGCGGCTGGAACCTGCCGTCGTGACAGCTGGTTGGAACCGTCGGTTAGTTTTCCTAATCGGAACCATGGGGAGACTTCAGGCGCGCAGGCCGCGTCCGCCGTGCAGATTCGCCGTGCAAAGCAGACATCAGCAGTGAGACATTTGCCGATCAGACATCAGGAGCCGACTTCCTCTCGCCTCAATAGGCCGATAATAGTCTCAAATCGCTGCGCCGACCGACCGATCGGCTCATACCCATGCCGGAATTCAGCGAAACTACGTAATAAGGGGAATGTAGAGCCGAAAGGTAGATGGCTACTCACCTGGTAATTAGCTTAACAAAAGTCAAAGATTGTTGATCTGTCGCTGCAAATTTCAATCGAATTTGTTGCGGTAAATTACCTTTAAATTCTCGAATGTCTTGGACAAATCTTAGCAACTCGGATAGCGGCCCCCTTTCCAATCGGAATTCTGTAAAGGCACTGACTCGGGATCCCATCCAATTCCCCAATGCTTGCGGTCGGCACGGAGGAAGCCATTGCAGTGGCGCGCTAGATCGATCCCAAATATTGCTGGGAATCAGCCACTGGAACCTTGCAAGGATATGGCACGCCACAACATTTTCCCAGACGACTCTCATTTGAGGAACGTTTCCAGCGCTTTGACTCCTAGATTCAGACATCAAGCCACGCATAACGCACAGAACATTGCATTATCTATATGTAAAGAAGGCTGAAGCGGGGTCCTCAACTTGACTGCACGAGATCTTCGCTACAGACTTCTTGCCACTCCCTCGGCGAATCGCATTTCTATCTTTACAAAAGATGGTTGATCTAGGCAAACAGCTGGTGGCAGTGGGTATCGCCTCTACTACTATTGCGTGGTTCTTCGTCTCTTTACGATGCTTCGTCCGTTTCAAGATTGTCGAATCCTTTGGATTGGACGATGGGCTGATGGTCGTATCTCTGGTAAGTTTTGCACAGTGTAGGAACAGCGCTACGACGAGCTCCGAATAACATAGTTATCTACAGATCTTATCCACTCTCTTTTCCGCCTTTTCTATTACATGTGTGCATTATGGCATTGGCCAGCACAATGCAGATTTGACGTTGGAGCAAATTTCTCAGGCTCTCAAGGTATGTGTAGTTCTTGACCACCTGGCCAAATAGAGAGCTGACTCTATCCGCCTAGTATATCATGTTCACTGAGCCTATATACGTCCTAGCTACGCTATTCATCAAGCTCAGCGTCGGGATCCTCTTGCTTCGAATCGCCGCCTTTTCAATGTACCGATACATACTCTGGGTTAGCATGGTTATAATGACGATCTGGAGTACAGTCTCAATTGCTCTCTTACTGGCTCAGTGCCGGCCACTTTCGCTGTCCTGGGATCCGACGTGGGCGCCATCTTCCGGAAGGGGATCTTGTATGGATAGGAAAGTGTTTACAAATGTCGGATATGCTTTTTCCGCCATGGATATCTTTTTCGATTGGGTATTTGCTATAATCCCCGTGCCGATGCTTTGGGGACTGCAAATGAGTAAACCGATTAAGTGCTCGCTCTGCATAATCCTGGGGCTTGGTACCTTGTGAGTTGACTCCATGAACGTATGCATCACGGCGTCAGCTAGCTGACCAGTGCAGCGCAAGTACAACAACCCTCGTACGGCTTCAGTATCTCGTGGCGATTCAAGACGTTACCGATTTCCTCTGTAAGTCCTTTATGAATCAGAACAGATGTCGCTAATATCTCGCAGTCTCTATTTCGCGTCCAGTCCTGTGGTCGGCTCTAGAACTGAACCTGGGGATAGTAGCGGCTTCCATGGCGACGCTGCGACCGCTTTTCAGAAACTGCCACACACCTGGATTCTCATATTGGCGGTCGAAATCTAGGATAGGTACTGGTGAACATTCATATAGCCTGAATTTTGTTAATCCACAAGGAGGGAACACCACGTCGTCGGCGAAGTATACGCGGAGGCTGAGCGAAAACCATACCAGTCAGGAGTCTATTGTGGAGCATAATGGGATACAAAAGCGGGTTGATGTTGATGTCATTTATGAAGGACAATCCAGTCATCACATAATGTAAATATAGGATGTGAATAATAGTAATGCTGGTGCAATAGAATAGTTTATATGGAAGAGTTTACAAATAGTAAAAAATAGTTATTATCGCAAAGTATATATAAAATAAATTAAAATATAAAAAATTTATAATTATTATTAATATAAATTTCTTTCTTATTATCTTATTATATATTTGAGTTATTATAATCCTAGGCTTTAGCGGTCTTTCTTAGCTATCCTTATCCGAGCCCTTAAATATACGACTCAGCTTATAAGCATTTCCAAGGCAAAGTAAGTTTCCATTACTCAACTGCGGCAAGGTTGGGACGTTACATCCCAGTCCGATCTATTGTTAACGCCAAGCCTTACAATAGTTGGTGGAAGAATAACGAAAGCCGGACCTGTCGACATTAGTATACCCCGAACCGTGAATCCCAGTGCGGGATGAACGATGGGGAGGCTGAGGAGGATTTCTAGTTTTCACCAGGAACGCAAAGGAGTGATTAGTGAAGAACAATGATCGGCAATCTAGTGGCGCCTCTTGGTTCTTGACTCGGCTAACCCCCTTTTTTGGTGGGGTAGTCTGGAGCCCCGCATGGGTCTCTTCGGGGTAGACTTGACCGAAGAACAAAATTTCTCTTGAGGCTAAGACAGCTTCGTCAGCCTCGTCTTGAATTGTTTCGAGAAGACGAGAAGGATTCGAGGTTTCCTCCCTCCTCCTTCAATTCCTAGAAGTCATCCTGTCGACCGAAGGTGGCCGCAGCATCAACAGTATTCGGGCTCACCAGCAGTTCAAGAAATTTATTTTTGCTGCCCGAAGTCCGAAGCATCTTCGCTCATTCCTGAACTGCCAACATGCCCAACACTGTTGATGGAGTCAAGTCTGCCGCTGTGCACGACGCCATTAAACTCCTCACTAACAACCTCATCAATATCAAAGACACAACCGGCAAATTCCTCATGACCATACCCGACGGCCGCATCATCGATACGAAAGGCTGGAACGAGAATAACTGGGAATGGACACACGGAGTTGGCCTATACGGATTGTTCAAATACTACTCTCTGACAGGAGATAGGGCAACGCTCAAAATTGTGGAAGATTGGTTTCGAGATCGTTTCGCTGCTGGAGGAACGACGAAGAACATAAATACTATGGCACCGTTTCTGACGCTTGCGTATTTGTATGAGGAGACAGGGAATCAGACGTATCTGCCGTGGTTAGATTCGTGGGCAGAGTGGGCGATGTATGATTTGGAGCGGGCGGAATATGGTGGGATGCAGCATATCACGTACCTGACGCCGAACACGCAGCAACTGTGGGACGATACGTTGATGATGACTGTGCTGCCGCTTGCGAAGATTGGGAAGCTACTTGGGAGACCGCATTATGTGGAGGAAGCGAAGAGGCAGTTTCTGCTGCATATCAAATATCTATTTGATCCGCAGACTGGATTGTGGTTCCATGGGTGGACATTCGAGGATGGAGGACACAACTTTGCGAGAGCAAGGTGGGCGAGAGGGAACTCGTGGATCACAATCGTGATTCCTGAATTCATTGAACTTTTGGATCTGCCAGAGCAAGACCCTATCAGACGGCATCTGGTCGATACTTTGGAAGCACAATGTCGAGCGTTGAAGAAATACCAGCACTCTTCGGGGCTTTGGCGAACATTGTTGGATCATGATGACGAAGGATCTTATGTGGAAGCGTCTGCAACTGCTGGATTCGCGTACGGAATACTGAAGGCGCAACGGAAACGATACATTGGAAAGGAGTACGAGGAAGTCGCGTTAAAGGCCATCAAGGCTGTGATAGGCCAGATCGATTCGGCAGGCGAGCTGCAGAACACCAGCTTTGGTACAGGAATGGGGGATTCGTTGCAGTTTTACAAAGATATCCCGTTGACGAGCATGCCGTACGGACAATCGATGGCGATCATGGCGTTGGGAGAATTTTTGAGAAGGTTTATATGAAATAGAACAGGACAAATGAAATATCGCGTTTCAGTGGTCGACAACCAGGAACTTTGGCTATGATTCCCTTGAAACCCAAGCGAGACTTCCCCAAAACAATGCGCTAGAATCTTAGTGAAGATACCCTGAAAATTTAGTGATCTCCACCCTGTAATTCCATCAAGACTCGCTGAAACATGGTGACCACAGGGTGGGGCGAGCTCGTCACTGGGCAGCCACGGCTCTCTCAGCCCTCCGAAAATATGGGAAGAATTAGGATAAATTCGATCTGAAGATGTCTTGATTACTGTCCTTTCTTCTATTCTATCTCCAATCTCAAGGCATCATACTGCACGTAAGTACTCTGCGGCAAAACCGCACTCTCATAATCCGTCGCATTGGCTGGCAGATGTAGCACAATCTCATTCGTTCCTTCGACCAGCAACTCAGGATCAAACGTGAACTTATTCGCAATATTATAGCAAATGACTGCCGATCTCACTGCACAAGAACTGCTGTGATAATACCTGTTCACCTTGTCAGCACATGCCACCAACCCAACATTCATGGAAGCAAAACTTACGGAATAACCCAAGGCTCCAACTCCTTCCCATTAACCACCACCGTATACGGTAGATTAGCAAACGGCTCGCTCGCATTAAACACATCCGTATTCCCCGCCGCTGTCTTTGCGCCCGCAAGTTGGACCGTAAACGTCGCCTGCCTTTTATTTTGGAACTGGCTCTTCTCCATATCCCACAGAATCGTCCAGTTATTCACATTATCATAGTACGGTTTGGGTCTCAGCGAGTTTGCATATCCACCGAATACGCTCCAGTGCACATAGTTGAGGTCTTGCGAGATGTCGTCCCTCCCGACGTGGAAGGTGACGCCATCGGGGAATTCGGTGGGAAAATCGTAGACTGCCCAGTAGATACGGTATTGAGCTGGATGTAGAGGATGTGTTTCATCTGGTGTGTAGCCATGTTTGTATTCTCCTGAGGATTTATCTGGGGTCCCGATGCGCCAGATCTCTGTTCCGGCATTCTCTTCTCTCCATCGCGCGTGAGTGGTCTGGACTTCGCCGGCGATGACTTCAACGTCGTCTTTGATGTATTGGCCGAAGATGCCGTCCGCGTAGACTGTCAGGCGGTATGTGCCTGCCTTCACAGCGGGGATCTCGACATCGCCTGTCGAGGGGTCAATGTCGGCCCAGTACTGATAAGCTTTGGTGTCAAGGACGTTGTCTTGGAAGTCGACGCCATTTTGGGCGAGGACGGCGATGGGCTTCACTGCGTTGGCGGGGAGGTCAACGTGTCCTTTCCAGGCTGTTCGCTCAGACGAGGGAACATAGTTCGGTACGTGTTGGGCGATTGAGTCGTAGAATGGTTGGTTCCAGGTGGGAGAGGCGAATTGAAGAGCTTCTTGGCGGAGCGTTTCCATAGGTGTGCCTGGCGCGCCTTTGTTGAAGAAGTAAAATTGCTGAAAGTATTTTAGAGATGTTCATCTAAATGCGGATTGATACTTACGGGTCCAAATGTCCGATCGAAGCCGTCCGTGATGTTTGGTGTACCATCTCCATGGTGGTTGGAGACTGCTTTCTATGAGCTGCGAGGTCGGGCACACCAGTTCATCCTGACTTACCAATGTAATTGTAAACAATACCATCAACAATCAGATCTGAATGCAGTGGTCCACCAAAGTACGTATCCTTGGTATTCATGACCAGCCAAGACCCAAATGTCGAGTTGTCATCGCTCGTCGTCCCATCTGAATACATACCATGCACATCATGATCCCTCAATGTATCCTGAAACGTGTACTTGGTGAAGTAATCCGCTTCCTGCAACACATATGGATCATTAGGAGTGTTCCCGAGGTACCACGTCGCATCCTGGACTGTCACTTCATGGCTTGTCGCATTCTTCGAAGGCAATGGAGCATATTGCTCAGAGTTTGTGAGAAGATGGGTCCAGAGAGGGGTATTCGGTCTAAACAATGTTCGAAACTCTTGCAGATTCCTCAGGAATGGAGTCGTCTTGTTGTAGTATGCCAATCGACTGAATGTATGCAGACCAGTCTCGCCTTCTCTCAAGAACCAATATTGTTCGAGTGTTTGACCTGTCGGCGGGTAGGCCTCGCTCATCACGATTCCTCCATATGGTGTGTTTGTCGAGTCAATGCCTTTGATGAGCTGGTACTTCGGTGCGATTGATCCTGGCGTGTAGCTTCCGGAGGGGATGCAGTAGCAGTCGAGATATGGTCCGATGCCACTGTTTCCGGACCCAGTCGCGCCTCCTGGGGTCGGTGTGACATAGTTCAACGTTCCGAGAAGATCTTGACTATCGAGGAAGAGATAATTTATCGCACCAGTGGACTTGTTGACTGCCGCTGTGAATCGATCGTTGGTGAGAGTCTGTGATTTTGTCAGATTTATGCGTTCCGATAGCTCTATAATTCTGGGGTTGTTTCTTACTAGTGAAGCACTGGTCTCAGTCGCATTGAGGATTGCAGTGACTTTCGCGATCCATAACCCGAGGACTGCAAAATATGAGAGGAGGCTTTGCCCACGAACCATTGAGTTTGGCGAAACCATGTTGCCCAGCCTGCCCAATCGCGAAACCCAAATTCAAGAAACAGAGTCCGTACCTGAACCCGGAGGTCCCTTCCCCAACCATACACACCAGCAGGATACATATGTCTGGCAATCCAAGGCTAGGTACAGTACACCACAACCTTACCCCTGACCACGCCGGAGTGTCTTCCACCGAAATTGCGGGGCTCCACATTACCCCACCATCGCCCAGCTCGGGGCCTCTTACGAAACGGGCTCAATTACAGTAGGTGCCTGGCGATTGTCAATGAAAGGAATCCTTCCGGTTGCTTGGTTCCGATGCGCAATGGCGAAATGCATCACATTGTGTTTACCAGACAGGTGGAATTATTCGAACCGACCTGGAGCTGAGATATCGAAGATATCCACCCGCGCCTGCACCTGCATCGGTTTAGCGGGGTGGCATCTTGCAAATTGAGAGTTGGGCGAAGGACGAGCTTTCTTTTCTATAAGCTTTTGGGAGACAAGACATCACTTAGCTTAGGCTGCGCACGGGGCCCCCATGGGGTGGGGTTTCAAGATTTTCCCACCCACGGGGTCTTTATAAGTAAGGATATATTATTCTTCCACCTATAGGCCCCCTATAAGTTTTGTGGGGACCTTATAAAGTGCTAAGATTTGTATGAAAGTATAAAAACATAATTTTGTTTCGTTATAATAATAAAAGTATTAATAAAATTTTATTTAAAAAACTTTATAAAAAATAATCTTATATAAATTTATAAAAATTTATTTTTATATAGGGCCCCGTAGGGGAAGTATAAAAAAAAAGCCACCTATAAGGGACATTCACAAAAAAAAACCCAGCTAAAACCACCTTATAGGGCGGGGGGAAGGGGATGGGGTTTTATCCCCCATGGGTTTTTCGCGCGCAGCTTAACTTAGCTGCTGCATCGATGTTGCAAGGTCGAGTAGCCGCTGGTCCGTCGTCGCTTGAGCATACAGAAGTCTTTTGTTGATCGTGCGGGTGAAAGACTCACAATATTGGAGAATTGCAATATATATAATATGAATGCAGGTAAGGGAGTGCATACCTGAAAATCCAAGACAACGGTTAGCAAGTGTGCCTCTGAAGCTCCACTTTCTAAACCACCCTCCATCATGAAGTCTATCGTGTCTCTTGGTGTCATTGCACTTGCAGGCATCAGCAGTATTGCAACAGCCGCAAGCATTCCCGTGGCTCGAGGTGCTGCCCGTCGCTGGCCATCAAAGAAGCCAGCAGCATTCTTTCTCGCAGGAGATTCAACAACGGCGGTACAATCGGGCAGCGGCGGCGGCAAGTTCAATTGCCCCCAGATCAGCGAATACATACTAATGCTATGTCAGGATGGGGAGTAGGTTTCCTGAAGACTCTCGTCAATGGAGCGATTGGCACAGATCTTGGGCGCAACGGTGCAACGACAGTATCATACGTTGCTGGAGGCGCTTGGGCAGACGTGATCGACTCTGTCAGCAAATCCAAAGCTTCCTTCACACCTTATGTGACTATCCAAGTGAGAGCAAATCGTCTTGCGTGTGATCGAGAATTAAGCTGACGAAAAGACAGTTCGGACACAATGACCAGAAAGCAACAGCAAACATCAGCCTTGCAGAGTACTCGGCAAACTTGAAAGAACTCGGACTTGAAGCCATCGCAGCAGGCGGGACCCCCGTATGTCCACTTCTACAGCATGGATTAACCAGACGCTGATTTTAAACTAGATCTTCGTAACTCCCCTCAGTCGTCGAAACTTCAACTCCTCTGGCCTCGTGATCGAAGACCTCTCCCAACAACGCAACGCCACGATCGCGGTCGCAAACTCCATCAATGCAGCGTACATTGACCTGAACGAAGCATCGATCAAATATCTGGACAGTATAGGAGCAGCCGATGCGGCGACATACAACAGGATCCCAACGGACTTTACGCATCTGAATCCGGTGGGGAGTGTGGTGTTTGGGGATATGGTGAGTTGGTTGATTACTGAAACAACTAAGTATGGGGAAGTGGTTGGGGTGTACACGAGGCCGAACAGAACAGTGGTCGAGGCGATTGAGAGTGGGTCGTATATCTATCCATCATTGTAGACGAGGTATATTGAATGTGCAAGGCTTCATTTTATGCGAAAAGAAAAATTGCGAAATAGCAGCATGATCAGAAAGTAAATTAAGACTCATAGCATCGTTTTCAACAAACTCGTAAATGTGACGAGAAACACGCTTCGAACGTGAAAAGGCACTTGCCGAGTAAAATTTGGCTTAGAGATAGAGGTTGAAGTGACTTGAATTGCTTGACTGAATTGCACTCACTTCCCCTTGAAGCTGACGGAGATCAAAAATGCCTCGCTTGAGGGTGCATGGGAGGACGATACTCGACACTCGCACTATACATCATCAGGAGGTAAAGACATCGACGAGAATTTACACCATATCGCTATCACTCCTCGTCATCCGATGAACCTCCACAGTCGTGCTCTGCATAATGCCATCCTTGAAATCCCACTTATCCTCATCCTTCGCCTTCCTTCTCCATCCCTTCTTCCCTGGTCCCTCAGCCGTCGTATGATGACTCTCCATCTTCATCTCGAAGTCAAAGCTATCCGAGTTTTTCGTATGACTGCTGTTCACAGATCCAGTCTTGCTTCTCAAGCCCGTAGTGCTGTCGCTTCGGCCGATGGGATCCTCCGGATCGTTGAACGTACGCTGGGTACGAGCACGAGTTGTGACCATTGTTTTGTCGAGGAGTGACTTGAAGAGTGGCCGGTAAGTCGAGGCAGCCATGCAGCAAATTCCGACGGCTGGCTCAATCATAGACCAGATTGACACTTTGGATGTTGCGAACAGGAAGTCTGTGGCGTCCTCAACTTGATGCACATAGTAGATGCGAATGATAACCGACAACCCAGCGCTATGTACGTTGTTAGCGATATTAATTTGGTGGTGTTGGTGTGGCTTACAGGACACCCAAGGTGAGGAGTCCTCCGACAATCATTTTGGCCTTGCGGTTCATTTGAAGATTCCAGATCACGAAGATGGGTAGGATGCCAAAGATGATATCCGTGGCCGCAGCGAAGACTGAGAATATGATCGTAGCATCCTCGACAAATTGCGCCTCAAAACAGGCGCCTTCTCCTCCCGAGAATTGAAGCCAGAAGTAGCTGACTGGATGACATTGGGCGACGACAAATATGAAGTATATCGTTGTGATAATGGTCATGATGATCATGGAGATCCGGATGGTCCAGACATGGGATTTCAGATTGACGACACTAAGGAGGAAGAATCCGATTGAGAGCCGGATCAAGATAGTGGTGAAAGTGTGCAATAACTCCGCAGCAAACCAGTACTATTGCAAAGTGTGAGTATCGATGTTACCATAAAAGTTGGAATTGAGCTCTGTACCTGCATGGCAACTGGCAGATCTGCAAGGGATACGTTGGCAAGCTTTTGACCATTCCCGTGGACAGCTGCCAACAGAGCATCAAGTGCTAACATCGTGAAGAAGATCTAGGTCGGTTAGCTACTGAAAGGTTGAGGTGTTGAGGTGACTTGCCTGACTGGCGACGAAGAGCCAATCCTCGATCTTCCACATCCGTAACATAAACCATCGCACGTAAATCCTCACGGAGGCAAAGCACCATGTCAAAACAAGAGGAACAACAGCGCTGGCGACCAGCGCTGGGCCATTGCCTTTGCTAATATATGACATGCGGCCTTTGAAGTGAAGTTCCACCGCGCAGCGGTGGTGCGAGGTAAGAATAGCAAACAGAAAAGGTTCAAGCTAGAGACTTTCGGGCGAACACGAGAAGCATATCTATGAATCCTATGTGGAGGTTCAGCCCCACCACCACCACTCCACAAGTCTTAGTCGGTGAAGTCAAGTGGACGATCATTGGACGTCTCGCCACGAAGCCCTATGGCCCAGACCGGCCCGACGAAGATTCCGGAAGCTGAAACATGGGAAGACTGTCACCGCCACGTTATTATCACGAGTCCTTATCGAGGATGGTCCAGACGACGATTCATGTAGTGCCATTCCCAGTTTAGAAACTGCTTAAGGAAGCAAGCTCGGCTGCGTTCATTTCCATGGTGCCCTCGCAGATGGACTGGTTTCGAGCCTTGAGCAATTGAAATTAAAGGAGAGAAATTCAAGAATAGTTGGCAAACATATTGGTCCGGGTTGCCGTGCCTTCCTGAGACAACTCCAAGATGGTGTGGGGTTTTAGTTGTATCTATAAGGATGATGTGCAGCCGTATTTGGCGACGCGGATCACTCTCGCTATTAGAAAAACTTCAATCGCGCATGGAATTCAACTGCCGTCTTCAAAAACATAATAACAAGGGAAATCCTTCCTGCCAAAGACATAAATTGCTCACATGGTCACTCGAAACATGGAATTTGTTCCTGTCTGTGCCCGGAATATCCACGGAGCTGATCTACTGCTCCTGAGACATCGGACGACGCGATCAAACGGCCAATCAAGAATCAATCGCGCGTTTCAACAGTTTGATCTCCTGGTTTCCAATCTAGGCAGTCTTCTAGAAGAGGTCATGTCTTTGAGCAGGAGCTGGCACTTGCATCGATGAGAATGGAGTTGTTGTGGCGAAGCTGTATTTTGAGAAGTTGCGTGAGGGAGACACGTCGCGAAGTCGCAAGAAAACCATGAGTTGGTCCAGACAGCCACTTACACGTGATCATACTATTCTTCGCGATTCAGTTTGATGAGCATTTCGTTGCTCTTTTTGCTCCTATTCAGAGCTATCTTTCTTGATAATCTGTTCTTTGTAGCTCTATTTGGTCGGGGAGCCAAGCTCGAGCGCAAGTCACCTGACAAGGTCAGGTGATAATCTACCGTTTTCCCGGTTCCCGTCCCTGCTTTCTTTTGCGATCCTAGATCCAGAGACTTCAACGATCGCCTGGAAATTCGTGAGAAGCCCGAGTTTCGACACTTTCAATGATTTGCTCAGTCTCATTCGGTGCCACTCTAGCTTGGTGCCGCCGACTTGACAATGCCTTCTTCCCATTATCCCATCCTACGATATGATGGTGCCTTGCCGCAAATATGGCTGTATTGGGTCCAAAAAAAGATCAATATTTTCTCCCGGCGTCAATTTTTGACCCGAAAGCATTCAAGCCGCTTCCGCTTTCGGCATGGATGATTACGCGAGAGTTTTTTGCTTTTCTTTGTCTAGGAACGAAATTATCCTGAAGTGAGGATAACTGCTTTTGGACCGAAGGATTTAAAGATGGATTATATTTCAGTTCAGATTCTCTTTTCCCTTCCAATTCCTCTGGAATCTTGTCCTTGAAAATTTGCAATTGATTTGGAGAACCACTGTCGTTTTTCTCAACATTCCAAGCGCTAGCGTCGAGATATCTTTACGCAGGCTAGCCCTGATATCCCTATTCGGTTCAACTTTAAGCTCTACTCTGCCAACATGCGATTCCACTCTTCCGCTCTCATTCTTTTGAGCGTTTTTGCCTTCGGATGCCTTTCCAGTCCTGCACCTCACCACAAGAAAATACATAACGGAGTCAGCAGCACTTCAACGTCGACTTCAGCTCGAATATGGACTAGCGGCTCAGTGGTTTCTAGCTTCAGCTCAAGTATCAAATCAACAAGCTCGACCATCAAATCAACCTCAACTTTCAAATCGACAGCAACACCGAAGAGCTCCACGCTGAAATCTACTTCTAGCACCTCCATCAAGTCCAGCACTACATATTTGCCAAAATCCACACTCATTTCAAGCTCAACAATAACTGCTTCTTCAACTGCACTTCCTACTGGCAAACGAGGCATCTTATACAACAGCCCCGCCACCAACATCCAACACTTCAACGCCACAGGCTCAAAGGTCACATGGGCCTACAACTGGGACTCCTTGATGGACGTCAACTTCCCGTCGTACCTAGACTTCGTTCCGATGCTCTGGGGAAACGCCTCCGTACACACTACTAACTGGAAAAAGAACGTCCAGAACGCCATCTCGCGTGGTACCAAGGCAATCCTCGCATTCAATGAACCAGATGCTTGTGGTGGTGGTCAGTCATGTATGACACCCCAAGCGGCTGTCGATGCGTATCGGACTTATATTCAGCCTTTCGCTGGGCAGCTTAAGCTTGGTGGACCAGCAGTCACTGAGGTCGGAACTGCGGTGAGTCCATGAAGATCGTGATGAATGTCCCTATTCATGCTGACATTTGACAGTGGCTGCTTCAATTCCTATCACTTTGTGTCGATTGCACGATTGATTTCATTCCAATGCACATTTACAACAGCGCAACAAATGTCGCATATTATAAAGCCCACATGACGGATATCGCAAACCAGACAGGCAGACCTATTTGGTTGACAGAGGTAAGCCACACTGAATGATTCCCCGTATTTAAGAAACAAATGTTGATATACTCTAGTTCTCTGCTTCGGGAAACCAGACTCAATTTTTGGAGACTCTGATGCCATGGATGGACGCGCAACCCTTCATTCAGCGGTACTCGTGGTTTATGTGCTCGCCTACTTATAGTGGAACCACATGTGGCCCAGATGGATACCCGACTGCGCTAGGTCAAGTGTATGAATTGTTCTGAGGGAAGTAGGGCGTGTTTCGAGGAGTATTGGGAGTGATTCGTTAAATAAAGGGGGAGGGGTAATCTTTGGCCGAATCCGGGAGTTTCAGGGGCTTAATTAGCGAAGACCCACTTCGAAGTTCAAGGGGTCTTCGGGGACTTACCCCTCCTTTTCATCCTTACTTATTATTATTGTACAATAGTTCTCAAAGGTTCCCCGTCAAGTACTCTAGAAAGCCTAAATTCTGTTCGTAGTTTTGAAGCTGATCCAGTGAACATCACGCATTTCAATGCTCAGTGCATAAACCTCAGCTGCCCGCAATCAGGGAAAATACCTGTTTCAAGATCAACTTGTCCCCACCAATAGAAATATCCTAGACAAGAAAATTCACTGCCACGTATGACATCACTTGAGAATCAATTCTACCTGCCTTTTTTGATTGATCGTCCCTATCTTGAAACTGGAAACTCGTCACGCCACAGGACAAACATATACGGAACCAAACTCCAAGAAACAAAGAACACAAAGAAATGACACGCGACCTCAAACTTCACGACCTCATCGACCTTCAGCCCGCAAACAAATCATTCCACGAGTCATCAACTCTCAGTTGACTTCAGCTTCGTCGCAATAATTCTACCAGCGTGTCTAGTCGTCAAGTCGGCACATCCCAACTTCGATCTACCTGAAACCACCTCCTCAAGCTCGTTCACAACAACAACATCGCTCCCGACCATTCCCATCACCATTTTTCACACGAGTGATAAGATTCCACTAGAAAATCACAGAGAGGGAGCGCAAAGATGAATTTGACGCAAGAAATCGTCCTGATTGTCTTTTGTTCGTTGGGCGCCGCGATGATCATTGGTACAATGAGTTGGATCTTCCTCGACAACCGGAAAAAGAAGATGGCCGATGCTGAGGCTGGAGAGTAAGGAATGAAGGAATTTTATGATTTGGACAGCGTTTTATATTCTTGGTATTATCGCAGGAGGCATTGCACAGGATTTCACGACATTTCTGTTTTGCCACGTGACTTTGTTTCGGCATTCACCAGATTTTGTCTTTCCCTTTGTCCTTCGCGTCTTCATTTTCGATAGACAGTACTGCAAGCCTTCATGATGATTCATGTTGTGGGAGGGCAAAGTGTGGTCAGAGGACCCTAGAGACCGATATTCTGAGGATGAGAAATTATCTTCAAGAAGTTCAGTGATTCACGCTTAGTCTAACGGTATGGGAAATGCTGATTGAGAAGGGTCTCTCTGACATACAAATTCAAATACATGCATGAATAATCCGCTCAGCGTCGGTGAATATTACCTCTTAATTGTTCCTACTTCTTGATTCACGCACGGCTCGATTCGTAATTATAAAAATCCCCCAAGGTCTACAGCAACTTTTAAAAGAACACAGATTAATTGCGTCTGGGCAAGCTACTCTCCTACTTATATCTTACTACACAATCACTCCTCTTACAGTATTTCTCAAACGACGCAATGTCATACACCAATTTCAAAGATGCCGCTGCCTCCATCACGCGAAGCTTTACTAACGGCTTTGGCACAACTCCACCAGAAAAAGTCTACGGAATGCCTAAGTACTGTGGAGTAGAATCCTTCCGAGAAGTGGGGGAAGGAAAGACGTACTGGGTAGTACTATGGAGACAGGGAGGAATCAACCCACTTGATGGCTGGCAGAAGACTTTGAGGGCTGAGCTTGAGGATCTGATGGAAAAAGGAGAGTGTGGTGGAACTGCTCCCATTTGTGAGGGAAAATGGAGGTTCGAAAAGCTTGATCGATTTCCACCGTTTCGTAGATCCGAAGAACTGTAGAAAGGGATGTTGCGTTATATTCTTCTTTCTGAGCTCTTATGACGATCGTTTAAGTTGGCGAATTGATTGTATTCTTACACAACGTTGCTTTACGAAGATAGAAAATATCTAAATCAAGACTCAAAGAAGTGACTCACGTATTGCACTCTACTCGCAATGTGGTTATAGGTGATCGAATCATCACTTATCATTCACGCGTCCAGTATTTATGCCTCTTTATGCTCAGTCAACCGCCTTGGTACAGTCATGTAAACATCACAATCGTGGTTATAAAAGGAGATTCTCACACAGCCCAACATAATCCTTGACAGATTTCATACAAAGCATCCAAGATAAGCAAGACCTCCAAATCGAGAGAGAAGTTCCAAAGTACCCTTAGCACTGCAAAGACTTCGACAAGTCCTAAGCTTCCCTTTACACTCGTGCTCTTACCAACTCCTCTTGACTTGCATTTCAACTTTCTCCGTCTTTTAAAATTACCCAGGCTTCCCCGGAACTTTCGATAGACCACTACTCACTGGCCCGCCTCGGAACAAAACAATGTCTTTCCCAAGCTTCGAACAAGTTGCCGCGGCAGTATTCTATAGGTTCCACGATATTACAGGAACCGATACCATTCCAACGGTTTCCGACAAGACCAAAAATTGCAGATGGAAAAGTTACCAAGCAGATGACCATGAAGCCTACCAGGTGGTACTCTGGAGATAGGGCTCGGTTGACTATCCTTACAAAATGACCGGCGATCTTCACCTGGACCTTATAGAGTGGGTTGTGCAGAGGGAGTTTGGGGGCACGAAAAGGATTTGTGGTGCAAAGTAGATGTATGAGAAGTAGAATTATTCTCTGCCACGATTTAGAGATGAAGATCTTTAGGAGTCTGTCGTGCAAGCAGATTAGTACTAGCGAGCGAGTTGATACTCGATTTTATGATACTTAGAATCGCATTTATTTGAGCCTTGATTTGACTCCTATTATAAACTGTGTTTAGGCGCACTGTCTTTTCGAGTTTAGCGTACTACCTTGGTAATAATGATTGAAAAATGGGTATTTAAATGAGCTTACGCTTTCGATCGTACGTTACAAGGTTTTTGATTGCAGAATTAACATTTAGTCCGGTCGAAACTCACTTATCAAAATTGAAGAAAACACTCGAAAGAAGGTAATATGTCAGGCATTTGTATAAATACAAGCTCTCTTAAACTCTCTCGCTCAGTAGCTTTTTGATAGTTTCGTGCCCGTGCCCAATAGCTATATCAAGTGCTGTTTGCCCAAAATAATCAATAGCGTCTATATTAGCACTATAATCAAGCAATAGCTTGATAATAGCTTCGCGCCCTTTCTTAGTAGCGAGATGAAGCGCTGTTTCTTGATAATCGTTATCAACGTTTATACTAGCACCGCGGTCGAGCAATAACTTGGTAATAGCTTCGTGCCCTCCTATAACAGCGAAATGAAGCGCTGTTTGTTGATATTTATTACCAACGTCTATACTAGCACCATAGTCGAGCAATAACTTAGTAATAGTCTCGTGCCCATTTTTAGAAGCGAAATGAAGCGCTCTCCATTGGTATTTATTACTAGCGTCTATACTAGTACCACGGTCAAGCAATAGCTTGGTAATAGCTTCGTGTCCTTCTATGGCAGCGAGATGAAGCGCTGTTTGTTGATATTCATTACCAACGTCTATACTAGCACCGCGGTCTAGCAACAGCTGGGTAACAGCTTCTTGGCCATTGTCCACAGCCTTGTGCAAAGCCGTGGTTAAGCCATCGTCCACAAAATTGACATCAGCGCCGTTCTGGACCAGAAGTTGGACTGCATTAAGATTCCCTTGACTCGCCAGAGCATGAAGAATCTGGCCTGTAGCGACTCTTTCTCCGCTTACTGCTGCTCCATGATAAAGCAATAGCGATGTTGTTTCGTCATGTCCAGCAATCATAGACTTGTGTAGAGCTCCCCAGCCATCATCTGTCAGCGCATTGACATCTGCATCATTCTCAAGCAGTATCCGTATAACAGCATTGTGCCCATTCTCAGCGGCTTTGTGGAGGGCTGTGGTTCCATTTTCCGCCTTTCTCCTTGCGTCGCATCCTATTCGCAGAAGGAATTGAACCGTTCCTTCATGTCCTCTTCGAGCAGCGTTGAATATAGGAGTCTCTAGATATCCATTCGCTGCGTTGATATCAGATCCTTTCAAAAACAGTGTGGAAATCGAGTCTTTGCGTCCAGCTGCGGCAGCTTGGAACAGTGGTGTTTCATCATGGCCATCTCTTGCCTCAAGGTTCGCGCCATGGTCGGCCAAAATCCCTATCGTCTCAAGGAGTCCATATGATGCAGCCAAATGCAACGCTGTCTCTCCAAAAACATTGAATAACTCAGGATCCGCCCCCTTCTCAAGTAAGAGTTTTGTAGCCTTCGGGTTTCTGTTTGCCACTGAAAGATGCAATGGAGTGTCATCGCGTCCATTTGGTTTGTTGACATCTGCTTGGTGATCCAGAAGAAGACACATGGTAGAGATATGCCCATGTTCCACCGAGTGATGTAAGGCTGTCGAAGCATTCTCTGTCTCTGCATCGATATCCGCCCCTAGGTTGACGAGCATTGACACAGCGTCGTTCTGCTGACTTCGTGCAGCAGCGAAGAGGGGCGTCCATCCGTTCCTATCCCGAAGGGAAATATCTTCCCCTTTTGATGCTAGCAATTTCAGGAGAGATGTATACCCGTTGTTGCTTGCCCAGTGCAGCCCACTCCATCCGGTACCACTCTCTGTGTGAATTCGAGGTGCTTTGTTCAGCAATGATCGTACCAGTGGCTTGTTTCCCTCTGCACAGGCAGTATAGAGTTTTGCATGCAACGTCGTGAGTTTCCACAGAAGTCTGCCTTCGACCCCTAGTGTGGTACTAGTATGCGGTCTCTGATAATTTGCTGCTTGATCTGCTAGTAGTGTAACTGAGTTGACTTCGTTAATGTCTGTGATAGAAAAATGCTAGACAGTTTGACTAACCATATTCTAGCTTCCAATTAGTGATTTCAAAAACGCTCTCTTCGATATCCCCAGAGACTTTCAGATCTTTGCAGGCAGAAAAGAGTGCAATCATGGTGTCGTGCCATTTCGTTTGCACAGATTGACAATGTGATTGGAGAGAGTCGAGATTGTGTGCGGCCTGTGTCAAACTTGCTAACCTGATCTCAGAACCAATTGTAATCACACATAGGACAAACATGATAGTGAGGGTCTCGACGTGATTAGTCTTCTTGCGCATAGTGTTGTCAAGTTGCTGGAGGAACTTGTGGATTGAGGCTCTCATCGTTCCGATGAGTTTAGTTGGATTCGGGGAAGGGGCATCATTTTGGCCTTGGGTAACCAAATCGCACAACCGGAGAGATGCTAAGAGGTAATCCAAAGCCGAGGAAAAGCAAATCTATAGCGGTTAGCCGAGTCCTCGTACCGAGAAGGATGCCTTGCGTCATTGTCGGTCATTGTTGCATCTTCCTCAATCAGATCAAGAAGGTAAGAATAGAGACCGGATTTGAATATTCCTTTCGCAGAAAGTAGCTTGATATTGGCTCTAATGTCGGATAGGAGCTCGGGGACAGATCGGGGAGCGTAATCTTTAGTTAGCCCGGCATCTGCATCTAGTAGCGATGAATAGTCTATGTGTGTTAGCATACGTATCAAACTTTCAGGTAAGACCTTCTTCACCAGGAAATAGGAAATTGCCCAATTTTGTTAATTGGCCTCTTTGGCATCCCAGATTTGGATGAAGCCCCCAAAAGCCCGAGTTTCGTTGGCATTCTTGGCAAGTACCTTCTCCGTTACACTGTACGGGTTAGCACGTGATGTTTTGGCTCGGCTTATGCAAACGATCTACTTACGGGTTTCTTGAGGTATCGGCACCGCCAACAGGCACCCGATCCTTTCTTTAGATCGTTTGCGCGTTTCGACACATCGCTATAGTTTCCTGGGCCCTGACGGCGGCCCGTGCCGCCACTTTGTCGCGGCCGTTTTGCGGGATTGCTCAAGTCAACGAATTCGTACATCCGTTTTTCAGCCATGTTGGGCAGCTCAAACGAACAAAACCAATTCCGCGAGGTAGTGCGTGGTTCTATGTTCTAGGTAAGCTGTCGAAGAGCAAGAGGTTCGTTCGCCTTATGATCGAAGGTTAAAAGCCACGTCTGACACCCGAGTTGCTCGCTATGCCATTTCGGGTAGGCGGTAGATTTGCCCCTCCGCTTGTGCCTTCAACCGCCCACTCGATTTGGTATCGCGCGTCGGCTCGGGACACGCAGAGGTGCAGAGGATTGATGCAGCCACAAAGGAGCTGTGCCTCCACAGAACGTGCTCCAGCCTACCCGGTATTGAAAGCAGCTGCAGCGATCTCTGCCACATCATGCGTGGGGAGCCTCGCAATTTCAGGACTATTCCTGTTCGAGTGGGCGGTTGATCAAAATATATGTCTACCGCCTACCCCAACAGTATCCAACATGTCAAAATGCGCTGGGAGAGGAGAAAACAATGGGTTTCGTGCCACGGCTCTCGCATGCATCCTCGATTGCAGCCCATGCTGCAATTCACCGCAGCATCGCAACCTTTTTCCGGTGTAAATCTCAGATGAGGACGTGAGTCCTTTTAGTCCTTCGGTCTTCCGTCTTCAAATTTCAATCTCAGAAAGCGATACCTTCTCCTCAGCCGCTGCTCAATCAACATGGCAAATACTACGAACCTCACTCCATCCACAACAGGACTCCCTATCCCTATATCTGTTTCAACCTCAGGCTCGTCCCCTTGGGCTTTACAGGCGCTCACTGGACTCGTCTTTGGGGTTTTTATGCTTGGGATCGCATTGTACACTCTATGGCAAATCCGCCATCGACCTGGAGGCAACGGCCGTGGTAACCTTATCCTCCGTTCACTTCGTGCCAATTCATAACCAGCAGCAGATGAGGAAAGTTTTGTCAACGGATCTGAGCTTCAAACTTTGGATAACCCATCGAACGTGCGAATGGTAAGCTCTTGCAGTCTTTCAAATAGATAGAGGCATTCCTAACAAGTCACAGACAACAGACTACCGGTACTATAACGCTGTTCCGTGCAGAATTCCTGATGATCCCAATTTGGAGCAACAAAGCCTTGTTTCCGACACCCCCAGATTATAGTCTCGATCAACGGCTATTCCTCACATTCGAGTTCGATACAACGGCAGGTGTGCCAGTAGAGCTGGAAAGAAGTTGCCATATGTTGTAGGGTAAGCCCAGTGGTAGGGAAGGGTGGAAGCTTTTGCATTGTAGTTGAGATCTACTGAGGTTAGATATACTCTGTGTACTATTCCCGCGGCGTGATATAGTTGAGTGGCCAACGTGCGCTTCCTTAGTGGATGCTATTGTTGGGGTAATCGTCGTATAAAACGGCGATTAAGACTGCTGAATTCAGCGGCCATCGCACCTGACCATAGAATTTGATTGTAATTAACAATCATAAGTCATTCGCCTGAAATTCTGCATTGCTTGTGAAGTAGTGAGCTATATTGTCAGTCCTGTCCTTCAAGCTTCAAGCTTCGTGGGGGTCTCGCGTGGGTTGACAAATATTAGCATGACTTTGACCTGAAAGACACGCCCAAGTTATGGTAGTTCTTCAGTCGTACAAGCTGGGAGGTTGACAAATGGTCTCCAAGTTACCCACGCACGCTCTAAGATGAGCAATATATCATAGGTTCTGAGGTAATCAATAAGTCATGCCGACAGGTCATGATTCACAACTCTGGTCCTATTAAGTTTTCCAACAACAAAATCTTCAACATCGCAACTGAGTTAGAAGGTACTTACTTCTGGCCCTCCCTAGAAAGTAACAAACATATCTTCACAACTCCTTTCAGCAAGGGACTTATTAAGACCGATGTCGTTTAGAAACCATAACCCACACAAGCCACAAAGTCTCATCCACGCAGCCACTTTATTATTCGCGTTATGCACATCCTCAAGCACAGCTCAACCCATCAACCATCGCCAAACCTTGACACAACAGACGCAACATGCCAGTCTTGAGACCAGGGGTATGAACGAGGCAGGCAAGATCACTCTGTTGGTCTTCATGCCTTTGGCTGGGGTGATGATACTTGGAACCTTCTATTGGGTCATCTTCAGTGATAAAGTAGCGGAAAGTTGCGCGCAACGAAAGGAGAGGCGGAAGCTTAGAAAGGCTGAGAAGACAAAGAAGGCACCCGGTGTTGAGCTTAGTGTTCTTCTAGCGACATGATCCCTCGAGGTTTAGTGTATGAAGCTCGTTGCGGGGAGGATAGTTATCGAACATGGATTTTAGTACACTACATAATCATTACACAGGGCGATTTTCATTGCGAAGAGTTCTTGATTGGTCTTCATTCTCCCGACTACCCTCATGGGATTTCTAGGCTGCATCTTTACCTCCGTTTCACCGGCAAGTTCGAGATGGGAGACTGAAAAGGAATAACGAAGGGTGTGGCTAGAATACATATCGAACCTGAAGCCCTGAATAAATCTCGAATTGATGCATGAATGTTTGAAGGAGTCATTTGTCATGGAATTTCTTGCGGCAAAAACTTCCTACATTCCATTTTTACACCTCAACTCCGCTGTCTCAAATTTTTACACTAGGACCACCACAAACTTCCGTCGGCTCAATCTGCCTTGACAGTACTCTAGTATGAGAAACCTGTTCAACTTCCTCGCGCTGTGCATCTTCTACTTTACAATCCACCTGTGCCCAAGCTATTGACTCTATCCCCCCTCGGACAAATTTCGACTATACGCTGCGTTGCATCTAGCTATTCTTTCAGCAACTCATTATGACGTACATCCATGGTTTCTTCGTTCTCTCCATCTTTCTAGATGCATAAATAGCATCCTCAATCCTGCCACTCACTGGTTCAAGCTTAGCTGCATTTCTCGACGCAAATTCTCTTCAACGCTGCAAAGCACAACCCCAACAGAGATTACGACATCGTCAAACGGCAAAACATTCCAGAAGGTGCGGGTAATGCCACATCTCTAGCAGGCAATCGTCCTTCAGTGGTGATGATCATATTTCTCGGTCTTGTGGCACTTTTCTTGACATGCCTCTTGATTCCTGTAGGCTTTGATCTTGTAGTTTGCGCTGTTGACAGGAATTTTGAGAGCGGGGTCCAACGTTAACCGTGGTACTGTACCGCGTCAGTCAGTTGGAAGATGTTTTCTTGCGAAAGCTTACTCTGCGAAAGGGTCCAGTTCTCGCACTGTCTCCGCCTTTGCCTGCTGGAACTTTGATGAAAGCCATGCCTAGATTACTTCCAGTGTGTTTGACTGACTCACCATTGCCTCCCACGCTATGCGCATCTCCATTGAAGAATGGGGACATAGTAGGGTCGGCGTATTTGCCCCAGTTCCAGTATCTGGTTCCATCAGTATAGGTGTTTCATTGCATCGAAGGAGGCCAACGGTTAGTAGCCTTCGTAACCACATTCATTCCGTAATGCCTCTTCGTAAGTCCAGATGTAGTATCTGTGCCAATGTAAAAAGTTTGCCTAGATTATCAGGGAGACATTCCGAGAGAGGATGTTGGGAAACTTATAGTCCTAATGCACCGACGGAGTCATGTTCATATGCACAACAACAAAGTCATCGTACCGGCTTTTCGCTCTTGGATATGATTTCAGGTCTAGCTTCGAAGTCGTATTCATCAGACACTTCACCGACTTGACATAGTCATCTCTCTCAACGATGGTCAGATCTCCACTGGGTATTTGTGTGAGTATGAGGTGCCGAATTGAAGGAGCAGAGGGGTTTCTTACTATTCTTTTCTGACGGCAACGTTTGCTTTCGTGCATGTTGTACGGGCACTCCCGTCTGAGAGGGTACCGTTCAGGACCTTGTACACATTATCCAAGGCGATCTTCGCAAATTCATCATCTGGACCTCGCCTTGTGAGCGGTGTTGAGGAAGCTGTTGCGGCAAGAGTGAAAGCCAGCAACGTCGAGGTGCCGGAAGCAAGGAGTAGCATTCTGAAATGCTTGCCGCGGAAACTCTTTTAACATCGTAAGATTTGAAAGCAACTCGCTATATATAGAGTGTCCCTCGGGTTTCAATCCGAGAGCGATCGGGTTTGTTTATCCTAAAATATAAGCTTGATCACATTCCATTCCAACAACGTGTTGTTGATAGCCACTCTGAGGCAAGCCATTGGTGCGCCGAGGACTTGATCTTGCAGATCGCCCCACAAAGTTTGCCTTGCCCAGAAGCCGGAAGAAGAAATCTAGATTACTTTTCGCCAAAATCGCCATTCAAACATCGTCCATCGAGGAATTGATATAATTGCTGAAACTTATCAATTTAGGAAGCGAGTAACGTTCACTTGCTGTCTGTGGGGCTCGACCTGGCAGAATACTACGTCACGCCTCCAGGACTGCCGAGTTCAAATCAGGCGATTACATAAAAGTAACTGGTTTGGTTGAAATCCCAGAGTGCAGGGCTTCACAGACTGGGATGAGTGCCCCTGGAGGAAAATGGTTCTGCTGCCAGGGTTCTCCGGATTTCGCAGGCTTACCCACATTCCATTTGCCGAGATTTTGCGACTTTCTTGCGCCTACTCTGTCTAAGGCCTGAGATCACCTTCAATTAATCACGAACGTTGCAACTTGTTCGATGTTTTGGAAGATATGTGGTAACAAGCTTCATGGAAACTAGAGGGCTTGAGACAAGCAACTTATCTACGGCGTCAAGTCTGCACGCATGGTGGAGGCATCGGCTTGACTCGACCCAGGATGTTGAAATCCGCCATATTGACCTTTGGTGCGATTTATGATCCAATGTAATCAATATGAGCCTGAAAGTAACGCGGCACTACTCAGATGAGGGAGAGTTCAGGGCCCTCCCCGAAACTTGATGTGAACGGATGCATTCGTAACAAAGAAAGACCTATTTAAGGATAACCAGTTTGGGAAGATACCGTCAAATCTCAACAGAAACGAATAGCAGTTGACTTCAGATCAAAAAGAAGAACTCTCAATTATATTCATTACAATAGCATACTAACCAAAAGGAAATATCGAACAAACTTACCCCGAGATAAGCGTTGCGATTTCATCCTGTGCCCCTCCGACAAGCTGACTCTCTCACAAAACGACTATAACTTTCTTCGCACTAACTCCCTTTTTTTGAGTATCCATTGCTTCCTGCAAAGCTTCTAACCCTCGTCCAACTACGAGCGGCTCCGGGCAGGGCTTGAACTCTTCCCCCTCAAGCGCCTTCTCAAGGTAGTTCCCATAGATCTCCTTCCCAACACCATTATCAACCAAAGTTCCCCCAAAGATAAACTTCAACTTCGCGCCCTTCATCATAGCTTTCACGTAAAGCTTGACGAAGCCAGATAGGAAAGTCCAAATCTGGTACAAAAACGCGAATCTCTTCGGCAGAACATCAGGAATGGGGTATGAAGCCATAGAGAGGATCTTGACCCCCTCAATCCGACCAAGGACGTCGAGACATAAACCGGCAGCACCCTGACCAATGGAAAGCGCTCCTACACTCTTCTTATTCCCGTCATTGAATGCTTTGACGATGTCGTCGACGACTGTTGGAGAGTTGTAGTCCCAAGCCTGAGAGGCACCTAGGGATTTCACGAGCGAGTAGTTTCGAGGAGAGCAGGTTGTGAAGACTTCGTATCCGGCTGCGACTGCAAGTTGGATGGCGTTGACGCCGACGGAAGTGGACCCGCCCCAGATGAGTACTGTCTTTCCTGTTGGTTTTCGTGCAGGCGATGTAGGGAATTGGAGGGAGAGTTGGTCGGTTTGGAAGAGTCCGCAAGATGCGGTTGAGAGGCCGAGGGGGATTACGCATGCTCTGCATACTTGTCAGTCATCGCTTCTACACTTAAATCAGGAGCTGAGACTTGCTTCTCATATGACATCGAGTCTGGAATCTTCGCACTCATGTGGTCCAACAACACTGTGTACTCCTGAAACCCACCCTGCGCACTCTCATTGATATTCTCATTAGTCCCAGCACAATGACCAATCATCCGATCACCGATCTTAAACCTCTCAACCCCTGGTCCGACCTCGACAACCTCTCCAGCTACATCTGAACCCATGATGAAGGGGTACTTGAGCCAGCTAAACGTCATGTCGCCGCGTTCTTGGACGAGCCAATCGAGGGGATTGATGGCGATACCATGGTTCTTGACGACGATTTGGGAGGCTTTCGCAGGCGTGTAGGGTGCGGATCTGACGACGAGCTTGGGAGATTTCTTGTGTTCGAGGTAGGCTGCGGTGTTGGTGGGGGTCTGGGCATCCATGTTGGGCGCGGGGTTGTTGTGATGATGGGGGAATTGAATAGAAATTCGATAAGTACAAAGACGTTTCTGTTCGCTCAAGAAATTGTGACAAGATATATGCTTCGAATAAGGTATGTTGTCTGAAGATGTCTTTGAGAATTTGTACGAGGAATGGAAGAATGAACTACATCGAGGACAGCAAACGTCTTATACTCCAAACCTACCACATTATCGGACATCGTGTGCTTCGTATGCCGGAGGAACCAGGTCCCCGTCCTAGAAAAAAGTCCACAACGTCGAAGCTTTCGACACCCACAAGCATCATAGCAAGAAACCGAGGAAGAGTTAGCGCGTCTTGAACTGATGGAGCGAGTGAGACAGAAGCAGATGCATTTGTGGTACGTTCGAGCTGCAAATCATACGCGGCGATAGGTTGAGAGCCTGGAGGATATGCAATGGACAAAGTGGTGTTGAAGTGAGGAGAAAAGCGGGCGAGAGTGGCTGAGATGACGGGAACACTAATACAAAATAGGTTAGCTGGGCAGTGAATCCGACAAAGGGTTAGCGTGAAATCCAGCCACTTTGAGACCTGGCCCTAATTGGCCTCGCCTAGACCTTGACATAAGCTTCGTGCAGCAACGACATGCAGACTGTTCAGATCGTTGACAGGTCAAGGTGTCTCGTGTTCGACATGTTTCCTCCAGTTCGCATTCATTCTCCAAACCGAACAATAATGCCACAACAATGCCAGAAGCAGTCCAAACATCCGAGAAAGGGACGAGCCGCAAACTCCGAGCTCACAAGAAGAGTCGATTTGGCTGCGGTAATTGTAAGCTCCGTGCCGTGAAGGTAGGTAGGGCTATTCCTGCGAGGAAGACATCTGAACTGAAAGCTACCCCGCAGTGCGATGAAACGAGGCCTATCTGCAAGAGGTGTGAGGCTTACGGTGTTGCCTGTAATTACAACCAGAAATCACGCGATCTCGAGCTCTCGACGAAAGGTTCGAATGGCGTTTTTCAAATCAGCGTCATCAACAAGAACTCCACTCCGCCTCCCAATGAAACTGTCCCCAAATCGATTGCCCCTTCTTTGAAGCAAGGTTTGGCGGCTTCTCTCGAAAGCCACGCATCACGTGGGCTGCCGGACTCCGACTTCGAGCTCCTCCACAAGTTCCAGACTCGGACAGTTTTCACAGTTACGACACCACGAAGCCTTCCTGTATACCAGTCATCCATTCTCAAATATGCATGCTCGGTAAGTGCCACATCGGCTGTCCCATGCAGCGGTTCGCTAATATCTTTCCAGCATCCGTACCTGCTCCATGCAGTCTTGACATTGACACTAATGCACGACCGGCACTTATCTCCCACAACCTTTGACACAACACTTAGCGCGAGAGAAGCTCATGAGTGGGGCCAAACTATTGCCTTATATAGTAAGGCCCTATCCATGCCAATCTATCCAGCATCTCGAGACGCGCTCTGGGGAACAGCCGCTTTCCTTGGAGTCATGGCGATTGCTCACGTCGATGCTCGAACGCCTAAGGAGAGCTGGCCATATGCCCCTCCATCGTTGATGGATCTGAATTGGCTTCGCATGAGTGAGGGGAAGAAAGAGATCTGGAAAGATGGGAAAGAGTTCTTGAAAGAGAGCGACTTTCGCATTCTAGCACTTGAACTGAAGGGGAACTACGCGCCAAGCCTCACTTTCGGAAGTACAGAAGGACTCCAAGCTCTCCCACCAGACTTTCTCGCCTTCTTTGATCTCCTGGAAGGCTCCGATCTTGTGCAAAATCCTTACCATGCTCCAGTTTACACGCTGGCTCAAACCTGGAGGATCTCTTCTACGTTCAAGATCATCATGAACTTCATCTTCTACTTCACGAATATGGAATCTCGATATAAGCTCCTGCTTGCACAGAAGGATCCTCGGGCCCTGCTGTTGCTCGCATATTGGTGGAGGATGATCGCCGAGACGAAGCATTGGCATATGTTCAGGAGAGGGAATATTGAGTGCAAATCGATTTGTCTATATCTTGAGCGAGAATATGGAGATGATCTAGCGCTTCAGAACCTACTAATATTCCCCAGGGGTGTTTGGGTCCTCACCTAAACCTAAGCAGATTCTCGGTCGCGTGCCATCCTGTGGCTTGCTTGGCATCTGCAACCTTGCTCAGCCCCAACCTCTTTAGTGAAGGCACTTCCAAGCACTCCATCCTCTTCCAAGTGTAGAAAAATTCCACCGCGAACACAAGTATAAAGCCTATGATACCACTACGTCCGAATTCGGTGTCTATTATCACTCATTACTCCCTTCTTCTCGAGTAGGATTCGATCGGTCTGCTTCTCCAGCCAGGACGGCTCTGGAATCCGCTGCAGCCTGATCCACACAACCCTTTCACAATGACACGTTGACATCTTCCAGCATTGGACAGCTCTCTCCTATGTGTGGGACGAGGCGGCCCATCACGATCTATGTCGAAGGGGTGCGTTTCGGAGTCACAGCCAACCTCTTCGATGCACTTGATGACCTGCGCCACGAACACTACCCATTACGACTCTGTTCTGATGCAATCTACTTATATCTTGATCGATACAGAACGAAATACCGCAGAAACTTGAGGCTTGGGCCTCTGTTTTCTTAAGGGTTTCGTTTTGCGCTGGCCGAATGAATATAGCCCACTGTAATACAGAACCCAATTTGGCCCCTGAGTGGCTCGACTACAGTTTCCTACCCGAGTTTGCCAGGCTTTCCGTTAGAGACAAAACTCGCGGATCCTGATATTTGAGAACACTAAAACTCAAGTACTTGATAGTCTCTTTCTCGACGTTCGACGCTTGAAGAGCAATATAATTTAAATAATTGTTTCCCTTACCCGTCACATAGTTTAGTTGAGACTCAGACATGCTTGGCTGCGCCCGACTGCGCCCGATGTAAGTTCAAAAAAAAAGAAAAGCCTCGCTAGCGATGTTGCCTAAATTTCGCCCAACCCAGCCCTGGATAATTTATTTCTTCCCAGGAATCAACTCCTCACTTGAAACAACTTTTGAAAGGCGATCAAGATGTCATTTGGGTGGTCCGCAGGGGATATTGCACAATGCGTTAAGCTACTCATCAAGATCGGGAAGTCGCTTAAGGACTCCGGCGGTTCCGCAGCCGAGTACCAAGATGCAGTGGATTTCTTGAAAGGCGTCGAAACAACAGTGCAGGGAGTGGAAGACATTTTGCAGAATCACCCGAATCTAACTTTCCAGGCCGCTTTTCAGGAACATGCGACAAACCTGATCGCTGCGGTAACTCGTTTCGGAAAGAAAACAGAGGGGTACGAAACCTCACTTGGAGTCAATCCCACTACTTCTGAGGCTAAGAAGGCTTGGAAGAAGGTCAAGCTTGCTCTATTTGGGCATATTAAGGAGCTGAGGTCCGATATCTTGTATCCCCAAAGCATCGTAAATAATTTGATTGGCCTACAAGCATTGTGAGTGTCATTGTCGCCGAGGATCGATGACTTCGCTGAGTGAGGCTAGGGATATCCTTGTTACCTTATCTGAGAAGCCAACTCTTTCTCCTCAACAATTCCAAGATTCGACGGAGGAAATATCGAGAGAATTTCCCATTCTAGTAGCCAGCATTGAGAAATTACGCTCAGGTTTTGCAGAAGACCTCATTACGATCCAGCAAACCGCCGAGAGCAATGCACAGAGAAATTTCGATCAGATTCAGCAGGATTTGTCAGAGGGAAACACATTACAACGATCATCCTCGGAAAAAGCACAAGAAGATGCTGAAACACAGGAACTTTGGCGGAGTCAAGTTCAGATTTCTATCGCAGAAATACGGGCTGAAGCCCAAAAATATTTTGAAGCTCTTCAAGAGGTGAAGCAGGCACAAGAAATGAACCATCAACACAGTATGCAGACATTGCAAGTATTTTCATGGAAAAATGCATTCCGACCTGCGACATCTCGGCCTGTTGTCAAAGTAATCAGGAAAACTGTGATAGCGAGTTCCCAGCCCACCCAAAGCGCTCGAACAACAGCAGATGGCTCCTCTCGAGGGGGTGGTTCTCAAGGAGGGAACTCTAAAGGTGGTAGTTCTAGAGGTGATAGTTCTCGGGGAAGTGTTCCCCGAGGGAAAAACTCAAGAGGAGGATCCTCACGGAGTGGTGGTTCTCGAGAATTCAATGCGCCAGGTGGTGAAAGCTCAAGAGGGGGTTCTTTGGGAGCTAGTCACTCTCGAGGACTCCCAAAAGGAGGTTCCAATCCTCGAGGTGGCGATTGTCACGGAAGCTCAAAAGGGGGCTGCTCTAGAGGAGGCGGTAATTCTCGAGGCGGCAACACTCAAGGCGGAAGCTCTCGTGGTAGTGGTCCTCACAAAGAAAGCTCAAAAGGGAGCTCTTCTAGAGGCGGTGGCAATTCTCGGGGTGGAAACACTCAAGGTGGAAACACTCAAGGCGGAAACACTCAAGGCAGCAACTCTCATGGTAGTGTTTCTCACAAGGGAAGCTCAAAAGGGAGCTCCTCTAGAGATGGTGGCGATTCTCAAGGTGGAAACACTCGAGGCGGAAACACTCGAGGCGGAAACACTCGAGGCGGCAACTCTCATGGTGGCTCAAAAGGGGGCGCTTCTAGGAGTAGCAATTCCCAAGAAGGCTTCTCTGGAGGCAATAATGTTCGAGGGGGCGGTGGACGAGGAGGTAGTGCCCGAGGAGGTAGTGTACGAGGAGGTAGTGTACGAGGAGGTAGTGTACGAGGAGGTAGTGCCCGAGGAGGTAGTGCCCGAGGAGGCGGTGGACGAGGAGGTAGTGGACAAGGAGGTTGTGTACGAGGAGGCAATGTGCAAGGGGTTAATGTTCGAGGGAAAAAACATAACGATTAATTTGAAATAATTAGTTTTCGAGGTTGAATAAAGTTTGCATTATTGCAAAATAATGGAAAATAAAACAAAAATATTATACTAACGTATATATACTAAAAATGAAAACATAAAAATTAGTAGAGAAGTAGAATTTTGTGGGTAAGCAATGGGTGGGCCTAGGTACCGAGGATCTGCTACGTCGGCCCCTTACCGATTGCGCTCTCTACTATCGACTCGATCTGCTTGTATTTCGTAATAATAAACGAAATGCTGCGGAAACTTGAGGCTTGGCCCTCTGGTTTTTGAGGGGTTTCATTTTACGCATTTGGGCTTTGTCGAATCCGGAAGTATATCTAAATATCGCTTTTCATCTTCATCTAGCAAAGTTCGCCTTGATGGCACCAAAGCATGGGCTCTCAGAGACAGTATTTGAACATCACGTATCACCATGGGAACGATCCGAAGGATCTCGAATAGACCTATGGCAGGTAATCGTGCAAAGATACAGCTTGCTCCCTCAAGCAATGGTTATCTCCATCGGCCTTCTCACATTTGCCATTATTTGCCATTCTGCAAGTTCTAGCCAGTATTGCCGGCGGGGCCTTTGCTCCCATCATTATTCGCAGTGCCGCGGCCTGGGCAATCGTATCGATTATCTCGTGGATAGTGGCTGCTTCATCTTTTTTCGTGTATATCTTGTAGTGCATGTGCGATGTGCGCAAGGCTGGGAAATTGTTTAGGGAAAATGAAGAGGCGGGGCGAGAAGGTGCTTTGAGTATCGACAAAGGCAGGAAAAGGATGAAGTATCGATGGTAGAAGGGTGGAGCCAGGCTTCGAAGTTGGGCAGATTCGGTGATTAAGGGTTTTGGGACGTTGAGTGACACTTTTGGCTGGCTCTCTATGATATTCGGCTTCGCTCTATATCGTTACAAAACTTCGGTACTCCAAAAAGGAATCTCGTCTAGACGGCCTCACTCCTTATCATATTAATAAGTCGACATTACTAACGAACACCAGTCATAACACCGATAACATATAGTGTGCACAATAACAACACCGAAATCTGCCAAATAGTGATATGCCAAGGGCAAGCCCTATGATATAACGATCTTCGAGGAAGGTAGTCCTGATCATAAACGCCGTAGAACTGGCCTGCCTGAGCTTCTTCTTGCAAGTTATAGGTATTTCTTTGAGGCCTGGTAGACCTTTCATGAGGATCGGGCGTATCGTTGTTGGTCTCGACAGCCGTAGAAGCAGAGTACGGACCGGCGAACGGAGCGATCGGGACCAGTGCGTGAAGGGAGGTTTGTTGTTGAGTGGAGGACGTATGTAGAAGGGAGGACATCTCTGGTAAAGCTTGATTGGTATCTGAATCAATCGAGTGCCGGGATGGAACAGAACCTCGCCCCCAGAACTGGCTTTGCATAGGCAAGCGAATTTATAGTCACCCGGGGAAGCTGCTTCTGAGGTGCTCGAATACGTCTTCGATAGAGATCATGTAGGCCCACGGAACATGATCTCTTCCAGCAACGATATAGCCGCATAGATAGCCATCCTTGATGACCCAAGATCCAGAGTCGCCATGCTCTGTATGATAAGGTTATTCATGTCACGTAGGCTGCTCGTTTTCCCCCCCATGGGGCCCCACGAGGACGTGCGGCGGGGGGAAGCTTGAGTAGTATGAGCTTCGGTAAAGAGGTGAAAAAAGGCCCGGGCTTAAATAATCGGAATCCGAGCTTTTTAGTAAAATTACTCGCGGATTTTTAATTAATGCAAGGATTTAAACATATCGTGGGGCCCCATTTGGGGGGGAAATGAGCAGCCTATTTATGTGTACTAGGTGAGTGACGCATTTTCAGACGTACCTAACTTTCGTTGCAGAGTTATCTGCCTCACATCCATAAAGGCACCCCACAATGATAAGGAAGCCTTCTTTGAATTTAGGGTCGCTTTTTGCAATCTACTTCCAGCAGCAACTCATACAGGTCCAGAGGTGAGTTGGTTTTTCGGAATGATATCTTTTATGAAAGTCGTCGAGTTGTCTACGCCCGGTATGTAGATACTGTTAGGGAATAGCTGTGGAGAAGGGAGATCCATAAGCAAGACAGCCCAATCCGGATTTCCCAGGTGCATAGTAGATTGACTGATGAGCTGAGTTTTGAGGTACAGAGACTGAACATGGGAGATTATGCCCTCATGTCTGAACTTGACAAAAGTGGTAGAGGACGTGACTGATGGCAGAGATTGTACCCCAAATAACGCGGATGAATGCTCGACTACCTCAAAATCGCCCATGTCACTCTCACTTTTCATTTCATCTTCACTATCCCGAGACATCGAGGAATCTGAGTCAGAAGCATCGGAATCCAGAAAAGAGGAATCAAGACTAGGTCCGGATGAGAGACTAATCGCTTTCCCGTCTGAGGGTAAAAATGGATGGCCCGCAGTCAAGACGGCAAAGTCTTCACCAATGCATATGACACCGCCAAGGGTGGATTTGAGTTCCTCCTGGGAGCTTCCTTGGGAGGCCGACGACCGTATTCGAGCAGCAGTACCGCACAATGTGACCGAACCGGTCGTAATTCGTGCTTCGATGACTGGACTTCCGATACGTGGGCCGCTGGTCCGATGTCCGAAGGTTTTGTCAACCCTGATAAATTAGGGCAGCCCCGATTCCTTCAGCCACTTGAGCCCTGAAAGAGAAGATTTTATCTCTTTCCTCCTGCGGCTACTGCAACATGTTATCAAGATCGAAGGATACAGACCCTTCTTGCTTGTGCTTGCCATATAAAATTCAAGTGCCAACCCGGCCTCACTGTCGTGAGTTGCCGTAGAGAGATGGCACAAAGCATCTTCTAGGCGTTGCTTAAGACCTTCCCATATTTTAATTTTGTCGGCCGGGATCGGCATTTCGGGAGACACGTAGCACTTCTTATCAATTGAAATAACCGTATATGATGTGATCGCTAGTGGTAATGCGGATACTTGAGAGGAGCATGCAATCGATTGGGTGGTAGGATCTTGCTTTGAGAGACTGGTAACCTCTGTTTGAATCTCGTTCGAGACTAGACTGCTCGACTCCTTGGATGTAATTGTCGAAGCATCCTCCTTAGGTGTGAACTCAGTAGACCTTGCCTTTTTATCTGTTGGAGATATCGGTGTGCAAGGTGCAATCGAGCGTCCACTGATGGACGAGGATGAAGTCAGGGTAGATACCGCAGTCGAGTTTGCACTGATAGATGAAGATGGAGATAGAGTACAAAGGCTTCGCTGGTCAATATTTCTCTCGACCTCATTCAGCGTCGTCGATCGGCCAATTGGAGGTTTTGGTGGCGACTTGTTCCAAGTATTCGTCTCTTCGGCCACAGGATTCTGTACTTCAGTTTTCGATTTCGAATGGCTCTGTGGTGGGTCGACGTTGCGTTTGTCCAAGAGACGATAGAGATTATCAGGCGGAAAAGGGACGCCGCGAAGCAAAGTCTGGCCCTTGCCTTGCGCGGATGGTAGACTGACTACTAAGGTCTCTATAACTCGTTTGAGGGCTCATTTACGGTTCTCGGGAGACGTAACATTGGCGTGGATCTAAAGCAAAGAGTCTTAATGGCTCTCTTTTTGGCTTCGTGAAGTTTGGGCGAAGAGACAGCCTCGAGTTCTGATTTCTTGAAGTGGTGCGTGTCAGGTCGACATGGGGCTTGTTGGTATCCATCAACGAGGCTGCATGAACGCCCTGCTTTGGGGGGGGGAGCCTTGAGAAAAGTCTCACCGACTAAATATCATTAGAGCCTTGCCAAATGTTGTCTATACCTTTACAACATCCGCTACCTTTCCCTATCGGACACGATTCTCTTGAGATATCAATGGCATCAATCCAGTCTCTGCTGACCGAGCCTCCTGACCCCGAAGCAGAAGGGGCAATAGTCCGTCAATTCTGGGCCGTCGACATTCAGAAGCAGAATATCCAGAAAGAATCCCATAAATCATACTTTCGATACTATACCACCGAGCGCAGAAGGCTGAGATTAGGCCTATCTAAAGAGACCTGGGATCCGTCGTTCATGGTGGCCACGACACACGAACACATTCTCCTCATCGTGCGCATCCTCAGCCTCGACAAGACCTCTCGTCAACCAGAAGTTCGCGATTTGATCGGACAACCATTTCCAGATGGCGGAGATGCTGCCATCAATCGCTCAATTGATTTCGCGCTGAGGGTGTGGTTGACGCCGAATGTGAGGGAAGAACGATTACAGACACCCCGAACGCCAACCATTCAGTGGGATGACACAACCATGTTGGTGGACTTCATAGCCCAATGCTTTCCTCACCGAAACTCTACCACCACGACGACACCACAACTCGATCACGGCTTTACAGCTGCGAATATGAATCGGTTGAGTGGAATTGATATCGAGTGGACTCCGTGCCTGGCGGATCATCTGCGAATTGATAAATGGCGATGACTTATGAGGATATACCCATTCAAGCAGATACTATCCAATCATCTTCAGATGTGGGATGAGTCGGAGAGGGAGCCGGAAAAGAAATCTAGGTCAGTCGAAATAATGCCCGAGCTGACAAAGTTACTGATAATATCGAGGAATCTGATACCACTAGAAGTGATCAAAGAGACTCTCATGTCTCTCAACCACCTCTATCCCCGCTGGGACACACTCACAGACAACTTCATGTTGCAGCGTGACCAGACCTTTCACCTCGACGGCCCATTCGACGACTCTCATCCCGCACATCTATCAGAATTCCACCACTGGAGAGATAGACTTCTCGAACTCCACCAAAACTTCCATGCCCCTCAAGTTGGCTGGACTCAGATATGGACGGATCGAAGGAATCCTCTGCAGTGGTACACCTTCTGGCTGGCGATAGTCATCCTGGCCTTGACGGTAATCTTTGGTTTCATCTCAGCTGTGACTTCAATCATGCAAACATACTATGCTCGTGAGGCCTGGTTGATGTCGAGGGTGCGGCAGCTGGTCGGAACTGAACAATTGCTGTCGTCTTCCCCTACCCCACTCCGCCTGTTTTAGCAACGGCTAAGGACTGATAGGATACACAGGGGAACGAAATTCTACTTGAAACTTTATCTGAAATTTTTGTCATAATAATTCGCGAAAAACGGCCTGCACGTTTTCCGAAAATTGAAAGGCGTCGCAATCCACATCGATCCCAGAATCTCGTTCAGAGAGACCGTCACAATTCTCCGTATTAGCCGTTGATATTATCCTCGTAGCCTTCAATGGATCTCGTTGTCTAGGATATCTCCTTGTACAAACAGGCAGGATATCTCTCCTCGCCGTCCAGCTTGGTTCTGTGGACAGTGTGTCGATTTGAACACCCTCAACAATCGTAGGCGCGAGAGATTCAGATGCAACATCACCTATGCCAAACAAAACCCTCAAGAATTCCGCAGAACTCCCGATGCCCCTATCCTCCCACTCATCAAACCCGACCGCCTTCCCGAGCCAAATGTTCGAGACAGTCAAAGGTGCCCGACTTTCCTGTCGCAAGGGATCGTAATTTGATGATAGACAGGTGAATAGTCGAACTGTGAGATGAAGATGATCAAGCGCTGGTGTGTTATGAGGTGCTTTCGATACGGACGAAAAGCCGAGGAGACAGAGACTGATGAATACCGGCAGCCACCAAGATTTATCTCCTTTGAGATTTTTTTTCTGAAATAGGATGCGAGAAAGTTCTTCGAGTAGATTTGCATATGCTAGGACCAGTTCGTGTGCTGAGGTGTCGATGCAGTGTTCTGGAGTGCATTCGTGATGGTGTTGAAATGGCGAAGTTCGGGAGGGACAATGTTGCATGAATTCCAAGGTTGCGTAGCGTAGAGTTTTCTCCATCAATCCACGCTTCAAAGAATGAATTAGCACGGGACTTCATTGGCAAAGTAAAATGGAACCATGAGCATCTACTCACGTATGATGACCACTCCTGAGCAAAACCCATGCAAAGAGCCTCGAGACTGCCGAAATGTAGAATATGTTGACTAGAGGCTGTCCTATCCAGCGTCCGAAAACAAGACGTCCAAGGGAATTCGTCTTTGCCCGAAGGAATAGAATCGTGAACAGAAAGTTCGCGACGCAGCCTCTCACAACTCTCACAGCACTCAATTGATGGTGTCGCTACTCTTATCCTGCGTCCATTTTTTGGGCAAGAGTAGGGACTCGAAAACTGGGTCTCGATAGACCCTCGCCTACAGCCTAGCTCTTGCCATGTAGATCCTTTCTCTCCCTTTACACATCCCTGACAAGTTGTTTGTGTATCACACTACTCGAGATTAGAAATCCTGACATAAGACAAGTGAGGAGCAGGACTTGCCTTCTTCCGTAGCACCTTGCATTTCCAACATGCCCCTCCTATCGCTTTGACGGCATTTGAAGATGCGCTGTCCACAGTTCGCAAACGGGAAGGTGAGTCTGAATCCTGGATGAAGGTGTAGTTTTGAGAGATTTGGGCTTTCTGTTTGACTCGTTCGTGGGAACTGAAGCAAAAGTTTATGTTGTCTTCGTGCTGAAAGATGGGCACTTGCTGCCACATTCTCGGATCGCCTGTAATAGACAACGGATCTACAGTGGTGTAACTCTTGGAAGCGGAGCCATCTTCTGCACACAGATCTTTCATATCAAATGGTATAAAGCCACCAACGCTTTCAACGGCGAGACATTCCGTAGCGACATCCTGCCCATCTCGGCTGCTGGATTCCACAAAACTTGTATCAAAAACTTCGAGTCCAGGTTGGAACGCCGACTGGCCAGCGAAGTCGAAATCCCCAGGGAAAATATCCGACATGTGAAAGTTCATCTCATCAGGCACAAACATCTGCTCCAGGCTCGGCAGCTCAAGATTCCCACTGAATTCATAGACCAACGGTACCTCCGGTAGCCCATCTCGCCGAGCACTCACCGACAGATCCTTTGTAAAAAGCGATGTTTTCGAGATGCAGACACGTCGATACCGAAGCGAGTATTCAAACTCGAGGCCCAATTTACGAGCCAGAGCATGGAGTAAATCCTGGAGTACATGGTCTGGTCCGTCGAAGATTATTTCTGGCTGATTTGTATCTTGCTGGAATTTGACGAGTTGGGTGTACAGATCCAAGACGAATGGACTGTTCATGTCGGGTTGCCCCGGAGCCAGGAAATAGCTATCAGTGGGCTGAAGACATTGTTGTATAGCGACCTTCGAAGTAGCTAGATCGGAAGAAGACGATGAGGCAAATGCTGCATTCAGCGGAATCTGTCGTCTGGCCTGTTCGATTGGTGAAGAGTTGGAAGGGTGATCTTCGATTCTGCTGCGTTTGGGTAGTCGAGTGCTTGCCAATCGTGGTACCTCAATTGGCCTGCTCGAACGATTCAACGTAGACATCGCTCTGGCACTGCTCTTACCGGATCAGTAGGAGATTTGTACTAGGTTTTTACAAGACAGATTGTTGAATTTGGAGATCATCGAGAAGAAAATGTCAGGAGGGTGAGGCTGCAGCAATCCTGTGGATGCGCCACTTTGTTCCTCCTGCAGGCGGTCCCCTCAATCGGGCCTAGCGTCAGGCGACCGCCATGCAGCTTTCAGCTCCTCAGCTTTGTAAAATCCAATTTTCGGATGTCAAGGGTACGAGCGGTTCTAGGACAATTGAATGCGTAGGAGCTTCCAGGCTCACAACTTGCCAGGAAGGCTAGGGCAATACACAGTGGTATTTCCTCCCTCCATCTAACACCGGCTTCCATCCGAATACTAATCATACAGTACACTACCATCTCCATCTCCCCGTTTGCCCTCTTTTCCCCTACCACTTATCCCAATTATCCTCCTCAGTCTTCCCCGCCATTGGCCCCGAAGCCCCCGAATTACTCTTCTTGATAGCACTCGTCCCCACTGCACTCTGCCTTTGCGCCCCGGCCTCTGCAAAACTATCCCAAAAATCCTTTTTGCTTTCATCCAACGGCATACTCCTATAAGCTCCCCCTCCCCCACCACCCCTCCCATCACTTCCCTCCACAAAGCGATTAAAGCCCTCCGCTGCATTTTTGGCTCCAGATTGTGCATTTCGTGCTACTTGTGCGGCGGTGAGGGAAGCTTGTTTCGCAAAATCCGATTCCGCAACCTAGAGTCATATATCGTCAGCTTGTCGTCTGGAAGAGCGGGGTTGCTGACTATGACTGCGTCTAGGCATGTACGTTGGAGGAGGGGGTTGAGGTACCTGTCTGGCCGTGGGCTGGATATAAGAATCATTAACCGTCTTCGCCGTTTTGCCAACCGTGCTTGTGAACCAGCCGAATCCCTTTCCTAGCGCTGCTAATGGATCTTTCTGGAGATCATCTAGACCTGGTAATGCCTTGTTTTCGGAAGGACGTTCGAGAGGTGTTGAGCCAAAGCCGGCGTATTTTCCGCCTTGGGAAGGAGGGAGGTCTTCGGGTCGGGAGGCGTTGGCTGCTCCTAGGCCGGCGAAGTATTTGTCGTCTACCTTTGCCTTGCTTCCTACGCCTGCAGCGCCGGATGGTCGAGCAGGAGAATCTGTTCGATTGCTGGAGCCAAGGGGTGTTTGGCTTCTAGAGGTGATGGATGGCGTCGATTTTTGGCCTGGAACGTATTCTTTTCCGTCGACTTTGGCAGAGAGGCGTTCTTTCCATTCCTCTCCTACTTCGCCAGAATATCGTTCTGCTATTGTTGCATCGTCCCAGCTGTATCTTGTTAGCAATATCCTTATCCATTTGTGCTTCTCCAGTTCCAGGGGGGCTTACGTTATGCCCGCCATCTGATTAGCATCCGCCTTCTCAAAAAATTCCTTCCAAGGTCCATTGCCACCAAGCCGCATCCTTTCAATCTCCATCGCTTTAAATGCATCCATGGTGATACTCCGCACAAAACTGATATGCACTCCTAATCCTCGATGAACGCCCGCACAGCTCAAGCAGATGAAGATGCCGAATTTCGGGGAGGCCCATTGGGGAGAGGGGGCGCCGCAGTCGCAGCAGCGGTCGTTTTGGGAGGTCTTTTGGATCTCGAGGAGCTGTGTGATTGTGTTAGCTTGGCTGGTCGAAGGGCTATCTTGGCAGAAGGGGAGGTTGTTTTGATATTGCAGGGTGACTGGGCTCGAGGGATGTGAGGGGAGAATGCAGATTACCTTTGACCGTGTCTCCGGATCCACCTCCCACATAGCCTTGCTCGCCATGTTGGCGCTCTAATCGCTTCTCTCTATCCTATGCTTTTCTTCCTGTCGTCTGGACACTTGAAGCGCTTGGGTAGTAATAAATAGATTTCTGGATACTCCTCTCTTCCCGTTGAGCCAAATTACTGTTGGTAGGTACTGTGGACTGCGATGGTTTCGATTTAAGGAGAGGCGAAGGGCTCTTTTAATTTGGCAGAATACTGGTTCGTGGTCGTTTGTAGTTGTAGTGGGGAACCTGCAGTCTAGACACAAAAGGGGAAAATGCCGTCGGTTTCGAGTTCCATGACGGCTAGCATCCGCATTCAGCCTAGCGTCCACACACAAGGCTGTGATTTTGGCCAAGGCTACCAATTCGCGTCAGAGTCACACGAGCATTTGTTATGTGTCTCTAAGCTACTCTAGAATCTTTGGTATGCTTCCAAGAATGCTCTGCGGTTCTAATTGGTATAATCATGCCATTCAAAGATGGGCTGGTGTTTGCATTAGCATGTCTCGGTATCAAATCACTTCACACACCAAAGACCAAATTTGCAAATGCCATTGAATTACGAGTATCAATGATGGTATCAAAGACGAACTTTTCCATTTCCCTTCCCGAGAGCACATCAGAAAAAGGAACTAGTGTACAACCCTGAGAATGCCGAGAAATGGTGATAAGACATTTTTTGTGAAGAATCATCGAGAAGCACTATGATCCACGCGATAAGAGAAGTTCCACTTGTCGGTCAGAATGAGCCCTGAGACCGCATATCTAATGTGACGCCAGCACTAATTCCGCCGACGTGAGACCCATATTCCATGAAAAAAAGAAAGTCGTAAGGTTGAACTTGTTCCATGACTGATCAAAGAACGAAGTCTGGCCTCCAGAACGCAACGGGATGTCCACCAAAAAGCAAGCTAAGGCAATGCATCTGATATTGTCTGCGTGCATGAAGCACCCCTGATCGTACAAAGTATTACACGACTGCTTAAGCAGCAGTCTCAGCAGTGCCGTTGGTGCCCTCAGCAGCCTCAGCAGCAGGAGCGTTGGCATCCTCATCAGTCTTGTCCGGGCTGTCGATAGCGACCTTGACAGCGATCTCACGACCCTCGATCTCCTTTCCGTTCATCTCAGCAACGGCCTTTTGCTGCTGCTCCTCGGAGGCAAGCGTGACGAAGCCAAATCCACGACCCTTACGAGGCTCATTGCGGGCCTGGAGTTTCTTGACCATGAATCGGGGAATAGGACGAAGGGCGATCTTGGCGGAGGATGGCTCATAGGCAGCGAAGAGTTCCTTGAGCTGTGATGGTATTAGCTAGAGATCAAGCAGTCGGGCGTATGATGACTCACCTTCTCCTCAGAGAGATCGTAGGGGAGATTGGCGACCATGACCTTGTTCTTGGACGGGATACCATCAGCAGGTGGGCCACGCTCGCGACGCTCACGAGGTTGACGGATAGCTGGAGCCTTGGCCTCCTTGTCCTTGGTCTCCTTGTCCTTAGTCTCCTTGGTCTCAGTAGTTGTGTTGGTCGTCTCGGTCACAGGAAGGACACCCTCAGCTGGGACCTCTGCACCTTCCTCGCCTCGGGACTTCATAACATCAGCACCAGTATGTGTGAATGGGAGTTGTAGACTTACACCACGGTTGGCACGACCTCCACGTCCTCCACGACCGCGTCCACGGCCACGTCCACGGCCTGCTGGACGACGGCGACCACCTTCACCTCCGGAAACTCCCTCACCTCCACTAGCAGCACCCTCTGTCTTCTCGGCATTGGCCTCGGGCTTGCGAGCAAGTTGAACAGAGACCTTGCGGTCAAGAATCTCCTTGCCTGAGAGCTCAGCAATGGCACGCTCAGCCTCGCTTGGTGTAGAAAGGTCAACGAAGGCATAGCCAACTGGACGGTCGGTGCGTGGGTTCTTTGGGATGGAAGTGGATTCACTGCGAGACCAACACGTTAGCAGAGGTACCAAGAGTATATGAATCGCAGATAGTACGTTGTGCGGCTCGATATCATTTGAAATCGAGACGCTGATACCTTCCTGTGTACCTGAAGGTCGAGATTGCCACTGTGGCTCTCCAGACCAGGTTGCGACCACACGACCGCGCAAAACGATGGCGACGAAGACAGAACATGATGAGCTTACATTAAGTATCCCTTGAAGAAAGCTTGCAACTCCCCCTCGGTCGTCGCGTACGCGAGGTTTCCGATGTAGAGTCTGCGACCCTCAGCGGCGCTGGCCAGAACTGCGTCATTGTGGGCAGCGGACTTGTCAGCATCGGCAGACTTGTCGGAAATGGTGGCATTGCCAAGAGCGGCAGTAACGTCGTTGACGGCGTCAGAAACTTTCTCCACGATGGTAGACATGGTGACTGGGTGGTGATTGACTGAAGAACTGAACTTGAGTTTGAGATGAATTTGTCGACGTTCGCTGAGTGTGTGAACTCTTGAACAATGTGGGGGGTTGTGTAAGGGTAGCTGAGTGCCCTAGAACGAAGTGTTTGAAGTGTTTGGGGGGTTGGAGTTTGATGAACTTGATCGATCTATTGTGTGGTGAAGTTGAAGAAAGGGAGAAGGGCAGTTGCGCTGGAAATATATTTCATTCCAGCAGCCGCAGCCCTTTCGTTGCTAAGCGAGATTTAGTGCCAACCCTGGGCCACTACTGCCTAATTGGGCTTAAGCCATCCAGGCAGAAGGGGCGATTGAATATATGGGGAAAATCGAGAACCCATAAAAGGAGAGCAGAGGACGTGCATTTTGATATTGAACAGTATGGTTCACGAATGCTACGAGATTAGGCTCGTTCCGTTTATATTTTTGTATCTACACGTCGGCCTCATTGTTCGTTGTGGGCATGAAATCGACCTGTATGTTTTTCTAAGCAGTCGATGTTCCAGCTTCTTCGACACTCGCAAGGCGTTCATCCCGCCCTTGCAGAGCCTCTAAATAGGGTTAGCATTCTGGAGCCCGGTGCAAGCTCTTCGCCTTGTGCGTGAGCCTTGGGGCTGCACGTCAAATACAACGTTCTAGTCTCGAACCACAATAATAATGGAGTCATTCGACTCACTCGCCGCACGAGGCTGCAGAGTCGGCCTTGTTTGCTCTATCATGGGCCAATACTTACCGCCGATCACAACAAACACATCGCCTCTCACCGGGTTCTGGGAACAAACTTCAAAACAATTACACTTAATTGATTGATGCAAATAAAAAGTGACGAATCTGTTACTAGAAGGGGGGAATTCAGGAGAACATTCCTCGGAGATTTGCAGATCATGCCAAATTTATGCGCCTGATCTCGTGACTGGTATCGAAAAAAAAAATGATATCAAAATCGTGACGAACATCACAACTAGCCTCCCACTTATCAAAAACCCAAACATCATGACACAGGATGTAGAGGGGCAGCGACATGATAGAACTGCACTCATCCTCTATGGATCCGAGACGGGGAACGGTCAAGATGTGGCCGAAGAGCTGGGACGGGCGGCGGAGAGGCTTCATTTCATGACCAGGGTTTGCGAGATGGATACGGTCGAGCTTGTATGTCAATCTCGTCTCAAGGATCTGCCGTGCAGATATTGATATGCAATAGAACATTCTACTGAGATTCGCGATCGTCGTCTTTGTGACCTCGACTACCGGGCAAGGCGAGTTCCCAAAGAATGCACAGAAGTTCTGGAAGAGCCTCTTGAGGAAGCGTTTGCCCCCAAATTGTCTCGGTCACGTGTCTTTCACCACGTTTGGCCTTGGAGATAGTTCTTATGCACAGTATGTAATCGCCGTCTGATGAAAGATGATCCTGAATGCTTAAATACACAAAGGTTCAATTATGCAGCTCGTAAGCTCCATAAACGTCTGGAGCAACTTGGTGCTAAGGAGGTATATCCTCGGGGTGAAGCCGATGAACGACATGACGAAGGGTAAGTACGTGTCGTTCGTCACTTGGTGCTCTTATCGTACGATAAGGAAAAATGAACATTCATTGACGAAGAATAGAATCGATGGGACTTTTTTGTCATGGTCCGCCGATTTTCAAAAACACCTTCTGTCTTCATATCCTTTGCCGGAAGGAGTGATCCCAATCCCTTCTGACGTGCTCCTTCCTCCAAAGATTCTACTTGCACTACGTAAGGAGTCAGCGCCGCTCCAGGACGCGAAAAACGCAAACGTCTCGATCTCCGAAGAATCGAGTCGTGTTGCGCTATCCGCACCGCAAGACAACAATTCAACCGCAAACCAACCTCTCTCTCTCAACGGCACCACTGATCAGCCAACATCGCTCTCAACACTCTCCTCTCGAGATTCCAAGATGCAGTACGAACCACCTGAAGAGCCTCCCGCGCCTGTCCAACCCGCTTGCATGATCTTAAAAGAGGCGCACAATGAGGAACCTGAATCGATTGTCTTTGCGCTCCCGTCGACTAAAAGGCTACCTTTCCCAGGAAATGTCCCAGCCAGGTTGATAGAGAATAAACGAGTCACCCCGGAGAACCATTGGCAAGATGTCCGTCTCTTAACGTTCATCATCGAGGATGGCTTCGACTACTACACTGGAGATACCGTCACCATATACCCGAAGAATTTCCCCGAGGATGTCCAGGCAGTGATCGACTTGATGGAATGGGCAGAGGTAGCTGATAAACCACTTGTCTTCAACAACGGTGGTCGGCGCGACTTCGAGTCCCCGATGGCCCTCCATAGTGTCCCAGAAGAGTTCATCCACCTGAAAAACAGCACACTGAGAGATCTCCTCACTCACAACCTCGACATCACGGCTATCCCTAAGAGATACTTCTTCGAACTCGCGGCCAATCATTGCAGCGATACAGACCACGAACTGCGACTACGAGAGTTTGCCAGTCCAGCTTACACTGACGACTACTACGACTACGCCACTCGCCCACGTCGCAGTATCCTCGAGGTTCTCCATGATTTCCCCACCGTCAAGTTCCCCTTCTCATGGGCATTGGCCGTCTTTCCTGCCATTCGAGGTCGAGCATACAGCATCTGCAGCGCTGGTGATATCAAATATGGTGAACGAGAAGGTTATCTTCGACTTCAGATCCTAGTCGCAATGGTTAAATATCGAACTGTCCTGAAGAAGATTCGCCAAGGCCTCTGCTCCCGCTACCTCGACAGTCTTCAAGCTGGAACCATCATCAATACTACCATGAGCATAACTAAAATGCACAGTCCCTGGGTATTGAATTCGGAACATAAAGACCACGTCCAATTCCCAATCATCTGTATTGCGCCCGGTACTGGTATCGCACCTTGCAGAGCACTCCTCTGGTCACGGGCACAGGTAGAATACGACAGGAGACACCGCATCAGAGACCATGTGAAGCCTGTTGGAAAATCATATGTTTTTTTCGGCGGACGCAATCGACGAGCAGATTTCTTCTTCGAGGACGATTACACAGCTCTCGATCTCAACCCCCAACCCCAAGTCTTTACCGCGTTCTCGAGAGACCAGAAGGAGAAGCGATATGTACAGGATGTGTTGAGAGAAAATGGACAGTTGTTGGAGAATCTCATCGTGAACCAGCAAGCTCGGATCTTTATCTGTGGAAGCTCGGGAGCGATGCCGAAGGCTGTTAAGGAAGCGTTGGTTGATGTTATTGAGAAATGGAACAGCGAGAAGCGGGGAAGAGGTTATGCTGAGGCTGTCGTTGCTGATTTGGACAGACTCAAGCGGATTACACAGGAGACTTGGTAAATATTTGCATCGGGTAGTGGCGTTCAGGTATTCTGCTCAGGCAAAGGCACATTGGGTCGGAAAAGCATGAAGCATGAGGAAAGGAACGAAGAGATGTGCATAGATCATGACTGTCTCGCTACTACGGAATGGGTATAAAGTTGTGTATAGCATAGATCAGTGTAGAAAGTTAAGCATAGCAATGGGTGCCGACACAACTTTAGAGAAGTACTGCCATCTACTCCATGTCCGAGGTCAAGTGGAATAAAGCGTCCCAAATGTGAGGCAGAGTCACATATTCGGAACTGAAAATACTCGAAGAAGTCTAGCCAGGTACTGTAAATTGAGGGGTTTGTCGTATCTGTGGTCAGCGGGGTTGGACTTGCCGCACTGTTGGAGATGATTTCTGGAAACAAAAGCTACAGGATATACCTATAGAGGTACCTCATGACTTTCACGTGACTGATGCAAAAATCTCGGACGACCTCGGGGCTCTTGTAAGTTACAAGGCTTTGTGAGAGGCCTGCTAGCCTCATCATTCTAGATCTCCCAAATATCTCCAATATGCAAATCGATGGATGTGTTGCCTTCACGAATTGCCATTCATGTCCCGCCAGGCCACCGAAGCTCCGACGTACGTTTGTACCCGAAATTTTATCAGCCCTTTCTCACAACACTCACCGACCTGCATCCTCTACCAACCATTTGGAACAGTATCTCGTTGTCATACCTGTCTCTGTTCATCCTTACCAGTTATAAAGAATTTAGCTTCCCCAAATGCGTACAATAACCGCCATCGAGAAGAGAGAAAGACCTACGAGAACACCTCAGCACCTTAATCCGACCGCTTCTGTTCACAACATCCAACCTCCTGCATCCTCCACCAATCATCCAAGTTCGTAGAGCTCTTTGTCAGACCTAAAACCCCTCGTGGCTATTACAGGCCACGCTGTTATCCCTTCCGAAAGCCGTCCCATCCCAATTACTGGACAGGATCGAGGAGATCATTCCCCACCTGACATTCTTCGTCCAACTCCATATCATTGGCACAAAGCCTGGTGCAGGAACATGTGCACACTCAAGTCGCACCTTACTGCTGTGTTCTATCTTTTGAGTTTTCAGGTTTCGCCTCCTTGTCCCTTTTACTTTATGTCATCCCCTCTTGCTTTTGTCTCCGGCGAGAGAGGGGCCAGACGGTCCACTCTACCTACCGACTCGAGAGCTACCTCCGTTCAATCTGTGTCCCAGCAAGCACAAAACATCTCATGAATGTGAGCAAAGCTTTCACTTGCGAGGCGAGAAATCTCAAAACTACAGGCCGAGAGATCTACACCAAGCTGAAAACATACCCCTCTATTGCACAACCACAACACAACATGTTGAGCCAGCCACTCTTCATCATATCTCGTATTTCGCAGCGTTTCCAGTCTCACAGATTCAGATGTTGTGCATTGTGTTATCAATGTAGCCGCCTGAGCTGTCTCTTGTCTGAGGCAAAAGAGGGACAGTGGCGGGGTACTTGCCTCGATGTCCATCTACATATCAGAACACAATTCTCTCAAATCCCCTCTCTCTGAATCAAACATCACGACCATAGCAAGCCAAAAAAAAAAAAAACTACTCCAATTACCTCATAGCATAGTCTTCCATCATGACGTCCACATCATCAGCAAACCATCCGATCGTCGGCTGTCCAAAGCCGGCTATCTCTGCCGCAGATGGTACGTCCCTACCAGCTTCCAACCTGTTTTCCGTGCTGGAGTCTAACACCTTTCAGGCTCAGTCCCATTGAGACTCGAGCTCCGAGATCTCCAGCAAGACAGAGACCTCTTCAATTTGTACATCCTCGGTCTTGACATGTTCTGCAAGATTGATCAGAAAAATGAACTTTCTTTCTATGGTGTTGCTGGTATTCATGGTCGCCCTTACCGCGTTTGGGGTGGAGTACCAGGTGAGAACCCGGACGGGAAATGGCAGGGTTACTGCACCCATACTTCCGTTCTTTTTGCTCCATGGCATCGTCCCTTCTTGGCGTTGTACGAGCAGCAGATCTACGATTGTGTGCAGAAGGTTGCTGCACAGTTTCCTACCGAGTCCAGGGCTCGATACCGGGTATGTTTCCTACTACTCCTGGGACATTCTACTCCACTCATAGTCTGTATAGAAGACTGACTGCGAGATCCAGGAATGTGCCACCAGGTTTCGTGTCCCATACTGGGACTGGGCGAAGTATCCTAGCAGAGATGAAGGATACTTCCCAGTCATAGTCGGGCAGGAAAGCATCAATGTCATCACGCCAACTTCAGGCGGCAAGGAAGTTTCGATTCCGAACCCGCTGTATTCTACCAAGTTCAATCCCATTGAACCTGGAGACTTCTCGGTTGTCGTAGCTGCTAATGGTAGTAATGTCTTGGTACGAGTCTCCCTTGTATCTATGAGCTGGATATATCCGGTTTCAAGCCATGAGGTTTCAATTGGAAAAGGCCTGTCCCAAAGACGAACAACCCCTGTTCCTATACCTGTATTCCATCAGCTAATGCAACACCGCAGTACGACCAATTCCCAACCACCCTTCGCCACCCGAACGACGCCTCGAGTCCTTCAGCGACCTCTACTGAAACCGACGTCTTTGATACCTTCAAATCAGCATATCCAGGCCTGCAACAAAACATCAACATCCTCCTCACAGATCCAAACTACAAAGACTTCGCCGCCTTCTCTACCCACCACCTCCTCCCATCCACAGTTGAGGGTTCCGAAGCTTCCCTCGAAGACATCCACAATAGTATTCATGGGTTTGTTGGCGGACATGGAGGTCACATGGCTGATCTCGATTATGCTGCTTATGACCCTGCATTCTGGCTGCATCATTGCAACGTTGATCGTTTCTTCGCTATGTGGTGTGCGATCAATCCTGGCAAATATACTTTTGACTTGACCGATATACAGGACAACGGGACGTATGTCATAAAGGCGGGTACTAGAGAGAACCTTTCCATTGGTCTTTCGCCTTTCGTTGACCATTCTGGACAAGCTTACTGTCAGTCAATGTCCTAGTTCTCCGAGAACAATTTTGTTCTGGAGATCGCTGACTCGTACAGGGACTCCCAGCGGGGTTGGATCAACGGAGATCTTCAACTATGCCTACCCCGAGACTCAACGCTGGAAGTTCAAGAGCGACGCCGAGTACCAGAACAGCATCAATGCCACCATCTACCACCTGTACGGAGGCGTCTCTAAGGACGTCGCTACTGACCTAACTCCTGTCGTCACTAAACCTGTCGCAGCTGCACCAGCCACTACTGCCCCAGCAGAGAAGAAACACGGGGGACTCTTGAAGGGCATCGCAAAGGGCGTCACGAACGTCGTAGGAGACGTCGTCGACACAGCTACCGACGTAGTCAAGGATGTCGTTGGCGGAGTCGGGGAGGTGGTCCAGGACATTCTCGTTCCTATCACTCAACCCATCACCTACACTGACTACATTACCACCATCAAGACGATTAAGCATGGCCTTAATGAGGGGTATAGGGTTCATGTCTTCCTTGGGGAGTTCAATGAGGATCCATCCACCTGGCATACGCAAGATGCTCTTTGTGGCATCTTCATGGGTGAGTCTCTAGGCTCTCTCTCATTGGGCATATATAGGCTGCGAGGTTTACTGATACTCGATAGTCTTTGGTAGGAACACCACCGCAGGAGACCCGAATGAGACGGGTTGCGGAAAGTGCAAGGTTGATGCTGCTGATGGAGTGAGCATCTCTGGAATCGTGCCGTTGACAGCTCAACTTCTCGGAGTAAGCCCATCTTCCATTCCCTTTCGAACGTTGAACTGTGCTAACTCTAATGCAGGAGATCAAGAAAGGCAATTGTGCCTCCATGAGGAAGGAAGACGTTATCCCGTACCTTACCACGAACCTCCACTGGCGAGTCACCTTGGCAAATGGTACTGAGTATGCTCGTGAGGACGTCCCAGGTCTCACTATCAGCGTCAACACTACTGAAGTCACAATTCCGGTCGGTGGTTTGCCGCAGCGAAGTGGTGTGTATGAGGCTCATCCAGAGTGCACTGCTGGTAGACTTGCTGGTGCGATCACTCCCGCTTAGAAGGACGAGGGGGCTTGGAAGTCGATATTGCGACTTGCTTGCCACATGGATCTCGGACAATTGAATGTCGGGCTGCGTCTATTTGTGTGTTTTCACTATCATTGATAACGAGAAAAAGTTTCCAACCTCAAGGTCGGGCCGTCGGCTCCCACAGGAGACAGGCTCACATGTGTGGCCAACTCCTTCAACCAATCACATCTTCTGCGGGCTGTTGCATTAATCAGATCATTCTCATAATCATTTTGTCGAACTCCCTCGCTCCAACCGGGTTGCTACTAAAAGTCCATGAAGTCCATGGACTTTGGAGATAACATTCACTTTCCCCACATCGCGTCTATCACCCAATTCATCTCCTTTCCAGACCACTTTTCCATTCCGTACGGAGTACAATCATAGATACGAAAGTAGGTTAGCCTGAAGCAGGGGCTAAAGCCTAGGGCTACAGGACTTTGATGCACTCTCAACCACTCAGCATCACATAAAACGCGACCCACCACGTCGTCGCCTACGGCAAGCATCGAGATAGCGAGATATAGTCAATTCCTTCGACTCTTTAATACGTTTCTGCTATTTGGTTCGTTGAAGCTAAGTCCGTATGCTTTGGGGCGGGGTTAGAGAGTTGGTGCATTCCTTAATAATCTCGAGACCGCAGGCTCGTTTATGCGGGGACTCTGGTTTGGGATGGGCCGTTGATGAGAGGTCGAGGAAAGTATATATACCTGCTTCTGTCTTGTTTTGTTTTGCAGGTTCAAAGTCTTTAGAGAAGCATCCGTTCTCATCCAGACAGCTCTTTCTTCTTAATCTATCAAGTACCAAGCACGAACAATCATACGCAAAAACTGCACAATGTCTTCCCAACACCTCGCAGCCATCCTTCCCTCCAAGGGCTCTCGCTTTGAGATCCAGCAACGAACCACCCCAACACCAGGGCCAGATGAACTCCTCCTTGAAGTCCATTCCCTCGCAATCAACCCCATCGACTACTACTGTCGAGACTTCGGCTTCGCCGTAGCAAACTACCCCGCCATCGTCGGCTCAGACATCGGTGGTATCGTCCTCTCAATCGGCTCCTCAGTCAAAAACTTCAAATCCGGAGATCGCGTCTCCTCCTTCGCCCCCGCATTCTTCAAGCTCGGCTCCCCCAACTACGGCGCCTTCCAGAAGAAAGTCCTCGTCCCAGCCGTAAACGCAACCATCATCCCCGGCAAGTTAAGCTTCGACGAAGCCTCCTTGCTTCCAATGGCAGTCATCACCGCCTGGTCTGGCCTATACTCCATTAGCGTCCCTCGAGACACAGCCTTCAAACCAGCTGATAAGAAAGGCTTCCTGGTCTGGGGCGGAGCATCAAGTGTCGGAACAGCAGTCATCCAAGTCGCTAAATCCCTCGGATACATCGTCTTCGCGACCGCGAGTTCAAAACACCATTCATACATCAAGACTCTCGGCGCTGATTACCTGTTCGACTATAAATCCCCTAGCGTGGTCGAGCAAATCGTCAAGACTGCAAAAGATACAAACATCACGATCGATACAGGCTACGACGCAGTAGGAGCATGGAAACAATCCATGACTGTTCTTCATGAAACGAAGGGAGAAGCGAAGAAAGCGATGCTGGCGAGTGCGCCGCCGTTGAAGGAGGATGAGATGCCGAAGTTTGGGGATGTCGAGGCTAAGTTTGTATTGGCGCCTGAAGGGGAGGAGGCGCTGGAGGAGCATTTTGGGTTTGTGTTCAATAAGTGGTTGAGAGAGAAGCTTGCGAAAGGAGAGTGGATTATCGCGCCGAAGATTAAGAGTTTGCCGGGTGGGTTGGAGGGGTTGAATGATGCGCTGGATGAATTGAAGAAGGGGGCGTCTGGGGAGAAGTTAGTCTTGCAGTTGTAGAGAACGCTTTGAGGAAGAATGGTGAGGATGGCAGTTAGTCCTTCCGAAGGCGTCTCTGTCTTGCTAATCAATTTCCAAGTTGTCAAAGAATGTTTCGCATTGGTTCTGAGCAGCAATTCTTGTCTGGTACGAGCATCTGAACTTTCCATTTCTGTCATTCTGGCATTGATCCATTTCCCCCATATGTTGTTTTCTCGAGCTCTGGTCCACTTACAGCATGCTTGGCAAAGCTTCGCCACATCGCAATAGCAAGGACCCCTTGCCAATGAGTTCCCGCTACCCCGCATTGCGAAATAGGAGACATATCCTCAAGCGAGCCTGACATTCGGCGTGTCGCCTAACAAATTTCCGTTGGCACGGAACTATGCTGACATAGCCGCGTTGCAATCGGAAAGATGAGAGAATATGTTCCACTAAGTTAGCTTCTTGGTTGGTTTATATACTCTTGTGAGAATGCAGGAGTTTGATTCTAGTAGCTGCCAATTTTTGCTCAATATCCCTTCACTCCTTTACAAAGAACAATGACACCCTCCTGCCTCATTCTCTTCCTTAGCATACGCCTCGCTCTTGCGCAAAGTCCCATCTACGGTGTGTCCATTCCTCTTGAACTCTCTTATCTACTCCCTCAAGGGTACACCGTAGCCATCACCGATCACTTCATCGACACGAAGGCAAGCAACACTTCAATCAACGCCATCTTCACTGCAGCACAAAATGCCACATTCTACGCCTTCGGCGCAGAATTTTACTCTATCGTCGGACCCTCACCCACCATCCTGAAAATGAATACCTCAAACTCAACTTTCGATTACACAAACTCAGCAGGTGTATGGCTACCAGATCGCAACGAAATCTGGTTCACAGGTAGCGGAGGAAGTTCTCAACCGTACTACATCCTCGACCTTTCCACCTACACCATCAGCCCACCAAACACAAACGTTACATCACCACCAGCACTTCTGACAGGAGCCGATTACTTTAAGGATCTTGTCTACCTTGCCGGCTTCGGTTTCAAAGCCCCGAACTCAACTTCCCCAGCAATTCACTCCGTCGATCCAGTTACGGGTGTATCAACTGTAGTTGTTGGAAAAACAGGTAGGATTCGAATATGGTTCACGTGAACAGAGCACGGCGGATACGTATCACAGGGCCAGCTTCGTATGAGCTAATCCAATGATGGTGTATCCTATTGTGTCTATCTTTCTATCTAAGGAGAGACTGTTCAATATATGGGATATCTGGTGCTTCGTACGAGACGCATATCGTTTCATCGAGTGCGCCAGCGCACTCGACACGTGATCTGGCATCTCGAACCACGCTCCTCGCGACAGTAGTCTTGGATTCGTATTTCGGCGTCCGCCTAAATAACATCGATGACCTCACGTGGGTCGCGTCTAACAGCTCGTCCGGTTCGACGTCGTGTATTCATCCAGGTGAAGATAACCTCTTCTTCACCACCCTAGACACCAACGCCCGCTCTCTCACCCCTTATTCCTCCGCCGTTCTCCTAAACGCAGTCTTCCGGTACACACCATCCACGCATTCTCTTCAATCAGTCATCTCTCGAGGGGGTATCTTGGCTCTGAATGTGGTACATATTGATAATACAGGCTGTTACCTCTACTTTACCGATGTAGCAGCAACTTTGATCTTGTTCGCGATGCCGAGGAGTGGGTATGCGGATGGGATTAAAATTGATAGATTCGGGAGGATGTAGAAAGCGGAGTTTAATGGTATTATGGCGAGGGATGCGAGGTGGAGGGAGTTGGGTGTTTTTAGCGCGGGGCAATCGATTGATACGGTGAGTTATCCGATTCGTAATTTTGGGTTGGCGGGGGATAAATTGGTTGTGCTTGCTGGGGATCAGGTTGGTGTTGTGAGATTGGGGCAGAATGTTACGGGGCCTGCTTGGAGCTGAAAAGGGGGTATTTGGAGGAGTAGAGCTTGAGATTTTAGGATCTAGAATGGGAAAGACTTTTGTTCGAGCGGGAAGACCGATTCTAGACATCAAAAGTTGTAAGTCAAGGCGTAAGAACAATTCATTTAATTTTTAATGCTTGATATTGATAACTACAGCATGCAGCTTCCCCATAACGATACCATGTCGAAGAACCCAATGTCGTACTTCCCACAACCAAGTGATTAAGTTCCTCCCATTAACTCTCTAAGTCATCTTCCACCATCTTCCACCCCGCCTATTTCTTCTCATCTTTTTCCACCCCCAAGCAACATCAGCTCCAATCCACAACCCATGCATCTAACTCTAGGTCCCAAAAACAACTAGCCCCACGCAACAGCAAATTTAAAACCGACCCTTGTCATCCCATTTCCTGAAAGACCATATAAGTTTACCAGAAACAGCGCCAACCCCAATTTATCGAGATCCTCTGGATCGGGTTTAGCCCGAGCTCGTTGATGAAAATGTCCAGCAATTCATCCGTGTCATCCATTTCCTCAACCTCGATAAGTGCTGCGATATGCATTCTTGATCCGATCCTGGAAAGGGATCTGTTTATTTAAAGGATATTGTTAAATTTTAACAGCGAACAGCGAGTGCGGGTTGGGGCAATGTTGGATACGTAAGGTGTAGATTCGTAATATCAAGTTGCTCTAATCTTTCAGACAAGAAGGAGGAGAAGGTTATCTGTTCTCTTTTTTTCTCTCTCTGGAAGTTGTTGATCGAGAGTCTTATTACCTTTGGCAGAGAGAATGGATGGGCGTTTTCGTTTGTGCTCTTAATATTGCTGTCAAGGTACAAGTACACACGTTGTAACCGTTGCGCTGCATCTGTTGGTGTTGAGTCATAACTCTCACTCCGTGAGCTGTTTCCAAATTTTAATGTTTTAGTTTGGAACGCGGTTGCAGGAAATGGCCGTAAGCTACCGCCTACGCTCTAGACAACAAAATTGACACCGAGATGAAGAATGAGGAGAAATATATTCACCTTCATGCTTACAACACATTAACGCAACGCTTCATTTTAATTCCATACTACTACAAATTTTGACTTGGCTTTATAAGACTATCTGCTCATACACCCATAGAGATAGAGCAGCGCTCAGTCCAAGTAGGTCTATACTGGCCCTCAAAGTGCCTCCACCGCTATGGTGTCCACCGCCACCTGCGACAACAGGAGGGCTGCTACTTCCTTCCCCGTCTCAATCGTGTCCACCGCCTCCGCCTCCACCATGACCACCACCTCCTCCTCCGCCTTTATCTTCAGGATCATTCTGAGTCTGGTTGGTGGGAGCCTGATTGTTTGTAGATACATCCCTTGCACCTGGAAAGATGAAGCCCTCCGTATAACGTGCGGAAGAGGAGAGCAGAAGAGCGATAGTAAATATTATCTTCGAAGATCTCATAGCGTACCTTCGTATGACTTGAATTCTTGCACTTATAGATTCAATTACAAAAAAGCTACTGAATACTTAAATTTTGTGCAGCTAAATAGCAGTATTATTAGGGCACAAGAAAACGGGGGTTCTTTTATAGACCTGGCCTTGCATTCGCGAATAACAAATATCGTTATTCCACGCCAATACTCACATATGGCAGATACCTAATTAGAATGATGTGATTAACGGCATGAATCATTTCCATGCCATTCGAATGTGATTAAGATTGTATTGTATATGTGTGACTCGTCCCCGCTTTAATCGTCTTCGCTTCCCGCCTCCTACGTTCTCACCATCTCACACCTATGCTCGCTTAGCCTCACGCGTGGACGCCACTCACTCAAAATATATGATTCGGGAATTACGTTCGCGAATCGGAACCGAGTATTTAAAAATCTGGGGCCGGATATTGACAGTGTCACCGTGTATCTGGTAGGGTTGTAGAGGGAGATGAATCAAGGGAGTCGCTACCGGGTCAATAATTAATGCAAATTGAGAGAAAAGAAAAGATAAATTCTTTTCAAGTTACAGAGCAAATATTGCCTTTAAGTACGCAACGGCACTACGCTAGTAATACTTACTGAAATTATTTGATCAAACTAATTTTTTACAATTACTTATTGTTTTTATTATTTGAAGACTTTTTCGAGTAAACAATTATTTAACTACTTTTTATACTATACAATAAATCTATATTACTAGTGTTTTTTTATTGAGTTCGTAATTAATTTCTATTTTTCGTGTAAATTTTTATTTAAGAAGTAAAATACGAGTTCGTTAACGTTTTCATCGAAAAAATTGAAAAAGTATACTTAGTAATCAAAGTAAAAAGTATTAATATAATTAAGAAAAAAAAGTCTAAAAATCAAATAATTATTTTTAAATATATTTACTATTTGCATTTTTTTTTTACGTTTGTATTTTCGTTGTAATCTCGAGTTCAATTATATTTTCGAAATTAAAACTCGACTCGAAATTACTTTAAATAATAAATTCTTTTTTTGATATAACGTTAATATTTATTTTTATTATTATTTACTCGATTTTCAAATTATAATCTCGTAGTAGTTTCTTTTATACGTTGAAATTTTCTTATATTCGATAATATTTAATTATTTTTATATATATTACAATTAAATTCGATAAATATTGATTTTTACGATTTAATAATTTTATAAATATTTAATATACACATATTTCAAATTAATTATATAATAATCGTATAAATTACTTTTTTTTTTTTTTTTTT
>MU119236.1:127989-350042 GCA_014904845.1 Acephala macrosclerotiorum
TTTTTTTTTTTTTTTTTTTTTTAATTTTCTTATAATTATTTGTTTTTATTCGTAAATAATAATCGATTTATTCGAATTAAAAAAACGTATTAATACTTTTAATACTTTATTTAATTTTTTTTCGATCGAATAAAAAATAATAAATAAATTTATAAATAGAATCGTTTTATATAACGTTAATAATACACAAAAAACTAATAAAATATTAATTGAAATTAATATTAATAATAAATATTAAATATATAAAAATTTAATAAACAATCGATTTATTTAATTGAATAAACGATTAATATAAATATAATATATTTTAAAATATATATATAAAATAAAAATAAAAATAAATATATAAAAAAAATAAAAAAAAATATGTTAATAATTATTTATTTAAAAATATATTATTATAAAAAGTATTATTTTTAAAATTTAAAATTATAATTAAAATTCTATTTATTATTTTTATATATTATATTATTATAATTTTTTTTAATAATATATATTTTAATCGAATATAAAAATAAATTTTTTAATTATAATACGAATTATTAATATAATAATTATATATAATTGTTTATATTTTAATAAAAATAAAAAATAGAATTAAATAAAAAAATTATTACTACTATTTATTAACGTACATTAAAACAATTGATTTGTACAATTCAATAAAAAGCGAATAATAAAATTTTATAAAAAGTTTTTTAAAAAATCGAAATTATATAAATAATTTATTTATTTGAATTTTATATATTATAATTTAATATAATTATTAAAAAAAATTTATCGAAATAATACGATTATAAAAATATTAATTTTCATTAATTTTTTTAAATCGATTATATTATTTACTTTATTTGTTTAATTTATTAAAATTGAAATTTTTTTGTAAAAATCTCAATAATAAATAAATTTTTTTAAAATATTACATTTTAATACAAAATTAATTTTTGATCGATTATTATAAAAATTTTTATTATTGAATATTAAAATCGATAATATTATTGTTTTTTTAATTACATTTTAAAACGTTTATAATATTACTTTTTATAAAACGTTTAAATAATCAAGTAAATTTATTTAAAGTACTACAAATCAATATATTAAAAAAATTTATTAAATTTTTCGTAAAAACTTTTTAAATTTAATAATTTCTTTTTATTACTTTTTATTAATTTTATTATTTGTTAACAATTTTTCGATTTATTCGATTATAATTTTCAATATTTAATAAAGTTTTTCTTAGACTTAAGTTTATTCGATTTATTTCAATTTTATAATTACGATTTTAATAATAAATCTATATATTTTATTATTGCAATATTTAAATTTTAAATTTTTAATTAATAATTTTTTTATTTTAAAATTATTTTAAATTCGATTTTATATATTATTCATAATCTCGAAAAAATATATTTTATATTATTATTTAATAAATATTAAAATCGATATAATATTTTTTATTGAGTTTATTAATTCAAAAAAAATAAAAAAAATAATAATTTGTTTAATTCGTTTAATTATTTATTTAAAATACGAATATTAATATTTATTATTCGATTAATAATAATTAAAATATCGATCAATTTTTAAATTTTAATTCGAATAAAAAATACGATTAATAGAAAATATATATATAATTCGATTTTATTAGAAAGTTTAAAACGTATTATATTTTTGTTTACATAGTAAATTAATAAAATATAATAAAAATTAATATTCAAATTAACAAATATTAAATATTAAATATTGATTATAAAAAAAAATAAAACAATTAAATACGCAATAAAATAATTTTTATTAAACTTATAAACTTTTTTTATAAACGTTACTAAAATTAATAATTATATTAAACGATTTTTATTTATAATGAATTTTAATATTTTTTTATTATTCGATTTTTTTTATATATTTTTTTTTATTAAATTGTTTTATATTGAAAATAAACGAAAATATATATATATTTTTTTTGTACGAATATTTCGAAATACAATTTGTTTTTAAGAATTTATTACTTAATAATAATAATAATTAATAAAATACTCGATAGTATTTTAATTAATTTATTTAAAAAAAAAAAAAAAAATTTCGTTAATTTTTTTTTTTGATAATTGAAAACGTAAAAATATTTTTTTTTATCAATTTTTCGCGTTTATTAAAATTTATTTAAAAAATAATTATTTTATTCGTTTTTTTAATTTTAGTTTTTTTAATTATTCGATTGAATTTTGCGAAGTTATTTTTCGAGTATTTAAAAGTTTTTACGTTTTTAAATTAAATTTTTTTGTTATATTAATAAACGACGCAAATTTAATTATTAAAATTTTATTTGTAAAAATTTTAATTTTTATTATTCGATCGAATTTTGTTTTGATATTATTTGTTTTTTCAATTTTAATTATTTGATCGAGATCGATTTTTTTTTGATTTTTCTTTGAATTATTTGTATTTATAATAATATTTTTTATATTTGAATTTTTTTTTTTTTCTTTTTTTGCTTTCAAGTATTATATTTATTCTATAGTCAATTGATTAAATCGATCGAAATTGATTAATTTCTTTGATATTATATTATAAAACTCGAGAAATTTAATTTTTTTTTAATTTAATAAATAATAAATTTCAAATTATATTTTTAATATTCAAATTTATATATATTTATTATTTTATTTTCGAATTTTAAATTTTTTTAAAAGTTTATATTTTGTTATTGAATCGATTTTATCGATCGATATAATACGTTATTATAATCTATATACAAATTTTTTTTTTTTTTAAAAGTATATAATAATATTTTAAAATTGAAATTAATTTAATCGTCGAAATTTAATCTAATTATTATTATACATTTATACAAATAATATTAGATTTAATTTTAAATATAAATATTTATTGAAACTTTTTACGATTTATATTTTGTATATAAATTATTTATATATTTTATATTAAAAAATATTTGAAATATATTATACAATTAATCGTTTAATACAATTCAATCAATTTTTAATCGAAATTAAATATTATTTAATTCGAAATACGCGATTTTTATTTAATTTAAATTAATAATTTTTAAATTTAAAAATTATAAAATTTAAAATATTATTAAACTTTTATTCGTTTAATTTTTTATTTATTAAAATTAAAACTAGAAATTTTTTTTATTTTTATTAATATAATAAAATACGTAATTTGAATTAAAATATTCTAATAAATCGTAATATAAATCGATTTTATAAAAAAATTCAAAAATATATTCAAATTAAATTTTTAAAATTATTATTAATAATAAATATTTCAAATTATATTTTTTGAATATTATTATATTTTTTAAATAATATTTTTTAAAGTATTTAAAATTCTTTAACATTCTCGTATAATATAATATATATTTACAAATAAAAATTATAAATCGAAATTCGATCGATTTTTTAAATATATATTTTTTTTTGCGATTTAAATTCTATAAAATTTATAATTTTTTTTATTTATCGATCAATTTAATTATTATTAAATCGAATAAATTTATATAATATTTAATAATTCGATTAATTTTAATCGATATTATAATTAATTTTATTTAAATTTAAAATCGATAAAAATTCTTTTTTTTATATTAAATAAAATTTAATTATTATAAAATAATTTATTGAATAATTGTTTTTTAATTATTTTTCAAAATATATTTAATTAATATTAATCGAAATTTAATATTTTTTTAAATTAATTACTTGAAAAAATTTTATTTTAATAATATATAACAAAAAAATAAAAAATATTAAATACGAATTAAAATTGAAATAATTAAATAATATTTGAAATATCGCGATATATATTGATTTTTTATCGAATTAATAAATTATACGTATTGCATTTGAAAATATAAATATAATAATATTTTTAATTTTGAAATCGTAAACGCGATTTATATTAAATTGTAATTTTTAAATTAACGTATTTTAAAAATATAATTTTTGAAATTAATTATAAAAATAATTTTAATAATTTTAAATTATTTTTAAATAGTTTATTAAATATAATTACGTGTAATTAAACAAGAAAAAAATAATTAAAAAAGATTATAAAAAAAATAAAAAAATAAAATTGAAAATTGAAACTTGTAATTAATAAATCGAGAGTTTCGTTTAATAAAATATTAGTACGTTTTTTCGTATATTAATATTAAAATTTTCAAATAATTGTTTTTAATTAATTAATTATTTCAATATATAATTTATTTTTTAAATTTTTTTCAAAAATAAATTATTATTAAAATTTAATAAAATCGTAAATTGCGTTCGTAATATATTATTAATTAATAAATTAAAAAAATGAAATTTAATTATATTTATACAAAATTAATTTTATTTTTAATTTTCAAATTAAATCGAATTAATTATATAATAATTATATAATTTCAATATAATATCAATATAATAATATTTTTTATAATATTAATTTTTATACGAATTTTCAAAAAATATATTTTAAAATTTTAATAAAATTTAATAATTTGTAAAATCGAATTCGCGTTAATTTATATAATTTATATATATATTCGTTTTTCGATTTATTTTAAAATCGATAAAATTATTCGTAGTTTTTTTTATTTATTATTTAATACTACGAAATCTCGATATATATAAATTTTAAAATCGTTTATATAATATTTTTTTATTTTTAAATTATAGTTTTCAAATTATTTAAATTAATAAACAAACGAAATTTTTTTTTTCGTATATCGAATTTTCGATTTTTTTACTTTTTTTTTAAAAACATTTTAAATTATTATTAAATTATTTAATTTGAAATCTTTTTTAAATTTAAATTCTCTCGATTAATACTTTTTTATTTATTTATTCAAATTTATTATTATTTGTTAAATTACTTAATATCGATTTTTATTTATTAATATTTATTTAAATTTAATTATTTTTTTTAAATATTTTATTAATATTAATCAATTAAATTGAATTTTTTTTCATTTTATTAAATATATAATATATTCGAAAAATATAATTCAATATTAAAACTATCAAAAAATATTTATAAATTTTAATATATCGAATATTAAATACTAGAAATATTTTTAAATTTTATCGATTTCAATTTATAATTATTTCTATTTCAATATATTTGTATCAAATAAAAAAAAAATTATTTAAATCAATTTTCAACGAATTCAATAATTAATAAATAGTTTATTAATTCAAAAAATTGTTTTATATTATAATATATAAATATATATTTTACTCGTTCGTTTATAAAATAATTACTATTATTAAAATATACTATTTTTAATCAATCGAATATTAGAATTAAATATTTTATAAAAAAAAAATTATTTTATTTTACGTATATTATATAAATTTTACTTTATTCGAATCGTATATAATAATTCTCAATTACAAATATATATTAATAATTCGTAAAACTATAAAATAAAAAAATTAAATCGATTTAATCAATATATAATATTAATATAAATTTAAATTTTATAATTAATTTCAATAATTTAAACAATTTATAAATCTTATTATATTAATATATTTAATATAATTTATATTATAAAATTGTATTTTTAATTCGAATAAATTAATATATTTATTTTATAAATCGTAAAAAAATTAAATTATTCGAAAAATAATTATAATTTTCGTAAATATATTTGAAATAAAAAAAAACTTTATATTTTACTATATATTTTATTAATTATTTATCTCGTTTTACATATAAAAAAATTAAAATTATTTTAAAAATTAATTTAAATTTTATTGATTTATATTGTAATATTATAGAAAAACAATAAAATACAAAGCAAAAAAGTCCAATCGTAGATTAGTTCGTTTTAATCAATGAATTAAATTTATTCGAAGTAATCCGTAATTCGTAAATCAATCAATCAATCAATCAAAGTAAAAATAGAAAGAATTGTTTATTAGTCTATAGTAAACGAAAACTCCTTATGTACTAGAAGATACGTAATCAGTACTACTCTCGAAACTAGTTATTTACAAGGATTTTAAAGGGAAAGTATATAGTCTCACTACAATCGTCTTTCCATATAACGAACTCGTCTCGAGCCTCGAAGAAAAAAACTAGAAAAAGAAAAAAAACCCGCTTTAAACAAGAAATTCAAAGTTCGAAATTTTTCAAATCATCGTTGTTTTTTTTCAAGAATTTAACAGTTTTTTCAATATTTCTATTAGTACTAAACTCTTTTGTAGTCTGCTTTTTTTTCTTTTTAGAACTTAATAAAAAGAAAGAGAGTAAACGAATCTCAGGTACAAACTTATCGTTAGAAATAATTAAATACTTCTGATCATTTTTTATAAATACTATCAATCTCTCAATCTCGCATTTAAAAAAGAATTTATTATCAGAAAACATTTTTATTTCTCTCATCTCAAGATATCGAAAGGTTAATTTGATTTGAATTACAATTTGTTTTTACTAATAAGTATACAAATGTCTATTATTAAACGAGTTCTAGTAATCTAATTATTGGAAAATCTTATATCGAACGACAAAGTAATCTAAGAATTTCGCGCAACGGATTATATCGAATATTGCGTCGATCCTTTCAAATTGGACACTATCGAAAAAAGATTCGTCGTTAAAAAATTCTCGAAATCGATTCTCGGAGAAAGCTCGAAACTTGTCATAAATTTCTTTGAGTTTCTCGTAAATAGTATCGCCGATGATTTTTCTACTAGTATCAACAGGTATCAAACTTACGAGGAGTAAAGTGAAAGAACTAGAGTTTTTAAGATTCTCGACGTATTTTCGACCGACAAAAGTCTTTGTTTTGTAGACGTGTAATTTCAATTCCTGAGATTCTTTTTCTACAATACTTGATTGAGTTTGTTCCAAGAGATTTCTAATTAAAGTCCGACTCTCAATATTAAAAAAGAGATTTATCCAAGTAATTTTTTTAGGAAATTGAAACAATCAATTTATCGTCTTTTTATGATCGTCGAACCGTGAATAAATTATTTGAAGTTTATTAGAAAAAAAAAATTCAATGTATAATAAATTTAAATCTTAAAATATATTTATTTTTTTTTCGTAAAAGAATTAATTAACTTTACCGTTTTAATAGAGTCTAATAAATTGAAAAAAGGTAACAAAGTGAAAAAAGTAGTTTTTAGAAAGTCGATGAAATAATAATTACAATCTGGGATTTATTTACAAAAATTAAACGATAAAAAAAAAGTACGCATTATATAAAAAAGAAAATTCGTTAGAAAGAATTCGTCAATAGTAAAATTTCAACATATTAATTTCTTTGAGAAAAAGCGATAAAATATTCTTTTTTTTCGTTTATTTAAAAAAATCTTACAAAGTAAAAACTATTGCAATTTTCAGATCAATAGACGATTTAATCGAGGAGACAAGCGTAAAAACGACAAAAGTTCGCGAGAATTGAAATCGATCCTTTGTTAACGTTTTTTGTTTATATTGAAAAATGGTAAAAATATCTATAAATTAAAAACGAGTATCAAAGTAAATCTAAGCGAGTCGAAAACTTTTTCTTTCAATGTACAACTTATAAATTTTAAACAATCGTATTTTTATAATTTCAATTTATTCTTCGTCGTTTCCAAGGTATAAATCGAGATTCTCGTAAAGCGTTATACAATAAACTCGATAAAGTTGTTCAATGAACGAATACTTGTAAACATTGTAAACGGTATTTAGAATTTTAACGCGATCAATGAAATTCAAAGTATTAAAGAAAGTAACGTTTGATTTCTAAGTATTGTTTATATCGCACGTATAATCAATTATCGGGCGTATATTATTTGATTAGAGCTCGCGAATTGGTCGGAATAAAATAGTATTAAACTACGATAAAATAATAACAATTTTGTGTTTTTTTGACGTAGACGTAAATATATTATAGTATTTTTTATTATTGGCAATAGATTTCTTGAGTTTAATTAGCGTAGAGATTGAAACGAAAAAAAAAGCGAATCGAAAAATTTGAAAAATTTGAAAAATTTAAAGAGACAAAAAATTTTGTACGGAAGGACTAATAATAATAATATCGTTATTATCGTTATCGCCGTCGTCGTTGTTATTGTCAATTAATGAAATTGTTTGAAGAAGTAAAATATTGGCGTTAATAGTTTTTTGAAATTTGGCGTTTCAAATGTTTATACTACTAATAACGACGACCGACCATTTTTTAGATTTATTCGTAAAGATTAGAAAAAATTCTCTAGTATATTTTCCAGTTATCAAAAGTTCGCAAAAGTAGAAAATAAAACGCAATTTTTTCAAATTTATTTTATTCAAATTTGTAATCATTAAATTATCACTTGCATTTTTCAAGTATATTAACGCCTTTTTACAATCAATAAATCGAAAAAATATTCTTATAAATAGTGTATTGTAAACTTTGTTTCTCTCGATAATAATTATATTAATAACTTTAATAATTTCGCGAAACGCAAAACGTTTTATACGAAACATTTGCCCGAGTTTTTAGTATATATACTTGTCGTAAAATCCATCAATAGAATTTTCAATAAATTGTCGAAATATTTGAACTCGAGAAAAAATTTTCTAATTATAACGTTTAAATATACTATCAAAAGTTTTGATTAAATTAAATCGAGTTTATTAAAGCGCGATACGCGACTTTTCAATTTTATTCATTTCAAAAAGAAAATCTTTGTTTAAAACTATGTACTATTTCAAGATTTTCTTAGAAAATCTCAAAATAATACTATTTTCAATTTTCTTTTTCTATTCAATTAAAATTTCCTTTACTACGTTTTTAATTTTCATAAGTTCATTATTAATATTACTAATCGCAATTACTTTCTTTTCAAATGACAATTTACTAATAGTTTTCTATAAATCATCGAAATCGCATTATACGATTTATACAAACGTATTATAATCATTTTCGTCTCGTTTTTTATACGCGAAATTTATACTTTTAAAATTTAATAAAACATTTCCTTGAAATATAATAATAATATCGCAAAAACTTCGAAAATAAAAACTAAAATTGTAAAATTTATACGTAAAAAAACAATATAATAAATTGATCGAATTTTGAAAATAGAAAACACGTAAATTTGAAAAAAAAAAATCTATTAATAAAATCGAAAAGAATTATGAATTCTTATACTTGTAAAAAAATTATACAAAAAAAGCAAACAAATATTTTTACGTTTTGAATAATTGAAAATTGCGAGATTTGTTTGTTTTTGCGAAGAAAGTTTTTAAAACGTATTGGTACATGTAATTGAAATATCGTAATATTAATCTCGAATAAAAAATTTTGAAAGTTTTAAATAAACAGTTTTATACTAATTTCTCATGAAACGTATTAAATAAATCTTGAAAAGAAAAGAATAGAAAAAGCAAATATCTATAGATCGTTTTTGTAAAAGAAACATATATAAATTCTTGAAAAAAATCGTCGTAAAATACTCAAATAAATAAAGTATATTCAATTGATAAAATTGTTTACATACAAAGTAATACAAATTAAAACTTTAAAAAAATGAAAAAAGAAATAAATAATACTAAAAAGAAATTATAATCTTTAAATTGACGTAAGATTAAAAAATTATAATTGAAAAGTTTTGAGAAAAAGAAAAAAAAGAATTGAAAAAAATTTTCTTATAAATCATAGTAAATATTGTATTAACGAACGTTTATACAATTTGAATATAATTAAATATAATCGAAATATATTCAAATATATCGAAATATATTTGGAAATATTCGAATATATTAAGAAATATTCTCTATAAATCTTAAAAATTAGAATTTTTTAAAATTTTCTAAAGAAAAAAAAAATAATATAATCTCGTTTTTTCATATAATAAAACCGTCCCGATTACAATAAAAAAAAAATGAAACTTTCGAAGCGTGAATAGAGTTTATTAAAATAAGCAAAAGTATTCTAAAAAGAATCGACAAAAAAAAATAGAACCGCTGTAAGTAGAAAAAAAAAAAATAGTTCTTTTTCGATTAGAAAATCGTTATTATCTCGAAGTTTGACAAATTCTTTTCATTTATTCAATTTTTAGAGAATCGTATGTATTTGTTTCTCTCGATCTTACTGAGTTCAGAAATACGAACTACAATTCCAGTTTTTTTTTCAATTTCTTGAGTACTTTATTTATCACGAAATTCTTTAATCGTTTTCTTTTCTACATTTGTATTCTTATTATCATTGAAATCAACGAACTCAACAATATTCTCGTTCTCGCCATTGTCCAAAGAATTCCAGTATCTATTCCTTTTAACGAATTTCTTCAAGCGATTCCCAGTATATAATCTTCGAATTATCGTTCCATTTACTTCTTCGAGTAGATAACTCTCTTTCAATTGATTTACTTAACGAACTCGATATAAATCCAACCATTTATACAACAATTTGATATTCTTAAACATATTCTAATCAATAAGTTTAATATTATATATCAAAACGAAGTTCTTTTCTCGAATTGATTCTTTTCGTATTTAGTAATAAACGTCGAAATATACTTGGTCTTGCTTGCGATTGCGTTTTTTTTTCAGTCTCGATTTTTTTATATTCTCGTTTCGCATTTCAATCTACCTGGTTCTCAATTCAAGAAACTTCGCTCGATCATGTACTTCGTCCCAATCGAGAATTTTTCAAATGGGAAATCGAGTCTCAACAAATAAAACAACTTCTTTGCCATAGACTATATAAAATGGCGTACATTCAATTGGTTTATGAATGGTCGTTCGATCCGCAAAAAGGACAATTGGTAAATATTCCAATCAACTTTTCTTACTTCTTTTCGTTAAAGTAATCAATACGATAATAATAGATTGATATCTTCGCTCAATTATCCCGTTTGTTTTCGAATTATATGCAAAGATAATAATTCGCTTGATTTCGAGTTTGTTCAATTTTTTGATAATAGTTTTTTTGAATTCGAATTCTTCGTTCAATTTTATATAATTGAAAACGTTATGTCTACAAATGATATCATTGTAAATAAACTTGGTAATCTTTTTAAAAATCGAATTTTTCATTGGTTTGATTTCAATTCAATCGAAAAAGTTATCTCGTACTACAATTAAACTATCGAACATTTTATATTGCGAAAATTTAATTATATTTATTCCAATACAATAAAATAACGAAACTACTCTCTAGGAGTATAAAACTTCTTCGTATTTTTTTTTGTTTTTGTATTGACAGTCGTTGCAACTTGTTACAAAATCTCGAACGTTTTCGTAATACTCTTTCTAGTAATATCGACTAATCACTCGATAGTAAATATTTTTCTTTCTAGTATATTCGGACTTATTATATAATTCAATTATAATTGTTATACGCTGTTTTAAATCGTTTAAAACAAATCGAGATAAGTAAAATTTAATAGTATTCTTTTATAATATCTTATTTCGAACACTATAATCAATAGATTCTCGAATTAATTTGCGAAATTCTACTCTCGAAAACTATTTTAATCGTTTTAAAATTGTCAAATACTAAGTAATATTTTAAAAATAATTCGAATAACTATTATCAAGAAAAAAAATAGTATTGTTGTCGTTATCATTGTCTAGTAATTTATTGATTTTAAAAGAAACGATTAATACAACGTATACGAAAAATGCGATCGATATCGAAAATTAAAAATCAAAAATACCGGGTTTAAAAAAATTCTCTTAAATTTGATTTAATAATTCAAATAAATATTTTCGTTTCACGTATTTACTTTCAATTACAAATAATCTACTTTTAATTTTTCGATTAATTTTGCGTTCTTTGATCGAAATTGGAACTATTTTAACGTAATCAAACTCGATTACAATAAATTTATTGATATTTATTTTTTCCTTTGAATTATCGTTTTCTATTCGCGATCTTTTGAATAATTTGTTTACAATAGTATAAATATTTCTTCTAATATACTTAATTTCGAAATCGAATAATCGTATTCAAACGAGTCAACGAGTAATCAAAACGCTAAAAAGATTTATTATTACTCGATTCAATTAAGCGACAAATATATTAACGTTCGTTTCAAAGATAAAATGAACGCTATATAACCAAGATCGTAACTTGTGAAAATATTTTAAAATTTTTTGACATTTTCTCTTTGTCGTATTATAATTTCATTTAATAGCATTTTAAAGTTCTAATTCGTATCGAATTACTCGTTTCTATTCTTTGTCATTATATTAATCGAGTGTTTCTCTATATTTTTATTGATTAATATCGACATTTAGAATAATCATTTTTTATCCATTTATAGAATTATAATAAATTTTGCAAAGTATTGAAACCGTTGTAAATTTGTCTTATAAAAATACTATAATAGTTTTCTATTCTTTTTTTCATTCAAAAAATTCGTCCTTTTTAATCAATTGATATAACGACTCAATAATAATACCAAAATATTAAATCTATATTTTATAATAAATACAAATTCCAATAAAAACTTTAATTTTAAAAATATTATTATATTTAATCCATTTTAAAATCTTGATAACTTTTACACTTTCAAAAAAACGTCTTTCAAAACTACAAACGAAACCAATAATAATCATTCCGTTTTAACAAAATTGTAATTTGAGTCCTATGTAAATTTGAATTCTCTCGATTCGATCCAACGTTCTATTCAAATTTTGAATATATTCAAAGACGAATCAACGAATCCCTGAAAATACCAACTCGTTATCGTAATCCGTATAAAGTTTTTTGATTTTTACATTATCCAGAAATAATATCGCGACTTTAAAAAATACGTCTTTTAAAATTGTTATAATAATTCGAACGAATTGAATTATAGAATTAATTGTTTCTTGAAACGATATTATTATTCGTAGAAGTTCTAATAGAGTTATAAAAGTAATCATATTTCTATTTCGAACGTTTAACGTAAATTGATCGTATTTAGAAAAGAAATCTATTAAAAAAGCGTAAAAACATTCGATAAATTTTTTAGAAAATTCATTCATGGAAAAGAATATATTAACGTTTTTCAAAGTAATCGAATTTATTTTCATAATCGCGTTAATTAATCGATAAATTTTAACGATTTTTTTCGCGACTAGAAACTATAAATTTCAATAAAAACTATCGCTTTTTTCGAGTATTTCGTAATCGAGTCGTTTTTGAAATATTTTTATTACAATCGAGAACAAAATCTTAAAGTAATAAAAACTCTTTTTTTACTACGTCGTATATTGAATTGTTTTGATACGAATAAACGAGTTAACATTTTCATAGATTTTAAAGACTTTTTTCCAATCAAATATTATTGTTTTTTTACGATTGAATATCATTTCATCGAATATTTTCTTTTCAAATTCTTATAACCAATTCTCGATAAGTAGAAATATTAATCGCTTAAAAGTAAATCGTAATTTTTTTAATATCGAAACAATTCGTAGTAACAAGTATTTTATATACTTTCCAATGTATTTTTGAAATATTTCTCGCGCTTTGAATCGTTTGAATTAATTTTTCCGTTCTTTAAAAATCTTTCCAATTTCGTCGATTAAATTAACAAGTCGTACTTTTTTAAACTTGGATTTATATATCGTATTAACGTTTATATTAAATAGTCCTAGATTGAAATTGTTCAATGATAAAATTATTCTTTTTATTCGAATCTCTTTTTCGCTTTTATACTTGAAAATTTTTCGACTTCGTTTTTTTTCAATAAAATAAAGTAATTAATACTTTGTATCGTTCTTTAAATATTCTCTTATAACGTCTACGTTTGAAAATAGTAATACTATTACAAAAAAATATTTTTTCGTTTTTTCGTCGAAAATTCTTTTATTCAAAATCTCGTTTACTTTCTCTCTATCAAAAGAAAAAAACGTCTCATAAAAAATCGAAAAAAATGATTTTATTTTTTATATTATTTCATTTGTATCTCTTTTTGAACTAGTAGTACTTATTTCAATCGTATTTGTTCTATATAAAATAATATTAAAAATGTTTAATAAAAAATCAAAAATAGAAGAAAATTCATTAAAATATAAAAATCGTTCGCGAATTTTAATATTGTACTATTTTCTAACAATATTAATATTTAGTTTCTCGCGTTATATTTTTTTTTCAATATTTTTTCGATTCGAAAATACATACGAATATAGCGGTTTTTAGTAGTTTAACGCAAATAAATTTTCAAAAAAAAAACAATTATAATCGTACAAATAAAATTAAAATCTTTAAAATCTCGAAATATACTATTCTACGAATTATTATTTTTATATTCAATTTGTATTTTCATTGTAACGACGAATAATTGTTTTAAAAAAAATTTTTTTACATTGTCTACAAAAAAGAAAAAAATCTCATATTCGATTCTATACTCAATTTTTATTTTTATAATCGTTATTTCAACGAATTCGAAGTTTTATCTAATAATAATAAATAGTTGAAAATTTTCGACGTTTACAATAATACTATCGAAATCTCGAATTATATACGTAAAAACAATATAATACTTTGTTTCAATATTCAATATTTTATATTTTCTACTCGAATTAATTAATTTAAACAAATTGAAATATAACTTAAAAACAACGACAATATATTTTCTTTTAATCAATAACAAAAAATCAATTTTCACGAAATTAACTTCGAATATTACAAAGTTCCCAGTAATAAAAACAAATTAATTCGTCTTTTTAAACATTCTATAAAAACTCTAAAAAAACTATTTTATAGAATCAACGACTTTTAATATTTTTTTTACTACAACGATTCTAGTATCTATTAAAATCAAATAATAAACGTTATTTTTTTATTATTGATTAATAATCACTACAATAAAATTCGATATTTTCAAGGTATTAATAATCATTTTCATTTTCTTTTGAATTCTTGAAAACGACATTATACTCTTAAAGAGTCTTCGCGATAAGATTTCATTAGTAGAGTCATTATTTCTAGCGTCGAACTATTGTTTCAAAGTCTCATCTTTCGATTAATCCACGTCTATTTCTTTTCGTTCTTCGTTTTAAGCGCTTTGTAAAGTTTGTCATTGTAATCCAACCCTTGGATACTTTTCTTCTACTTTTACTCTTCGTCGAAAATTTTCTCGTATACTTTGAATTTTGTTTTTCGATTTGCTCGTTATTACTGTATTTACCGTTATTGTATTTACTAACAATTCTTCGTAGAATTCATCAATAGTCACTCCACTAAGACTTTAAACGTTAACATTGTTACCGTTGAAAATATACGACAATAAGTTCGGTTTTTTCAAGATTTTTTTATTAGTACTAGTTTTACTTTTTTCTTGAGCAATAAATTGAACAAATTCTTAGATTCTTTGTATATTCCTAGAACGTTTATTGAAATCGTAATCAAAAAATCCTCTAATTATTTATTCTATAATTTGATTATATCAACGTCAATTGTTTTTAAATATAAACAATCGCGAAAATCGATCACGACTTTAGAAATTATAATACTATTGATCGTTTTCTCGATAACAACATTTACAATTGATTAACTCATCCATAAATAAACAGCGATCTACGAAAAAATAATCAATGAAAAAATCGATTTTTTTATTCTTTGTTCGCTCGAAATACTCGAAATAATATCGTTCGTTTTATTAATCGTTGTATACAGCGTTGATCTTTATTGCATTTCTTTGAACGATCGGCGATATACTTTGCGAGAATTTAATCGACGTTGAATTATATAAAATTCCATGTTCGCCTTTTTCTATATTATTATATTTCTCTCGTCCTCGATTAAAACTCTTTTCTCGTTCATATTCTCGTAAAGAAACAAATTGATTCTAATTTTAATTTATAAAGACTATAACGTTGTTTAGTTTTTGAAACATTTTCGCAATATTAGCGTTTAAAACGGTTTTCAAATCGTTGAATAATACGAAAAAGAGAAAAAGTTTTTCTAGTTCTCTAATAAGATCGTTTATTTGGATTGAAAATTTTAATACGAATATTTATCGAGTTCTTTAAATTTGAATAGTACGTGAGATCGAAAATTGAAATTCGATATGGATTTTCTCAATGATTACGTACATTTTTCGTTGAATTTCTTCTATAAATAACTCGAGTAAAACAAGAAATAATAAATTATTAATTGTATTTGAAATTATTCTTTGTATTATAATATTCAAATATTTTTATCGAACTTTCGAATATTTTGAATTATTGATTTCGTTATATCGTCGCTTTTTTTTCTTATATTTATATACGATAATCGCTTTCTCGTACATCTTATTATAATTGTAAATAAATATTTTTATCGACTCGTAGTCGATTTCTTTGAAGATTCGTTCTTTAATATATATTAAAAGTTTTTTTATAAACTCGCGTTTTTGATATTATTTATTCAATTTGTTTCATTTAATCAATTTTTTAAATATTCGATCGAATAAGTCCACGTACGTTTTTATCGTTAAAAAATTTTTCGTAGATTGATCGATGATTTTATATAAAAACTTTATATTTACTCGATAGTATTTTTAATCGTGTTCGCGAAATTCCTTTTTTAAAGCGTCGTAAAACTCTTTTTCTAAGTAATTTTCGATATTGTACTTTGATATAAATCGGATTTGCTTTTTGTAAATCGAATTAATATATTGTAAAAGTTGTATTTTTTTGATTTCTGAAATAATTTTATAATCTTCGTACATATCGTCGTATTGTTCCAAAAAAATCGTAATATTGTTTCTTTTGAATCAAAGTATTTCAAGAATTCCAAAGAGAAGTATTTGTAATTCTAGTACGAACACGTACTTCTCGAAGTTTTACATTTTTAAGAGATTGTTTTTACTATCTATAGAAGATTTCTTAGAAGGGATCGATAACGTAATTAAAATAAAAATGTTTTTTATCAAAGAGAATAAACTTTAACGTAAATAATTTACTAATTTTAATTTTTAAATTGAGAATTGATTTAATAATCCAAAAGTATAAGTTTTCAAATTATTATTTCCAAGTGAAATTCGTTTTGAGAATTGGTTTCTATTTATATCGTTTTCTCGTGGGATCTTTTTTGTTTTAATCTTTACTCGAAATTTCGCTCGTTTATTCGTTTTAATAAAATATATTCTTCAAATAAGCACTTTTTTAATCGGTTTTTCCCGATTGAAATTTCTTGTTTTAATTCTTTTTATATTATTTTCTAAAATTCGAGATTTATTCTAATTTTATTATTTCAATTTGAAAACGATTACGAGCAATTCGCGAATTGCGATTCTCAAAAAAATTAAAACTAAAACATAGAATAATAAAACAATTTCGTTTTTCAACGCTATAATTTCTTTTTTTCTTCGCATCAAAATTTTCTCTTTTATATTCCAATTTCCACTGAGAATAAAACCAATTACCGTAAATAATTATCGCGAGTTTCTTTTTTTTTTTTTTATATTCGTTTTAATACTAATTATCTCGAGCAATTCAATACGTAATTTTCATAAATTAATGTTTTTTTGTAGTTTCGCAATCTCGTAATCAAATCATTTAATCTCGAATAATATAATCAAAACAAAAAATTCTCGTTAATTGATTTTCAATTTCCGATTTCTAGTAATTTGAGTTTTCTTTTAATAGTAATAAAAAATAGAATATACAAATCGTATATAAATAGTTTTTAACGAAGTCCACTGGAATAATTTACTTTTCGACGTCGTTTACCAATGTAGAAAAGCAATAGAATACAAAATAAAAAAGTCCAATCGTAAATCAATTCGTTTTAATCAATAGACTAGATTTATTCGAAATAATTCGTAATTTGTAAATCAATCAATCAATCAATCAAAATAAAAATAAAAAGAATTGTTTATTAGTTTATAGTAAGCGAAAACTCCTTATATACTAGAAGACACGTGACCAGTACTGCTTTCGAAACTAGCTATTTACAAAGATTTTAAAGGGAGAGTATATAGTTCTATTACAATATACGTATTTTTTTTAAATCAAAATTTTTCAAATTTTTTAAATTAAATTTTTTAAAAATTATTATTCGATAATATTAAAAACTTATAATAAAACGTTTTTATTTTGAATTATTAAATTTTAACAATTAAAATTTTTATATTTTTAAATATTTTAATTATTTTTAAATAAATTTTTTCAAATTAATTATTAAATTAACGTTTAATTCATTTAATATTTTATTATAAAATTTATTTATTGTTTTATTTTTTATTTTACTCGTTATTTTAATTTTATTATTAAAAATTTTTTTATTTAATTAAATTTTATTTCGTTTATCGATTAATATTATAATTATTATTATACGTTTTTGATTTTTAATTCAAAATATAATAATATATCGAATAAATATATAATTTAATCTATTTATTATTTCGATATAAATATTTTATTAAATATTTTATAATAATTAACGTTTTTTATTTAATAATTATATATTTGATTTTAATATTTATTAATTTGAAAAATATAAATATTATTATTCGTTTATTTAATCGATTTTTAAAAATAATTCGTATTTTTAAAATAATATTTTATTAATATTTTTATTACTATAATCGATTATTAAATAAAATTGAAATTTTTAATTTATTTTTATTATTATATTTTTTATAATTATATTCTTAATATAATCAAAATTTGTTTATTAAAAAATTATTTATTTTTATAATTTTTCGATTTATTTTATTTTAATTAATAATTTAATTGATTTTTTTTTATTTAAATAAATTTTATTATATTTTTATTACATTTTTTAACGTTTGATTTTTTTTTTTTTTTTTTATAAAATTTATAAAAATTTCTATTAAATATACTCGTTTTAAATTCAATATATAATTAAATTTATTAAATATAAAAATACGAAAAAATAAAATCAATTATATAAACGTATTTAATTTTTTTTAATAATTTAATATTTTTTAATTTCTTATAATATTGCGATATTTTATTATCGATTTAATTTTTTTAAATAAATTTTATTAAAATTAAAATATATCAATTCGAAAACGATTCGTAAAAAATAATAATCTTTTAATATTTAATATATAAAATTAAAATTTTTAATAAATTTTATATAATTATTTATAAACGAAATAAAAACGTAATTTTTATAATTTTCGATTAATATAAAAAAAATTTTCAAATTTTTTTTTTAAAAAACAATTTATATATTAAATTTGCAAATTAAATATATATATAAAAAGTTTTTTTCAATTTTTAATTTATTCGTTTATATACGTATTAATTGTAAAAATTAATAAATATTAAACGATATTTATATATTTTTTTAATTCGAAAAATTCAATATTCGTTATTAATATTAATAATAAAATATATTTTAAATTTAATATTTTTTTTATTTTATATATCGAATAAATTAATTTGATTATATATTTGTTTATTAAAATATAATTGTATATTAAATATAAATTTTAAGATTTTTTTTTTTTCGAGAAAAATAAAATAATAATATTTTATTCGTTTATTATTCTTATAATAATTTTTGTTTTATATATAATTAAAAATATATAATTCGCGAATTTTTATTTTTTTTAAATATATAATTTGAATTTGTTTATAATAAATTTTATTTTTAATTGAAAATTAATATTATATTTAATTAAATCGATCGATTTAATTTTTTTTAAATTTTTTGTAAAAAAAATTTATACGTATATAAAAATCATTTAATTTTATTTATTTTTTTTAATATATTTATTATAATTTTTATAATTATATTATTAATCTCGAATTATTTGTTTATTTCTTTTTACGAAATTTTAAACAATTAATATTTTGAAAAATAACGCGTAATAAAAAATTTATTTGTTTAATATATATTAAAAAATTTAATTATTATTTATTTTAATTTTCGAAATTTTTTTTTAAATTTTTTTTATTAATTAAATATATTTTAATAAAGTTTTCGAAAATAAATTATTTAAATAAAATAATAATTAAATACGTATATATAGTTCGCTTTTTGTATTATTGAAAATTTAAATAATAAAATTTATTTATATTTTTTATATTTATTATATTATATTAAAAATCGAGTAATTTTTTTAATATTGAAAATTTTCCTTTTTTTATATATTATTCTCGTAAATAATTATATTGAAAATATTGTTTATAATTTTTTTTTTATTATTAGAATTATTTATTAAACGTAAAAATTAAATAATAATATTTTATAAAAAGTTTTTCAATAGAATTCGATAAATTATTTTATTATTATTTCGAATAATAATATTATAATTCTCGTATTTAACGATTATTTTTATTTTGTATATATAATTGAAATTTAATAAAAATTCGTATTTTAATTCGATTAAAAATATATATATTTTAATTTTAATTACAATTTTAATTATATTTATAAAAATAAAAAAATATTTTTTAAGTACAATTTATTGATTATTTGTAAATCAAACGAATAAATTTTCATTGTAATAAATTATAAATTTAAAATACTTAATAATTTTCAATTTAATAAATTTTATTATTAATTTTATTTTTTAATTACTTATTTAAATAATAATAAATATAAATTTTATTTTTATATTTTAAAATTTTTTAATAATAATTTTTAAAATAATATTATTTTAAATTACTATTAATAAAATAAAATTTTTAAACGATTTTTTATAATGATAAATCGATCTCAAATTTTATAATTTTAAAACAAATTATTTATATTTATTATCAAATAAATTAAAAAATTAATTTAATATAATACGTAGTATTTTTATTATTAAAATATTTTATATTTTAAATCGATTTTAATTTTATATATTTTTAATAAATATTAAAAATAATACGTTTTTTTTAAAAATTAAAATTTTGTTAAATATTTAATTAATAAAAAAAATTTTCTTTTTTTTTGTTTTTTTTATTTAATTTAATATATTTTATTTTTTCGATTTTTTTTTTATTTCAAAAAAATAAATTTACGATTACATTTTTTTGTTATAAATATTATTAAAATTCTTATTACGATAATATATTTATTATTATAATCTAATAAAAAAATCGACAATTAATTTTATAATACTTATTAAAATTAATTTAAAATTTTTTTATTTAATGCGATTATTATAAATTCAATTTATAAATCGTATTCAAAATATATTTAAAAAATTTATTTATATTTAATTTATATATATAATTAATAATATAATTTATTAAAATTGAAATTATAAAAATTGTTTGATTTAATAATAATTAATCGATTTAAAATAAACTTTAATAAAATTTCAAAAATTTTATTTTATTGATTTTTTATTGATTAACGTTTTATTATTTTTAAGAAATTTAAAACTTTAAATAATTCAATATAAAATAATTAATATTAAAACAATTTTAGTAAATAATATTTATTTTAATATTTAATATCGATTTTTTTTATTATTTTTAAATTTAATCGCGAATTAAAAAAATATATAATTGAATTAATTTTCGAATTTATAGTTTTAAATAATAAAAATTATTATTATTTGTTAAAATTATATTTAAATTTTAATTAATTGAATTAATTAATTCAATTATTATTATTAAAACAATTTAAATAATATTGTTTTATTTTGAATATTTTTGATTTTATATGTCGTATAAAAAGTTTTTTTTATATTTAAATATATAATATTATTTTTAATTAATATTTTGATATAAAACGTTAATCGATTTTTAATTTTATTCTTTTTAAATTTATTTATTATTCAAAGAATTAAAATCGAATTTTTAATCTTTTTATTATTTTTAATTTTCGAGTAAAATTTATTCGTTTAAATTAAATATTATTATATTAATTTTATTACTTTTTATTGAAAATTAATTATTTTTTTCAAAAGTTCAATTATACAAATAAATAGAATTTTTATATTTATTTTAATTTTTTTTTTAAAATCGATTTTTAGAATATTTTAATCGTTTTAAATTTTAATCGATAAATTGTTATATTATAATAAAACTTTTAATTAATTATTTAAATTTTTCAAATAATTTCAAAATAAAAACTTATAAATTTTTTTTTTATTATTTTCGTTTATTAAATTTAATAAATTAATTTTAACGAATAATTTAATATTATTTATAAAGTATTTAAATGTTTTATAATTATTTCGTTTTTTATAGAATTTGCAAATTTCGATATTTATTTTGACGATTAATAGTAATTGTATAACGATAATTGTTTTTTAATCAAATTTTATTAAATTACGTTTTTTGAATAATTTTTTTAAAATCGATATTTTCGATTAATTTGCGAATTATATTATTTTAAACGAATTATTCGATTTAATAATAAGTTCTATAAAAATTAATAATCTCGATTTTAATTTCAATACTCGAAATTCAATTAAATTTTTAAATTTGTTTTTTAAAATTATTAATTTCGATTTTTTTATTAATTGTTTACGATTTTTTTTTTTGAAATTATTTAATTAAATAGTTTTTTTTTTTATTATTATTTATTATAGATTTCTTTTTTAAAAGTTTAATCGATTTAATTTTTATTTATTTATTATTATTGAATAATATTCAAAATTAATAATAAATTTAAATATATTAAAATAAAAATTTTAATAAAATTAAATAAAATTAATATTCAAGTTTTTAAAAAAGTTAATAAATTTAAATAGAGATTTTAATATAAAGAATTCGAGAAATGTTTTGTTTTTTTCGAATTATATTACTAATTTCTCGAGTATTCTAATATAAATTCAATAATTATTAGTATTTATTAATTTTAATATTACTCGATTCGATCGAATTATAAATATTATACGATTCGTTCGATGTATAATCTCGAAGAATTACAAAATTTTAAATCTTTAATTTTTACGCGTTTTAATTCGATATATTTAAAACAAACTTTTTAAATTTTTTTTAATAATCGTTTTTATTTCTTTGTATAAATTACTATTATTATCGTATATTCGATAAAATTGTAAAAAGAAATAAATCAAAAAAATCACTATCGAGTCAATAATTAGTGCAAATTGAGAGAAAAGAAAAAATGAATTCTTTTCAAGCTACGAAGCAAATACTGCCTTTAAGTACGCAACGGCACTACGCTAGTAATACTTGCCGAAGTCACCTGATCAAACTAACCCCTTACAACGGCAGCTAGTCTAAGGGCAAGGGGCAATCGAGTAAAGATCTTCAATGTTTTTGGCTTCTTTCAAATACTGCAACGGCACTGCGTTGATCTTTGCCATAATTGCACGCGAGCGAGCTAGCATTACACTGCAATGTAACTCTTTTCAATGAAAGATCGTCCTCAATAATCACAAGTTTGGAACTTTTAAAGGTGCGGGGTCATCTGGTGCCGACCTCGGTAGGATATTATCTTATGAAATACAGCCAGCCAGACATTTAGCGCACAGAAATTCAATAGGCGGATGCATTGACTTTCCTATATATTCTGTGTTCAAGTATGCATCTTTCGCAAGCTCGTCAATCCTTTGGTATTCGAAAATGGCATCTAGAATGAGCATTGATCTCCGTCACTTTTTGTTCAGCGCTCTGGCAACATCAGTCTCCTTCGCCCGAACGGCAGCAGCAGCAACCTCAGCCAATGCCACAGCAGCATGCCAATCCATTTCCTTAACCGGCACAGAGACCTTAACTTTGCAAGCCGATGCGCTCAAGCCCCAATGGATTGATGCCCAGAGTCATTATTGGAGCGCTGCCAACGCTGATCTGTACCCGGCCTGCGCTGTCTTCCCTACCTCCGCCGAAGAAGTATCCCAGATTGTTTCTATTTTGCAGAACAATTCTGATGTAAATTTTGCTGTGAAAAGTGGCGGCCATAACCCTAATGTTGGATTCTCTTCTGTGGATGGAGGTGTGCTTATTTCTATGAGTAATCTTTCGTCCACGGTACTGTCACAGGACCAGACAACGGCAGATATTGGTCCGGGTGCAAGATGGCTTGACGTTGCGGAGGCCCTGGATTCGAGTGGAGTGACGGTTGTTAGTGGTCGTCTCGGTAAATACTATCCTTTCCTTGAAGCACAAGCTTAGTATTGAGTTTGAGTTGCTAGGTGATGTTGGTGTGGGTGGTCTTACATTAGGTGGAGGATTGAGCTTTCTCAGCGCTGAATATGGCTTGGTCTGTGACAACGTGGTCAACTATGAAGTTGTTCTTGCGAATGCTTCAATTGTCAATGCCAATGCTTCCAGCAATTCTGATCTATACTGGGCTCTCAAAGGCGGTGGAAATCAATTTGGTACATCCCCTTCGTCAATGTGAAGTCCCATCACTTACACCTGTTCAGGTATCGTGACCAAGTTTACCATGAAAACGCATCCGATTGCCCAGGTTCGTCTGACTGCCTCATCCGGATTTAAAATTCTCCAAGCTGATGTCTCTAGATTTGGGGCGGCATCCGATCATACGCTGCGACCGAGGCTGCTGCAATTCTGAATGCGACGCAAGACTTTACTGAGAATTACGATAAAGACCCGAAAGGTGCCGTGATTGTGACTGGAGAGATAGCTATCGACAGTCTTCTAGAGACGTTTATTGTTTTCTTCTTCTATGATGGCCCAGTCCCACCCGCTGATGTCTTTGCTGAATTCGATGCCATCCCATCACTGACTGATGGCACGAAAGTCCGGAGCTATTATGACTTGGTAGGTCATCCATAATGACATCAAATCGTTCTTTCCTGACCATAATTTCAGATCAATAGCGATGATGGCACCAATATTTATGGGCTGCGATATCTCATCCGCGTAACTATCTCTATTCACACCGTTGAACTTCTATCTAATTGACTAACTCTATAAAGGGCACAACTCTTCCAAACCTCCCAAACACGACTGGAAAAGCACTCTACAACTATCACTACAATGAATGGAAGAACTATGTGATGACGGAGGGCATTAATCCCGGATTCATCTTCAGCCTCGCCTTCCAGCCCATGCCTTACATCATTCCCCAGCAATCAGTCGCCACCGGTGGAAATGCACTGGGCATGAACCCAGCTGAGGGCGACCGAATGTGGATGGAGTATGACATCTCGTGGTTGACCGCTTTGGGCGATGATTCTGCACATGCGATGGCGATGAATATCACAGCGACGATTGATGAGTATGCCAAGACCACGTATGGCGGGATTCCGAATACTCATTACCGGTCTGGAGACTTGGAAATAGAGGAGTACAACCCTATTTTCATGAATGATGCCATGTATGACCAGATGACGCTGCAGAGTTATGAGAATGATGGGTATGCGAAGCTGAAGGCTATCCAGAAGGACGTAGATCCGAATGGGTTCTTCCCGACTCGGACTGGTGGTTTCAAGTTCACCTGAGCTCGACGTAGTTTAGTATGATTCTGTAGGCAATAGGCTTGAAAGCTGGTCAGTGGAAGACTCATTTGTAGGATCAGATCTGCTAAAATTATACCCATGCGACAATCTGATATATACAGATGGATCTACCCTGCCATTAGTAGGGTAGAATGAGTCAATTGTGTTTCTTGACTTACAGCATACGCTTTCCTTGATTCGGGGGCAATATTGGTAAGCGAGCCTTAGCGGAGCTTTCTACATTTATACACCAAAATTCTTTCCACACTCTATCTATGCGTTATCAGTTGTCAAGGTCCCGTAATACTTAGTGGGAAGGCTGGTGGTATATCTTGTAAATTCCATTTGCTTATGTCACTAACGAACGCAGTTCCGCTCTTCAAAAGAAAGTTGTGTGTGATTCCTTCGGCAAAGCCCATGGTGATGCACTGCGTGCTACCACAGCCGTTTTACACAGTGTTCCAAATACAAGATAAGCATACGCTAATGCCTAAGCTACTGCCACTCACGGCGGCAGAAAAATGATCGTCCATTCAATCATCTTGAAAAGTTTCCTCCCCAAATTACCAACTGCTATTCATGACACATTTGTAGATGGTGTAACACAGGAGACCACAAACTAGAATTCCCCCGAAGATTGTCCCAAGTGCAATACCCACAATAGTCCCACGTACGTCCTTTTGCGATGTATCACTTCAGCTCTGTGAAATATTTGAAGGCATTGTCAGAGTTTGGATCACTGATAGTGTTGCGAGCAGTGGCGAGGATGCCTATGGTTAGACTCAATGTCGATGAAAGGTCTAACATTGCAATACGGGAGGGCGGCTGAGGAACCTCTGCGTATCTTGATACAATTTTAATAATCGAGGAACCTTCGGGAGTTGGCGATGCAATCGGAATAGCGATTGCTTGGTAGAGGTTCATCGTCTGAAGAACGAGTAGCGGAAGAATCCCAGACTTAAAAAGATATTTCGTCATGGTTAAACTCAGGAAGATGTCAACTCGGGTATTGTACTTGTCTGAGGTTATTATGGCTTATTGTAAAGGAATATTGTAGAAGGGCAATGGCTCTCATAAGAGAGGGCGCCCAACTGTAGGTCATATCGTCCAGCTAGTAAACTAGACTAATATAAAGAATGAATTAGAGTCCATTCTACGTGTCTGCGAACCACGTAGAAAGCTGCCTAACGAACTAAGATTACAAGATGCCAGATCTCTCAATATATTTATGACTAGTTACGTGCCAGACTAGTTCAAATGCGAACCAACAACACCACCCTGCCACACTACTAAGGGGCTAGCAAACAAAGTTCGTTAAAATTACGTTCGTATTTTACTCCTCTCTAAAAGTATACATTCTTTTATTAAATAAGAACTATTTCAATAACAGGCATCTTCCAATAGAAATGCTCTCTCCCAAGCGTAGTTTCTAATTCGAAAAATCCGATCCTCTCATAAAGTGGGATTCCAGTTGGCAAGTCGATACAGTTTTTGCATCTCTGATCTGTTTCCCGAACTCCGCGGATAATAATACCAGAGAAAAGTATAGTCCTGAATCCATTCCAGTTATGTGCATCCTTTCGTGCTAAAAATAGCGCAGACATCTCTTTATTTTGGCCATCTTCGTCTTCGAAATCCATGTAAACAGTAACAATAACCGAATAGTATTCAAGACCACCAATTCTATACTTGTAATGATTCGCCGGCGCAACTCGATCTGACGTAACAAGAGCTAATGAGTTCACGGGCCCCTCAAGCCTCATCCATGCACTCGAAATCTTGCCATAGACGTCGTGACCTTGATGTTGCACATGAAATTCGTGAAAGATGATGTTCGGAGGATGTAATGGTGTGGAAAACTAGAAAAAGTTCCAATGAGAGAAGGATACACGACCGTTGACTGAGGCCCAAGACCTTGAGGGAGCGATATAATGATCGGGCTTGGACAAAGCACCAGCTCTGCACCAATAAATTCCGCTCACCATATCTTCCCACCACAACCCCGCACAATATTTCCCTTTGCTGTGATCCGCCACCATCGTTGCCAAACCTGACAATGCAGGCAATTTATCTGAACTGAAAGATAACTGCCGTTCAGTGTAGTCTCTAACCATATCATACCACCCTTCGTATGGAGACGAAGTCGCGAACCCCGAAAACAACTTTTCGATAGTACAGTGAGCAGTGTGGGCCACAATATGGCAATATATTTTATCTATTATAATAGATAAATATAATATAATCTAGCTTTATATTACCAATATTAAATGAAATTGGTATATTTTTCATATTGTTTATATTCAGCGAGAAAAAAATTGAAAGTTCGAAAGTCTTCTCTAGCGCCAAAAATCACTATTTCTGATCGTCGGAATCGTCTTGAAATTGAGATTATTCAGGTTATAGAATGTTTAAAATCGTGGTTAAATATCATGGAAACTCTCGATGACGATATTGAAGATATGGAGAATATAACAAAAGAACTTTTAGAGCGAGAAAGCGACGGCGAGATCGATTTGACAATTGTTAGCTAAATTGAGCACTTTTTAACGTTTGTATCGTTATATTAGCAATATATTACATGATAAATATGATATGGTAGTTTCATATCATATTAAATACGATATAAATAGCTTTATATCGCGATAATAACTCGAGACTCTATATTACCTAATATATATTGTTTCGTATTGTGGCCAATACTGACAGTGAGTTCGATGCTGATATTGATCGCGGTCCTGGTGATATTCGTCCCATGTGCTATTTTGACAATCCCAGAGAATTTTGGTTCCGTGAAACTTAATTTGTCGCCGTGAAAGATAAGCCTCTTGTGAAGTCCAGCCACGCCAATTTAGTGGCTGTTCGTGGGAATATGAAGTTGGTAAAGATGCACTCTGGGACAGGATATAGACTTGGACGCTCTTTCCACAGGGCGAAACCACTTTCAACGAGTAATGCATTTTTAGTCTCGGCTTCAAAAAGCCATCCGAGTCGGCTTTGGCGTTTGATGCCGCGATAGTCAAATACGCATCACGGTAGACGCTACTCATTCGTGAGGATTCTATTTGCCAGTCTACCTCGTCCCCTTGGATGATACACAATGAGTCAATCCGTAAGTACTTGATACCAAGCTCGCGGGCGATCAAAATGGTATCACGGAAGGTCGGAGGCGCTTTCTCGGGCAAGAACCCCATTTTCATGTCGGATAAACTGGCTGGAGTCGTCACGAACGGCTGTGACTCACCCCAGCAATGGCTAAGGGCAATGTACTTGCCCCGCTGGCCTTGACTTTCCATCAGCTTCACGATTTGAGACGATCCTGAGCTTCCAATATCGAGGATTCGAGTGGGTAACTGAGGGCTCTGTTCGCCTTGACATCCTTGATGATCATTATCGCATTTATCAACCCATTTCCGGATGCGTGCTCTGGTTGGGGCACTCAAAGGATCCGGATATACAACAGCTTCTGATCTGCCAGGAAGAAGACCCCAAACATCTATGGATACATTAGTACCTTGAAAAATACAATGTTAGTGTTGAGATCTACCTTTGTCTGTGCATACTACTAGATAATTTCGACCACATATGGAAGAATAACTGTCTATAGCCTGACCATTGCCTTTCCCTGACCATACATTAACCAGGTCTTTAACTAGGCGATAGAGGCTGCAAGAACGTGGTTTTTGCCACAATTCCCGCCAGTCACTTGGTATTTTATCTGAATCAGAGCCGAGCTCAAGTTCGTTGCCTAGATGGTATTCGAAATGCTGTTCGTCCAATCCAAGGGTAGGCGGGTCTCGAGGAAGCACTTTACAAACGGGACATCGCGGGTCATCCATTCTTTCTCTTGCCTGCTTCCGTAATAGCCTTAAGCCAGAAGCATCTGATATAAAATAGAATGATTATACCGTGGTACGGGAATCGCAACGACCTATGTAAATCTTATCGATTCGTGGCTTGAGTAGTGCCACGCCAGAAGTTGGGGCGTACCGGCAGACGGAGTTTACAACGTCAGTGGCTGTGCAAACGCCCAACTCAACGGGGTTAAAGCGTGCAGATGTAAGTATGGCAAGGCCATTCGGAGCATCCTCTGAAGGTTGTCTACCACTGGTGCGGTGATAAAAGCCAGTTCGTGATGATATTCCACATCTTGTTGGTCTGTAGGGCTGGAATTTGAGCACTTTGAACCCTGAATCGATCTCTTCCCTCTTGAATCGAATGAATCAACTTGCGGATTCATATGCAATGAATCTGAATCAATTATATAAGGATTCATTCAGAGTTCAATTCATAGGGTTTTAAGTCGATCGGTACAATGTAATCCCGCGTCACGTGTAGGGTAAAATGGGCCCTGGCGCAGTTCGACGTCACGAAAGCTACCCCGCCATCCACCTCTACGCTTCACGAATTTGTAGTCTTCTTCACAGCCGATACTATTAAGCTTCGGGATTCTAAATTTACTGTATTCTGCCTTTCAAATGATACTATTCCTAAGTTATTTGGAGCAGTACTCGAGTTTTGGCAGGACAAGTGACGATTTTGACCCCTTTTTTACTCCTCTTTTACCCCTCCTCACCACCACTCACCTCTACTCACCCCAGCCCTTTCGGGGTTGGCCAATCTTTCGAAAATGCCAAGCCTTTGCCCCCAACTCCTTGCAAATTACCCTCCAACGACTATCTAGCTGGGCTTTGGAGCTATGATCTTCCCAACCAACTGCTCTGGGCGACCACCATAACCACCGCCACCATAACTACCCGAAAAGATAAAGCTTTCCCGATAAGTCCGTATATTGCACCGAGCTGATCGTGGGCTTCAAAAGACAAGGAGATCGAGTACTTTTTCAAGCCAGCTTCACTATCCAACGCGGTGGATTTAGCGTCTGCCGCATCTGTCTCCACGAAGCTACGAAGTGGAAAGAGCCATTTGGACAAGTTCTCGCCAGCTCCTTATCCCTAGCCGAGAAAATGATAATAGTCTGGGACCAGGGCAACTCCATCGGTGTTTTGCACACAAACCTCGCGATAGAAGCAGCGCAAAAAAGCTATTTCGATTTCGACGATCGACTCAATGCTGTGGGTTATGACTTTTAAGACATCAGGGATCCAGAGAACTCCAAAGGTCCGCGGGAAAGCGTTTTTTACCCTCTCCATATTCGCATGCAGAGAGGCCCACTTCTTGCAGACATCATCGACTGTACGGATGCACTCTAACACAGCGCTGGTTTCGCGGGACGATCTAAAGAGTCCTGTTCTCGCAACTCGAATCTGCACGAACGTACGGAGCCGTCACGGCAAGGATCTTTCGAGGGACTGTACTTGATATCTACGGGATCTCTGCTTAATACTGATGTGGTAGGAGCAAATTCCGTGATGCCAGCCGAGTTCAGACGAGTGGGCAAGTGGACCTTGAGAATAGACGAATCGATTGGATTGCTACTTCAAGGAATTCGATTCCTCCACAGCAAAATCATTCCTACAGATCAGATGCAAGGGCTTGAGTCGGGGACAGAGCATAGGGCATACTGTATATCACAATTGTCTAGTCGAGAGGAAATTTCCAATTGTTCGTGAGCCGGCATAGAGAACGAGTCTGGCTCATTCAGTCACATCGCTACTGTTTAAATGAAAATGTATTGTCGACATTGCCACCCTAGATGCCCACGGCATCCGGTAATCATTAATCTTTAATGATTCTGAGATATGGCCTGCGAAGCTCCCAAAAGTATCGTCGCATACGCAATTCCTGTACCAGCAATCGCGAAGCCATCTTGGATTCCACCCTGGTTCCTAATACACCAGACAACTGCGAATATCATACAAGCTGTCGCAAATACAGCCTCGATCAAGAACACTTTTTTCCAACAAATGCGCTCTTGGATATAAATTCCATAGCCTTCAAGCGAATCCAGGCTCTTGTCAAGGAGAAGTGGTCCTCCCACTTTCTTGGGAATCCTAGGGCGGTGGCGAGGCTGCTTAGCTGCGTGGGACGGATTCTCTATAAAATGCTGCAGAGCTGTCCGCGGCACTGGTGGGTTTGTGTTTGCGGTGAAAGAGTAGTCTTCTGATGGATATGGTGGAAGTTCACCAAAGTCGCTAAGGTCGATGCTCACGTTTGTTGCCCAGTACAAGGAGAACTGCAACGGTCAGCAAGGGCTACTTCGAGTCGAAAGCTTTATCTCACCTTGACGAACTCGATGGAAAATATCTCTCTCAATGTGAGCCACGTCCAGAATCCTTTCAATCGTCCATAATATTGAGTATGTAGGACATGGTAGAAGGTGTAATCGCAGAGCGCCTTGGAAACTTCGGCATGATAGAGTCTCGTATAGTTGCCTCTGTCTTGGCACAGCAGGATGAACTCTTTCTTTTCTCGACAAGTGGAATCTTCAACTATAGGTCGATCCTTTGTTTCGATGCCAAGACTATGCCTCCCTTTCGAGGTTAGCTGGCAAGATCCGTTTGGACTCGCCGAGCTATCGGATGTACTAGACTCGGAGCAGAACTCGGATCCTGCTTCGCGTTCGATGTCGATTGAAGCACGAGTATCAATGGAATCCGCAAGCTTCTGTGCGGCACCTTGCTTATACTCGATAATGTGCTCTTCAAATACTGTCCCGCAAGACTGTTCAACATCAAAGTGTCAGTGTCTTCAGTACTCGAGTCTACTTGAGGAATTTGGCGCAAATGGATATCACTCACGCATTTCCAGGATATTTCCACTTCCTTGTTCCAGGGAAGATCTACGACCAGCGCTCTTTCTTCCACCACCTCAACCATCCCGGCATGCTCATTGAACTCATCAGGCCATTCGACTCCGTCATGCCGTTCTATCTCATGCTGTTCGACCTCCCTAGCTGGCGGGATCAAACCAACAAGACTTGCTTTGAAGTCCTTGAAGGCATTCGATTGCAAGATGAACCTTTCCAAAGCTTGAATATCTGACTCGTCACTGTTATCGTCGTCTCCTGAATCATTCATCTCCGTATCACTTATTTCGCCGTCGTCTGTCGCGTCGACGGTACCAGGTGCTTTGGACCCACAGTTACCTGTTTCACTGCCCATTAACGCAGCGATGCGATGGGCGAGGTTTCGAACTCTCCACTGTAGGAATTTGGCGACGCCCTTTTCCTTTTTACCTGGAGCTTCCTTTCGCAAGCTTGAAGCGAATGTGGTCAATAAATGCCGCAGAGCTCCCTCGAAGTCTTTCGTGGATGTGAAATCGAGTATTTGAGAGTACAGAATTCTGAGATCGTCTACAATCAACAAGAGGTAAAGATTTTCGCCGGGTCCCGGCCCCGCTCCGACGGAAGACATTGATGAAGCCGTGAGGCTAGAGAAGATGCTATCCATAGAGCGGACAGATGATACGTCCGAGACATCTTCTCGTATCTCAGTGCCGCGTGCACGGGATAGATCGACTTCTTCTGGTTTTGACCCAACACTCTCTATAGCTGCTCCGTCGGCGTGCTTGGATCTCGAATTCTCATCCGCTACTTCCGTCATTCTGCTAAATCCCGAGAGCACGTCGGTCACTGGTACCTGCGCAGTCGAAGTGCGTCATGATTCTTATCCTCGGCCACCCTTTGATCCAAAGTCTTCGTATTGCCAGCAAGATCACGCGTAATCCCAAATAGCATGTCATCTCCCTTCCCACCACCCAACCACTGAATCTCATTTTCTAGACTCACGATGTTCGCCTCCGCGGCTAGAATCGAAGCACTCCGAGCCCCTTCCTTTCGCCATCTCTTGATGCGCTCTTGCTCTTTGCGAATCCGTCCGTACTTTGTCTCTATTTTTTGACACTTCAAGCACTTCAAGCACATCTCTTTCTTTTGGTATGTCTCCATTACCAGTTTCAGACCGCATACCTCGTCGGTTCGATACTCTTCGCTGCAATGCTGCCGGAAATTTCCCCATTTGAAACAACCACATGACATTCTGTACTGGTCGTAGAAACACATATTCAACTACTACTCTGCAAAGGATGATGGAAATGAATTTTGTGGATTCAGGTAATGATAGAATAATCGAGGCAAGGCTGGGCGTCGCGAATTTGATGTCTTTTGTGCATTCAATCCAGCATTAAATATCCGAGCCAATTGGCAGATGGGTGGCACGCCTCCTCCTGCAGGCAGATTCGCAAGGCTTTTCGCACCTTTTCTTTCCTAACCACACACACTTTGGAAGGTGTCATAAGTAGGTAGCTTGAAGCCAAGCTGGCCTATTCGGACGTGAGCTCACATTCGCTGTAGAGTCAAATCAGTTGGTTCAGCTGAGCTTCGAGGATGGAATACTCACCCCTTAGTACCGGAAGCTCACCGAAGTCATGTTCGATGCTCAAGTTTCCAGCCAACTATAATATTAGCGCCACCAGTCCGCCAAATTGCTAATACCATGGTCATTTATTTGAAGGATGGCAACACGTTGACGTAGATTTTGATCGAAGTCTCGGGCCCACACCACACTGCTACCGGTATCATGCCAGATGAGCCCTAGAATCATGTGGAGCATTCTAGGCTAAGAGTAGCGTGCTTTACGAGCATATAAGCTCCCTCTTCATCGAACTCAATCTAGAACCTCTTTCGCCCGCACGAGTCTACGAACTATCCCACCTCTCTATGCTCAAACACTTTTCTCGTTGCAACTCCCCTGCGTCGAGTCATCAAAAAGCTTGAGAGAAATAGAGTAGAAACAGAATTTGACAATGCGAATCAAATGGCGGACACGAAATAAAGGGGCAATATGAACCATGCCAACGGTTAGGAAACAAGAGACAACGAATCGTGTCAACGGCTGTGATGTTCGCTGAGGGCGGTGCTAAATCTTGAAGCGATATGGGCGGATTGTGCAAATAACGAAAGGGGTAGTGTGGTGAGGTACCTTGAAGCCGACTGATAGCCTACGTGAAATGGGCATGATAATCTCTTCTAGGTCGAATCGGCTGGTTCAGCTCAGCTTCGAGGATGACACATCCACCCCGATGGCATCAAAAACGTCTACAAAGGCACCAAGATCCCCGCCCCGCAGAAAATAACATGCTGAACACTCTCATTTGAATAAGTAGAACCCAGAATGGCGCCATCAACCTCAAAAAATGGGACAAAATATGCTACTTCAACACGGAAACGAAAGCGTCTAGCCGATTCATCGTCACTGGATCACAACCCACCATCCCCCCTCACCTCACTACGAGCCTACATCTCAAATGTCTTCTACCTCGTCCACTTCCAAAGCCAAAACGACATCTCCGAAGCAGCTTTCCAAAAGAATTGGAGTAAACAATGCTACCTCGTAACGTAAGCGGAGTTCCCCCATCGTCCCTCACCTTGCTAACAGAAGAAGGGTAATCGGCGAGCCCTTTAATGGATCACACATCCATGCATTTATCAACAAAGAATGAGTACATCGAATCGGCAGCTGGTAGGTGATACGTTTGTGATTGTGCCAGGGGATGAGGACGGACTAGTGGCTGAGTGCGGCTTGCTCATCTTGATGGGGTTTAATAGTAATATTAATAATAAGGCAGAGCCCTTGCGAATACGGTAAAAGCAACTAAAAAAACGGTAATAAACGGTATCGAGCAAAATATTATAATTATTACGATTGCGATTATTATAATTAAATATAATAATATAATTTAAAATTATTAATAATTACGAAGAATAATTAAAATATTAAAACGCATTCGATATTTATATATATTTTATTTTATTTTATTTTATTTTATTTTATATAATAATAATCGTTAAAAATTTTAAATTATAAAATGCCAAGCTTGCCAAAGGATACGGCCTTGTAATTTCCATTTACAGGGGCTTATACCCTATAGTTGCAAAACTTTTAATAACATTCTCTGCATAGTATCGCCAAAAGCGCTTACCTTTTTCGGGCCGTTGTACAACCGTACGCACATGACGCGAGAACCTTCTTTAGGGATAGCGCGGGCCGTGTCTCCCGCTGGAGGTTTCAGCCTCCCAAACATTGCAGCAACTAACATCATGCGCTTGGTTTGTTTGCGTTGGATGTTGATGTTGGATGTCGGATGTTGGATACTGGATTCTGGATTCTGGATATATCCTCGAGGCCTGTTCAGCGCCGCGGAGCCCTACATGACGGGGAAGATCCAGGATCTTCCACAGCCTTCGTGGCATGACCGAGAACCAATGACGGAGACATCTGCAGGCCAATTATCGAGCCGCAGGCAGGCAACCAAGTTCGGTGACAACGCACTCACTTCAAAAATGAACAGTGAAGCGATATGTTAAGACGAGCAGCAAACGAATTCTGGTCAACTCAAATATTCCGAGTTCATACCATTCTGGCACCTTACCAGCCCTTCAACTGTTTTCCCTTCGGTGATCCACTTTCATGTGAATATAACCGTCTGCTTCAGCTTTCTATTTACCATTGCCACCGCAATGAACAGAACCTCGAACAACAAGCTCCCTCTGGGGGCGCTCACGTACATGATTCACCATGTATTCCTCCCTCCTAAACTCCCTAACGAGGACGACTTCAACGCTGAATACGATACGATCCTGCTTGACACGACGATCAATAGCCTTCTGAGATTCAAAGGCTTCATCACGCAAGACCAAGCGGTCATCGTCGATTGCGTTATTGCCATGATAATGAATATGAGAGCAGTACGCGACTCCAACGGTGCTGTCAGCGAAGAGAAGCTTGCAGATGCGCTGAGAGATCTGGATAAGAAAGGTAAGAGCGAATCCCATAGATTGGCAATATCCTTCAATCTGACTCACTCAAAGGTGGGATTATCCCGCTGCATATACGAGCTCAAAATGCTGGGGTCATCATCAGCAAGATGAACGAGTCTATCAATCTCGAGGCATTTGAGTTATCACCTCTCAACGAAGCGGTAATTACCACCAAGGGCAGACTGCAACGCTCTTTTCCAGGACCCGCCTTGTCCCTAACCATTCAAGTCTTCGAGCAACCTCCATTCCAAGCTACGACGGCACAGACGCTTGCCAAAATGAGCCATCAAAGTGCTGTGGGAACAAAGCCGAAAGCTAGGAAGGCAGGCCGAATGCACGACGAGGACCGGGACACAACAGACCCAAAATTGGTCACCGAGCTTTTCATGGGCTTCTTGAGATCTGTTGGTGCGCCCGTGACAGTCTCACGTCTCTGGAAGAATACCCGTGAAGAAGTGCTCTGGCTTGACAGTCGGTCCCCATGGCGGAGGTCTCCCCTCTGGTTGCTTATCCGCGTCGCCATGCAGCTCGCTTTTGCTCGCTCGTCGGATCTGTCAAACTCGCCTGGAGACCTCTACAAGTTTTTCATGCTGTTCCTCATGACCCAAGTCCTGGAGAGATCACTCGAGGTGTTCATCCCCAGCGATATTTTGTACTCGATGAACGCTAAAGTCGTCCGCCGCTTGCTGAAGCTTGATTCTGCTGTCAATGCACCAGCACTAAACTTCGTTGAGAACGTCTTAAGAAAGACTAATACCCTCCTTGATACAAGGTGGTCGAAAATTATGAAACAAGAGACGCTGCACTTCGACCTATCACGTCTTGAACACCTGGATTTTGAACGAGACACTGTCAACTCCCTCCCTGAACTGGATCTCTACATTGAGACGATGGCCAATCGAAAGAACAATAAAGGGTTCATTGCCTTCCAACCGAGATCCGATCTCATTAAGTATGAAGCAGAAGAGCTCCCGAACTGTCTGGAGTCTTGGACAGCCGACTATAGGCCATACAATCTTAAGGCTTTCGAAGCCTGGGTGGCTTCAAACCTGAATTCGTGGTTGAGTGACCACAAAGCAAGCTCGAGCACATGTGCTGGCTTGAGCGAATCGATTCGGACTTACTATGGCATTGCATATTCCTTCTACTCTGGCAATCCTGAGGGCATGTCGTTAATGCTACTAACCATCCTCGAACTCTGGGTCGCTTGCGACGAATCTGCGATCCATAACTGTGAAATTTTGAGAGACTATGATCCTGGTATCCCAAAAGAACTCCTCGAATCTCTGGTGCTGCCCTTCAAGTCCCAGATGGAAAGGCTGCTTCGCGTGGAGGATTACCTCGAGCGACGAAGAGATTCTGCTAAGTTTCTAGCCCCGCACATCTTTCAGGAATTCGGGCATCAAAACACTTTCTCCGCCAGATACTTCGCCCAATCCCCTGAGCATGAAAGGTTACTTGCAGACATCAGAACGAAGGCAGCTTCTGATAGACAAGAAAAGCAGGATGAACTTCGTAGGAAGAAAGCGCAGTATGACGATTTAATCCAACTTTACGATCAGAGCAATTGTGAATACTACGAGTACAACAATTCATGGACGGGCCTCTATGAAGAACGCCATAGCAGCACCTGTCAGAAGTGTAATTACAAATCCCAAGCCACCGCCTTGAGTATCCGAGTTCATGAATGGCCATTGCCTAGTGACGAGTGGGAAGAACGATGCACTGTCTTCGAGCTCAAAGTACCACACTCATTCGGTCATTGGCGCGATACGACCCTGTTTCTCATGCTAAATGTCCTCCAAAGTGGCTACATATCGGAAGAATCGTCACGGTCTAGCCACCACCTACAATCATACACTGGACTTTCGACCTTCTTCGTCCCTTTCAGCTTCACACAGCGCACTGGCCTCCTTTCCCAAAACAAGCCGCACGAAGTCACGCACCGCCGTGATAAACCAATATCAACCACCACTGAAAGCGATGTTTGCCTCAACAACGGGTTATCATATGAATATTACGACAGCGAAACCGGATTCTTCATTAGAAACTTCCTTTTGGGAGATGAAATGCCAAAAGCTTGTACCTACAAGCTCCCAGCGCTGTCATCATCTCTCCAGAAGTTCATATTCCGCCCTGCTGTTATGCCCAACGGGCCATCACCGAACACTGTCATCGCTAGTCAGTTCGACTGTCCTGGCCATGTGTCACTTGATGAGTACAAAGCATTAAGTACCATTCCCCTTGGTTACAGGATTCAGTGGCTCCATCTACTACGGGAACTGTCATTGCCATCCGTTGATTGCAAGAAGGTGGAGACAAGCCTTGTGATTTTACAGTCCATCTATCAAGCTGGACCACCGAAAAGCGGCAGCGTCTTCAGGGAGAGTCACTCTATTCTAGGCGATGAGAATTTCTCATATCGCCTCTTAGAGGCCCTCTATGGAGCGCTTCAGAGAGTCAAGGAGAACTGGGAGTCTTCCCAAGCTCTCCAAACTTTCATATCATTAGCGCATCGGCTACTCTCGTTGACCTCCAGCCAACAGATTAAACGCGAGTGTTTAGCGTATCTAGCTAAAGCTCGACTTGTTACTTTCAGCTGGATCGGTCTTCTCAGAAAGAAGGCGCGCGAGGCAAAGAATGACGACCAGAGAATTGATCTAGGTGCCAAGGCCGTTGAGGTGGCTTTGATATGTGTCGATTCTTTCAACCTCGACGAAAGATATCTGGACGGTGTTCTATCTGTGCCAGAAGATGCTGCGATCCTTATTCAATGCTCCATAGTCATCCAACAAGGAGACCTCACGGTGTCGAAGACGACCGAACCCATCACTTACCTACTGTACTGGCGTTGGAAAGCACTTTCATACCGCTGCTACACCGCTTTGGCAAAAGAAATCTTGGAAAAGAACAATCGATGCCTGGACGATGCCATTAAAAAATCCTTGCCAGATTATCAGGCAGGATACGGCTGGCGAGTGGCTTCGCATCAATCTAACCATTGGCTTGTGACCCAGGCCGCACCTGAGGGCGACAGCGATCCCGTCTGGGTTCATTTCAATCTGTTGGATAGCGAACTTCTGGTCAACGGAGTCCCAATGGATCGCCTCCCTGCGCAGTACGAACGTCACCCATTCTATTCGACTTTATTTGGCAACTCCACTATCAAGGTGATGCCTACTACTGTTCCTGGCATGCAATTTTCTGGCGAGGAGTATGCTTGCTACACGCTTCACTTTGGCATCAATTCCTTTTCTAGCATTTTTGGACCTTCAGAAACGGATCTTTTGATTCAAGCAATGAAAGGCGGTCGAAAATGCGAACTTATTCCCTCTAGAGTCCTTCGTGGAAACTTTCCTACAGCTTTCGTTGATGATTTCGTTCATTGGTATGACTTCAACGACTTGTCCATAGAATTTCGGCCTGTCGAGGACCCTTGGACATCATCTCCCGGCAATTGGAGATTGACTAGGCCCGGACTGGAATCGAACTGGCATCTGACAAAGGACGGAAGTTCCCTGGTCGGAGTCAAGAGCGAAACTGCGCAAAGGATATCTTGTATATTGTCTCCACTGGAGGATTCGCTGAGCATACATAGCACTTTCAATCGTCAGTCCTTATCCTTAGAGATTAAGCTTCCGAAAATCCAGCTAGGCTTTAGTCTCAAGTTAAAGGAATCATCGATTCAATCGAGACAATTCCGCGGAATGTCAATCGACCCGGATCAGTCGCTTGGTACCCTGACCGGCCTTTATAATAAACTTATCCTGAAAGATGAGAGGCAAGGTAACCGCCGTCTTATTATTCCAGAGGGACCCGTATCGCACCAAATTAGTGACGGTCATGTTCGTGTTGTTATCGACAAAACATTTGCCTCCAAAGCTCATGCCTACGAGGTTAATGGCCGGCTTGGTACATTGGTAGATAATGAGAATTTGCAGAGCAAGCTATTTTTATGTTACTTGCACGCTTCCACCTCATTCTGTCTAGCTGATCCCCTTACGCGAAAAACTGGGACAGAGCAGGCGCTTTCGATCCTGAACTCTGCAGCTGTCAGATCCTTTGGTCAACTTAGTCAAGAGAACGTCGAAATTCTCGAACAGATTGCACACTTGACTCCAAAGAGAAGCTACTATCCAGCCAACGAGCGTGTCATGCAAATGGTGGAGTGGTCGTCGGGACTCGGATTTCTGGCCCAGCATGGCGGATTCTACAAGTGCGTCAAGTCAATATTTGGCCAAGCAGAGACAACCAAAGTATTCTACCCAGAATCTAATTTGGTTCTGCTAGAGCTAGAGGAGTCAAATCAAGACTTGCTAGAACGCGACTGTATCCGGTCATCCACATTTCGCGTCTCAGGCTTCGGAGCTGAGGATCACACTATTACACACGATGCAAAATACTCGGCCAGGGATGGAACCGAGGTTTCAGCACGAGGATTTCGAGCTTTCTTAATGTCAAGCGTCATATATAGTGATCGGGTAGCCCTCCTCTTCAGTATTTCGTCTTCATCCTCTTTGAAAACCCAGTTGTGGACATTTCTTTCGCAAACGCCTGAAATCCTCGGCCCAAGTCGTCCATTGCAGTCCTCCGAGCTGAAATACGATGCTAGACTGCTCCTAGATGGATCTGAATTTTTCTCCATGCATTGGACTGTTCTCCATCAGAATTTGGGTCAAGGACAGTCCTGGATTGACAAGTTTCGCCTGATGATGTGGCTTTCCACTCTCGCTTTCTCCGAGAAGGCCGACATAGAAATTCTCCAAGTACTAGGCTCATTCTTCACCGTTCCAGCCATGGCGCAGATCTCTATACCACAAATGAATTCTTTTCAGTTGCATATCGGTACCAAGGCGATTAAAAACGAATTGAGGAACCTCATCAAGCCAGCACTTCTCCCTTTGCGTAGTTGCCCTGAGGCACAGATGCCTTCCCTTACTGGGGAGTCCAAATATGCGCGCCAGAATCGTCAACAACGTACATTTCAAAGTAAGCGAGATCGTGCGATGACCGAATTAGTAAATAAAATGCATGCCCAGTTTCCTTGTGAAATTCCTACCGCACGGGCATGTGGCGTCTCGGGCAACCTCAGCACGTACATTGACATGGCCAAAGCTATGGAAATGGTCAAACCCAGATTCAAGACATGGTTTGAAAACCATTTGTTCTCTGAATACCTTGGGAAAATCGGCGACAAACTCGTGGGCCAAACTTTTAGCCCAATAAAGACGTCATCGTCTTCCTTTTCAGTCCCAAAATGGAATCTTCAGAGAAGACGTGGCTTTATCTCCATCGATGAGATTTTTGATCGTGCAGTCCCACCTGTGTTATCTCCCGGTCCGACAAACATAACCAACCTTTTGTTTCGGGTTAGCAGTGCAGATACGAATGCCCTTCGTCTCGCTGAACTCATAGGCCATCTTGACGCTCAGGCCGAGTCCAAATACGAACAGGACTACATCAAGGACCTACAAGACAGTATGTCCTCTTTGCGAGACTGGGAAGAGAAATACCACTTAAAATCAGATCAAGACCTGGAAGAAATTTTATCTCATCATCTAGACAACTGCAACGAGCGTTGTAACGGCATTTACTCTGCCATCGCCTCTGCATTAATTCCTTCTGCTAACAACGCTTCTACGGTGGCTTCTATCGCCAGACAATGGCCGAGATTGTCTCCCACATTCTTCCTCCAACAGCTCAGTCGCAGTCGGTGGTCAAAAATCAAAGACTGGCAACACTGCATGGTTCAGTACGGGCTTGCCCTCACAGAGCTCCAACGAGCTGAACGTCTTCTTAACTCGGTTGGTAAGCATGCGGAGCTTATCAAAGAGCTGAGGAATCCGGGCCATACCAACTGGAGTCCTTTAGAATATCCTGAGACTTTGCTATTGGAAGTTGAAAATGGCATCATGATTCGAGAAGTTCAAGAGCAGATAGCCCGGCAGATGAGGGATCCCCCGTTCGGTATAAATGCTGTAATGCAGCTAAACATGGGCGAAGGAAAGTCATCGGTCATTATCCCCATCGTAGCTGCTGCCCTCGCGAACGGTTCTAAGTTGGTTCGTGTCATCGTGGCCAAACCCCAGTCCAAGCAGATGCTCCATATGCTGCTTTCTAAGTTGGGAGGACTGCTGGACCGACGTGTATATCACATGCCGTTCTCTCGTAAACTGAAACTCAGTCAGGCGGAGGCAAGGACGATTGACAGCATCTGCCGGGAATGCATGAAAAATGGCGGCATTCTCCTTGTTCAGCCGGAGCATATCTTATCGTTTAAGCTGATGGGTCTGGAATACTTGATCACGGGCAAGGAGGCCGTTGGCAGATCCCTGCTAAGTACACAGGAATTTTTCGACACATTATCTCGCGATCTTGTAGATGAGAGTGATGAGAATTTCAGTGTTAAATTCGAATTGATCTATACAATGGGCATTCAGAGGCCCATTGAACTTAGTCCCGAGCGGTGGATCTGTATTCAACAAGTGCTAAGCCTCGTCAGGATCATTGTGCCATTAGTAAAGAAGGACTTTCCAAACTCGATCGACTTTGATGAGCGTCGGCCAGGAGCTTTCCCAAGAACTCGAATTCTCCGGCCCAGTGCAGGACAGGACATTCTAAGCCGCATCGCAAAGCGTATTTGCGAGACTGGATTGACTGGTTTCCCAATTGCTAGACAGCCTGAGTCGATCCGACAAGCGGTTTTCAGGTACATTACTGAACGAAACCTCACCGCAGAAGACATTGCCCAAGTTGAAAACCAGGGTCAAGGAGGCTTTTGGGCAGAGATTACAAGCAATACCCTGCTTTTGTTACGTGGTCTCTTAGCCGGCGGAGTACTTGCTTTTGCATTTGGCCAGAAACGCTGGAGAGTTAATTACGGCCTCGATTCTACTAGGATACCTGGTACTAAGCTGGCTGTTCCTTATCGGGCTAAAGACAGTCCTGCCCCCCGATCAGAATTCAGCCACCCAGACGTTGTTATTGTTCTAACATGCCTAAGCTATTATTATGAAGGATTAAAGAACGGCGAACTATTCCTTGCTTTAAGTCATCTTCTGAAATCTGACCAAGCCGATGACGAGTACCAGGAATGGGTTAAAGATGCCCCGGAGCTGCCAACTGCTTTCCAGGACTGCTCGGGCATTAACCTCAAGGATGGGATCCAATGTACAGAGAAAGTATTTCCGTCTTTACGCTACGCCAAAGCTGCCGTGGACTATTTCTTAGCGCACATCGTCTTCCCAAAAGAGATGAAGGAGTTCCCGCACAAGCTATCAGCATCCGGGTGGGACATTGGTCAGATTAAAGCGCTCCCGACAACTGGCTTTAGTGGCACAAATGACTCTCGAAAGGTCCTCCCGCTCAGCGTCGGGCATCTTGACCTTCAAGAGCAAAAGCATACTAATGCCTTAGTATTAGAATACCTCCTCCAGTCTGAGAATTCTGTTGCGCTTATGCCATCACGAGGAAAAGCTTTTAGCTCGGATGCAGAGCTGCTGATAGCTACAGTAACGAATATGGATCCAGCAGTGCAAGTCATTCTCGATGTGGGAGCCCAGATTTTGGAACTCAGCAATTTGATGGTTGCGAGCAAGTGGCTGGAGATGTCTCAGGATCATGATAAAACTCAGGCTGCCGTATTCTTTGACGATACCGACGAGCTCTGTGTTCTTGATCGGAGAGGAAGAGTTGAGCCTTGGCAAACATCTCCATACGCAAAGCAGCTCGACGTTTGTCTTATCTTTCTCGACGAGGCTCATACAAGGGGAACTGATTTAAAATTACCGATACATTATCGAGCGGCCGTTACTTTAGGGCCCAGTTTGACAAAGGACAGATTAGTCCAGGGTAAGCCTCAGTCCCTCCGTAACGGTCCAACTAACATTAGCACAGCATGTATGAGAATGAGACAGCTCGGCAAAGGGCAATCGGTCGTCTTCTGTGTTCCAGAGGAGATTAGATCCAAGATCTTGGCACGATCACCCAAGCGTGATGAGGCGACTATCGATGTGCCGAATGTTCTTAATTGGGCTATTTCTGAAACCTGTATTGATATCCGACGGAGCCTGCCTTTATGGGCAACCCAAGGCCAGCGGTTTGAACGACAGAGTGCGATCTGGGCTGAGGCTTGTAATACGGGCTATGTACACATGTCAAAGGACCTCGCTGATAAGTTTCTCGAAGACGAGGCCCAGAGTCTAGAGGATCGGTATCGACCCCGTTCCGGGATTGATGTAACCTCGTTCATGCAGGCGGGACAGAACAAGAACCTAAATCTCATCATAGAGCGCTGTCAAGAGTTCAAAAACTTAGAATTTGGTTCTTCTACTCTTCAAGAGGAACAAGAGCGCGAACTCTCTCCGGAAATCGAGGAGGAACGTCAAGTCCAGAAGGCAGCGCCTGCAATACCAGCGACGCATAAAATCGACATCGACTTGACCACGTTTGTCACCCAGGGTGTCCCAGTCCCCGAATCAAAAGCCTACAAACCCGCTTTCGAAGCTTTATGCGACACTAGTGCAGCAGCATACCTCAACTTATCGCAATTTCCACGAGATCTCCTTGTCACGGCCGACTTCGCTAGCACGATCCAGATATCTGGCAGATCCTACATTTCGGATGCATACCAGCGACCTGTTCAGTGGGTCCTTACGAGCACCGGTGGCTGGTATCTCGGGCGCGAAAATATTGTCAGGTTCATAATGATTATCAGCCCATTCGAGGCGCATGAATTACTGCCCCTAATTATGGAATTAAAGGCCGTGACGCTTCACCTTTACTCGCCGCGGCCAAACATGGGCTTCCGCGCCTTGGACGGATTGGATTTGTACACAGTTCCTGTGCGACCAGTGATGCCTACTCTACCGCGGAACCTCATCATACAGCTAAATTTGTTCGCGGGGCAGCTGTACTTCAATTCGTACGAGGAATATGTAGAGGTTTGCCAATTCCTCGGCCTTGCTTATGAGAAGACGGGGTACGGCGCTGTCGTTGCTGCCGACGGCTTCATCATCTCCCGAAATGGTAGCCTCGGACCAGGACCTCCGTGTACGTTTAGGGACAGCCCTGTCAAGTTCTTGAAAGTACTCATGACGAAGATTCGGAGGAACTGCGAGGGGATTGATAAGACTCATATGGGTCAGATCTTGGATGGCAAGATTCTTCTTCCTGCGGATTTTGGAATCTCGGAGGACGGGGTTTAGGCAGTAAGCGAGGAGCGGGTCTTGGAAAGGACGGATACGAAATTGGATACGAGAGTGTGTGATTAAGAGTATTAGGCTCTGTATATTGCTACCGCTGAGCGCAGAAACTGCACAGCAGCTCCAGTTGCTCTCGCATAGGGGATGGGTAGAGGAACGAGTGGTATCCCAAAAATTAGTCATGAGGAATGGATTAAAGAGAACTTTAGCGCCTTGAAATGCGAGCTGCGTGGTAGGGATTTGGCGGAGCTGGTCAGGCGGAGTCCGGGTTTAGAGTTGCACTGCCCCTCATGGCGGGTTGTAAAATGCACGTGAGTTGCACTGTGAGGTTATTATATGTCGGCACTTCCGAGTCACTTTAGTTAGTGTGGATGATACTCTACTGTAGATAAATCTAGCTATGAGCGGAGGCCAGATAAATTAGTTCTATGATCTCCGAAGTGCTGATAGATGATGCTTGAAGACTTGCGCCCTTGGTGAAAATTTCTGGAGCGGCGTTTGGAGGATTCGATGGCTGTAACAAGCCTGGTATCAAAAGTCTGTGTTTTTTAGGCTGTTTTTAGGCCAATTTTTAAGCGACGAAAATCAAAATCGATCGCATTACTTCAAAACTTTGAGATAATTATAAGGAGAAGGTGCGTAAAACTTTAATTCTATACTTAAAAGAAGCTAAAGTATCTTTTTTAAGCTTTTTAAATTGAATTTGAGTTCTAGTTCAAAACTCAAGATCCTGCTTCAGCGCTCTTTTATTTAGCGAGAGGCCCTGAAAAGCACAGACTTTTAATACCAGGCTTGTAAGACACATGATGACAATACTGGTAGAGAGGCTTGAGACGATAAGTGCTGCCTGGACAGGCCCGGAGAAAGGGATCGGAGGTGGAATGGTAGGGAGCTGTGAAATGGTCTGGATTCACTCAATCCTACATCTCATTGTTGGGATTTGGGTTTTAGGATAGTAAATCACCTGGAACCATTTGCTCCATGTCCCGGACTGCCGAGGACATTCACCTACCCCAAAACCGAACTTGACGACAAATAACGACCAACGAGAATGTTGATATTATCAAGCCAAAAACACACAATAAGCAAGACGATAAACATCCAATTCAACGCTCATCACTTCAACCCCATCACGGCATCAAAAGAACTTGCTTCCCCCACCCCGTCTCCTTCCCCGCCTCTACCAACCCCTCCTCAATCCCCTCCAACCCAAACCTCCTCACCGTCTTACTCCCCACATTCTCACCCAACTTCAAATTCCCATTCTCGATCATCTTGATAGCCTGCACGATCATCTCCCTCTCATACATAAACTTCCCTTGAATCCTCAAACTCTTCATCATAACCAACTGATAATTGATTTCGATGTTTGAAGGGATGCCGCCCATGAGACATGCTGTGCCTTTGATTCGAAGGGCGGAAAGGCAGGATTGAATATGTGTTGATTTCGCTGCTGAGGGGGGTGAGAAATCGATATATGCATCTGCTCCTGCGCCATTATTCGCCAGCTTCGTCAAGGCTGCGGTATCAGTCTCCACATCTCCAGTCACGACATAAGTCCCCAATCTCTCCGTCTCTTTGAAAACCTCAGCCATGTTGGAAAGCATTGAGGCGTTTCGACCACAAGCGATGACTTTAGCACCCATCGCCAAGGCCATCGTCACGGCCCCTCCACCAAACTTCCCCGTCGCTGGAGCGACGATAATCGTATCTCCAGGCTTCAACCCAATCTCCTCCAGCCCACCATACGGAACTAGGAAATTCGACGTAGCGCAGAGATCTTCGATCGTATATCCGAATTTCCCGAGAAGAATGTCTTCATTGAGCAGGAAAACATTCTCGAGAGGAAATTTAGCGTATTCGGCAAAGGTTCCATGTCGCCATTCTCCTTCCATCAATCCCATCGCTGCACCACCATGAATGCCTATCAATATCGCCTTGTTCGGATCATCTCTCGCCCTCACCGTAATATCGCAAAGGACGAGTTGGCCTTCTGTCAAGGAGACGGAGTCAGGCCCAACGGAATGCACACGGGCGACGCAGTTTGAGCCTGGTATCATAGGGAAGGTGATTGCGTATGGAAGCGTTCCATTGAGGATATCCTTCAGGTAGGGGAGGATGGCACACCCAAGGATTTTGACGATGACGGACCCTGGGGTTGCGGTTGGAATTGGGAGTGTCTCGAGAGAGAGTGGTCGGGAGGTTGAGTGCAGGACGAGGGCTTTGTGTGTTGTCTGGTATTGTTAGCTTGGATCAATTGCTGACGAGGGGGAGATATGTTTTGAGATGTGCTGCTATTGAGGGATGTATCCCCGGTTCGCGGCTGATCGCGGAGCGAGGGTCGCACCCCAGGGCTGATCCTCAAAGCTACCGAAGATTGAAGAGAGGAAGACTTACAGCCATGATGATTCTTAGTACCGTTTACTCGTTGACTAGTGGACGATGTGGTGATGGCAGAAAAAAACTGAAATGGCAGGTAACGTAAGATTCAATTCAATCAACTTCTCCCTCGTCCCTTCTTATACCCATCGCCATGAACGGACTCGGAATTAACCTCTCCATTGCATTTATACAGTACCTAACTCCTCGCTACGCTAACCTCATGCGGCTCAATGAGCGATAATCCTTGTTGTTATACTCATGGTTCCCTTTACCTCCAAACATGCAATACTCATGATATTTCCGCTATCAGCAACTCGGATTTTTCTCTTCAACCTCTCAAGTGCCACGCCTTCCAAGCCACCGGCGTAACCATCAGAATGCGCGGCCCAGTCCTAGCCCCGTGAAGATGCAAGCTTACGGAGCGCAGGTACAAGGTGGTGGAGAGGAATTGGATTTGATAGGGTCGACCGCCTTGCGCACCTCGCTTTGAATTGGATGGTGTTCCCCATGGATTTATGTGGGGTAGAAGAGTGAGACGGAATTAATGGGAGCATCTCCGCCGAAGACTACAGCCTCGCTCAGGAAGTTACTTTCGACAAAATCAGAAAGAGAGTCCAAGGAAGAGAGATTGAAAGGAATAGAAGAGAGTGGCGAAAGGGAAAAGAAGGCATGACAAGAACGGAGTTTGGAGAGATGGATATTGGCAAGGTCAGAAGACCAACAAGTTGATCCGAGATGGTGAGCACTTACAACATCCTCGAGGCAAACAAAATGGAACAGATGATGGAAATTGAAGCACTAAATACATTGATATCATAGAAGAGGACAAACCCAGCGCCAAATGATGCAGACTCGCTGGCACTGCAATTGAGGTCCCTACTTCGAGAACTTGCTGCTCTCCTTCAACCACTGGCTGAAAGTCTGCAGACGTGGCTCTTCTTTCCTCAATGCTTGGATGTCGGCACCATAACCGTCCGTCTTGAACCAGTTGAACATGGTTCCCACCTCTGCAATCGCCCATTTAAGACCCGAGCCGACGAACCCATAAGTTTCTGGTAGAGGAGATCCCATTGTGTCCTGGAATACCTTCCTTGCCTGCTCGATGTTCAATTCGTCGCCTGCCAGAGAGACGCTCCTGCCTTTGTACGCAGCTGGATCTCTGAAAGCCCTTGCCGCGAACACGCCAATATCATGAGTTGAGATGAGTTGCAGAGGCTTCGCTCCAACGCCTGCCCACATGCTGGTAAATGCCTTCCCTCCGAAGCCCGGAGTGAGGTTGTCCATGAATGCAACGGGTCGCAGAATGGTATATGGCATCTTCCTCCCATTGTCAGACTTCTCCTGCAAGTATTTCTCGATTCTGTGTTTCGATGCGAAATGACCGATGTCGGTTGGGTTAGTGTCGCTCTTCTCTCCTCCTCGGTCAACGGACGTGAACACGAAGTGCTCGACACCGTTCTTGACAGACTCATCAATCAATGGCTGTGCTTGTTCTTCCTCTTTGGGTATTGCCGTTATAGAGAATACGCCGTAGATCGGTTTGTGCTTTTCGAAGATCGGACCGAGGGATGTCGAATCACCTTCGACGACAGTGATGTTCGGTTTGGAGGCCAACGCTTGTGCGCCTTTTGAGGATGCGTTGCGAGTAAGGGCGAGAATTTGGAACGATGGAGAGCCTTCTTGTAGGGCCTTGATGACAGCTCCACCTTGCTGGCCCGTAGCACCTGTGACGAGGATCTTCTTATTGCTTGCCATTGCGATCGAGTGGGGAGGACGTTGCGCTATGCTGCTGGTAGGCTTCGTATCTTGAAAGTCGCGAGGCTCGGCGGATGTGCTCTGCGAATCATCAGTGGTACCAGGTCGTTGTTTATATAGACATGTTCAGGCAGGGCGATGATGTTGTTCCATTCTAGCACCGCATCCGATTTAGACAGATTAGAAATGCTTAACCCACTTCCCCGGAGACATATCTGCGCGATTGAAATGTCTCCGACCAATGACCAAACAATCACCACCTACCTACTGCAGCTGCTATAGTTGTCTATCCATCGCAAGCACTGATGGTCGAACTTTACGAAACGTGGCGGCGTGTCGGAAGTCCGAGAGAGTTTGCACAGTCCGAGGCAGCGCTCCGTGGGAAGGCATAGCGATGCATGTCGCTCTCGCAAAACAGAGGCACAGTAGCTTCAATGAATTGCTTCGTCAGCCTTGCTGCGATGGTTGAGATGGTGGAGTGAGAGGGACCAATGTTGGTAAGCTGTTGTAGAGGAGGGGAGATCTCGGGGAGAAAGAAAAAGTGCTGACGACGGAAGTTCCCGCGCCTACAGGTAGGCTAGCTTCAATTGTAATTTGCCGAGCTTCAGGTCTGTGAAGCTTCACATCCATTCGAGCACAACCACCTCACCACAAAGTCTCGACTACAGACGACAACAATGTCTGGCACTCCCCTCAGAATCTATTGGTACGAAATCAAACCATCTAAGAGGCCCCCAACCAGATACATCCCCTCCATCACCGGGTCCATAACGCCAGATAAAGTGCTACGGGGTCCCTCCGCTCCCACTGCAGGACATACATTGATCCGCAAAACCGAATCTGATGATCCTCAGAGCTGCGAGAGGACCACATCAAAGCATATCGACCTTCACGTAGAATCCGACGAATCTGCCACTGGAACACTGGGGGCGCCATTCATGAGAAATGGAGGACTACCGCCGATCCGCAGAGTCCAACTCAGCGCCCAGGGCAAGCTCAAGAATGACATACATATCAAGCACCTCGACATCGAAGGACATCCGCCCAAATTGGTACCAGACTCAAAACCGAAGATGCTCAATGCCTTTTTCAATGTATCCCTTCTCTTTCCAATCAGATACAAAGAGGAAATCGACCGTATAAAGATGGAGCAACAACTGAAGACTCGACCATTTTGTGCAATCAAACCCCTACAAGTTCCTGAATTCTCTCTATATTGGAGAGTGCCGATTGAAAGACTGGAAAGTGCTGAGAGCGCGATACGTCAACTCGTCGCTCGCCAGAAGCCTTTCGAGGTGCAGTTTGTACCGCATTATTCTCGAGTGACGCACGAAGCTTTCAAGCGGGACAAGAGGCCTGGTGCTGAGAATTATCAAGCTGGACTTGAGCTTACCAGCACTAACGATGAACATGTGAAGTTATCCAATGAGCTGGCGAAGGCAATCTGGCCGACGAGGGAGGTCATGTGGGACAAGAGGTGGATATTGATAATCCAGCCAGATATGAAGACAGGTGAAGAAGTAAGAAGAGTATGGAAGGAGTTGGTGGATAAGGGGATCAAGAGGTTCATGGCTAAAGGGCTCGTGTTGACGAGCCACATATTTCTTGAGAAGGAAAGAAGATATGCGATTGATCGAAGAGTATTCTTGCTCGAAGACGAGAAGAAGGAAATCGAGACGGCCGAAGAGAAACCAAATTTGGACGATGTACACCAGGATCTGAGGAGCATACTACGACATACCGAAACCGCGGACTCTCTTGCCCAGACATCAGACGTATGGCCGACGTTCGACTACCCGGAAGAAGTCCCAGCTTATCATGTCGGTCAGGAGGATGCGAAATGACATCGGACGTCACATCTAGAGAAGCCTGTTCCCAAGTCAAGCCTACACATCGGACCCCTAGATTCATAGGACATATCCGTTCCCGGGAACAGTGGCTGTTGGATATCAAGAAAATGTCATGGCGATGCGAACCTCGAAGCAAAGACTTCTCCGAAGTCAGCTGTAAGGGATCTGCCAGACCTCGTTTCCCTCATGGCTACCTACGTGCTGCGTGCCGCTCAAAGCCTTTCAGACCAGACAACCTCTTTCGTCCACAGATCCATGTTCAGGGAGGTCAAGCAGCATGCAGCCGTTGAGCAAGTCTTGTTTTAAAGACACAAAGTATATCAGGGGGATTCTCAAAACGCCCGGGAAGGTACCACCATTTCCCTAGCCACTCCAGAAAGAGACACCCTTTTCACGGAGCTAACCAATTCGACAAAGACATCAATTCACATGTTTCAATTTTCATGTGCACATCTTCAAAGACTTTAGATGCTTGGGAGATCTAAAATCGAAGCGAGGAGCATTGTTTTTATTTATCCCAAGGCTTCAGTGCATTTTCCAGGGGCATTAAGTATCAAGTTTCTGCCCAGCAATTTCTCCTCGTCCACCTTTCGAGCTGTTAACGTGACATCGGACATTTGGATCTCGATTTGACCACAACTTCAAGCGACAGATCGTTCTATACGATGTACGAAATTTGCTCGTGGTTGTTTGGCGATTGGCAAAATATATCCCTGCCGGTTATTCCCCACCAGGAGTCTCGCGGTTGTTCTCCCTGCTCGACTCTCCCTTTTCAGCTGCCGCTTTCTTTACCGTGAGCGTCGAATTTATGCCTTTGTTCACATTGTTTATTGGCGACGCATCTGCATACTTTCTCAAGCACGCCATTTACATTTCTTATTTTCTTTTTCGGTCGCAGGTATTGCTTAGCAATTGTCCAACTGAATCACATCTCAGGAGTATAAAGGGGCAAGTGCTGAGCCACCTTTGAAGGAGATTGTGACCGGAGAAGGACAGAGGCTTCGCCTTTACATATCGCGTTCATCCACAGTGAAGGGTGTTCGAATTACTACTTTCCCAGTGCTCAGACTCCTGAACTCTGTGGTGTCTGCCATGCCGTATCCGGATTGTGCCAATGGTCCAGCGATCTTGACATCCAACCTTGTTTGCAACACCACAGCTTCGCCAGCCGACAGAGCCGCAGCCGTCGTCTCAGAAATCAGCATCTCAGAGAAGCTGGTGAACCTTGTGAAGTAGGTCACAACAATATGCACTACCGGAAAGTCCACTGACAAGATCAAAAGCACAAGTCCCGGTGCCAACATATCTGCTTGTCTGCATACGAATAATAGGGTGAAGCGTTCCGTGGGATTGCTTACTGTCCAGGCGTCGACTTCAGTGGCGACTGGTCTTCGGCAACATCGTTCCCAAACCCAATTACCATTTCAGCAGCTTTTGATGATGCATTGTTCAAAGCGGTATCAGATGTGACCGGCACCGAAGCTAGAGCATTCAACATCGCGGGTAAAGCTGGTCTCGACTTCTGGACTCCAAATGTCAACCCGTACAAAGATCCTCGATAGGGTCGAGGCGCAGAGACCATAGGCGAAGATCCCGTCAGGATCAAAGGGCACACGAAGTCCCTGCTCCGCGGTCTCGAGGGTGATCAAAACAAAAAAGTAATCGCGACGTGCAAGCACTTTGCCGGTTACGACTTGGAGAAATGGAACAACGCCGTGCGGTACGGATTCGATGCAATCGTCAGTACAGAGGATCTTGTCAAGTATTATCTCCCCACATTCCAGCAGTGTGCTCGTGACTCGAAAGTGGGTTCGATCATGTATTCGTACAATTCGGTGAATGGCACGCCAGCATGTGCCACTACCTACCTAATGCAGACTGTCCTTCGAGAGCATTGGGGCTGGGCTGAGCACAATCAGTACATCACCAGTGATTGCAATGCAGTCCAAGGATTCTATGCAAACCGCAACTACTCCACAAACCAACAGCACGCAGTAGGAACGGCATATACTGCTGGCTGCGACACGATTTGTCAGGTCGGATATAATATCGATGACAGGCGCATACAACCAATCCTTGCTCTCCGAAGCAACAATGGACCAAGCATTACGTCGAATGTACTAAATGTTTGTTCGAGCAGAATACTTCGATCCCGCAAACTCCAGAGCACAAATCCTACGCACTGGCCGATGTAAATACTCCAAAAGCCCAAGCACTCGCACTCCAAGCAGCATCCGACAGCATTGCCCTGAAAATGAACAACGGCATCCTCCACTTGAACACAACTCACAAACCATCACTCGCCCTAATTGGCTTCTGGGCAAATACCACCTGATCAATGCTAGGCGGCTACTCCGGCCCAGCACCATATCTCCACTCCCCCCTCTACGCCGCCCAAACCCTCGGCTTTCAGACCTTCTACGTAATGGCCCTATCGGACAATCATCCTCAGACAACGATACTTGGACAACAACCGCTCTTGCCGCAGCTCAACAAGCAGACATCATCATCTACTGTGGAGGAACCGATAATTCGATCGCAGCCGAAGAATTGGATCGCTACAACATCACCTGGCCTTGCGCCCAACTCTCACTTCTCAACCACCTCTCTTCCCTCGGAAACCAGTGGTAGTAGCGGAGCTAGGCGATCAAGTAGACAACACATCTCTCCTATCCAACAAGGACATCTACGTAATCCTCTGAGTGGGCTATCCAGGCCAAGATAGCGGTACCGCACTTCTCAATACCCTAACTGGCAAGACAGCCCCGGCGGGGGGGGGGGGTTATCCGTCACTGTGTATTAGGGTAAGTATGTTTATTAAGATCAATGACTGACATGAGTTTTAGACCAGGTGAGGGCAGTCCAGGGAGGACGTATATATGGTATAATGAGTCTGTGTTGCCGTTTGGGTTTGGGTTGGGTTATACTACTTTCAACACTACCTTCACGGCACCAACTGCCTCTCTCAATGGTACGAAGTTCGATATTCAAGATTTGATGAGGGTTTGTAAAGAGAAGAACCCAGATCTTTGCATGTTCGATTCCTTTCCGTTATCGGTGATGGTTAATAACACAGGCACAGCGAAATCCGATTTCGTACTCCTAGCTTTCCTCTCAGGCTCCTACGGTCCGCAACCGTACCCGATTAAGAGGTTAGCTGCTTATACCAGGCTGAGAGATATTGTTCAGGGTGAGATGAGGAGTGTGGAGCCGGGGGTTGAGCTTGGGAAGTTTGGCAAGGGTTGATAGAATAGGGGACACGGTTCTTTGGCCGGGACGCTATGAAGTGGAGTTGGATGTTAATGGGCCGGGCAGAGTGAGGTTTGAATTGGTGTGGGAGAGTGTAGTGTTGGATTTGTGGCCTCAGCAAAAGGTGTAGGTGGTGTGGTAGTGAGCAGTGAGTGATGAGTGGTGTGTGACGGGCTGAAATTATAGGACGTGGTGTTGTGTTGGTGGCAAAGGTATGTAGAACTAGAAATGTGGGAACAAGCCCTCATCCTCAACAATTCAGGCCCTTCCCTTGCCCAATATGTGGTGTTCTCACAGCAGCACGGTCGAGCACGGTCGAGTATTCACACTCAAGTGAGGTGGATTTTGGTTCAGTGACTGGGTACCTGATCTTGAGTCATCCTCTAAGCATCATCACGTTTGATGATCTCTTTTTAAGACAAATATGAATTAAACACAGGAAAGGGGGTCAAGGAACTACTGGTCGACTTCAACATCCGATTCAATAGCTCGACAGCACTAGCAAGCAGTCTCCTTACGAATCGAGAACAACAGAAACACTCCACCAGAGCTCGAATCAACGCCAACGACTCCAAAATGAGGTTACCCATCAACTTCCTCATCTCCATCCTCATTGCCGCTGCCATAGCATTACCCCTCACTCTGCGAACACCAAACCAACTCGCGCCCACCACGCTCACCAACTACCTCCCCTACATCCTCACTAGAGACGCATCCTCCATCGCCCAACTCCCCCAACCCCCCTGGCCCCGCGACGACGAATCAAAGAAACACTCGCAACTACTAGCAGGCATATTGACGCCAATATTTATTCTGTTGGCTGTTATATTGGTGCTGTGGTTCCTTCATTATAAGAGTCAGTTGTATTGGAAGATGGTTAAGGTTGAGAAGAAGAAGCAGAAGGAGGCGCCGGAGCAGGTGGTTGTTGTTGTTCAAGCTGGGGAGAGGGCTACTGTTTGAGGTTGCGGCATTAATTGGAAGGAACTAAGGGCTTGAGGGGGTTAGATTCGGATGAGGGGGGTGATTCGAAATTGGGGGAGAGGTGATGACTAGGGTGTTGAGCGGTAGTTCGTGTGTGAATGGAAAGTTGCTTGTTTGTTGCCTTCGTTCGGCTGGCATGGAGTTCTGGGTATTTCTTGCAGCATTTCAACGTCACTTTGAGTTGTGTTGTCCGAAATTCTCGCCATGGTGCTCATTCTCCTCCAGTGTAGTTGTACATTTCTTTTGCGGCAACATTGATCTCCAGCGATTTTGATAAGGTCTCAGGCTCCACCTTCTACTGGAGCAAGTTCTATATTCAAATAGGATTTTGGGCAACACCTCCAACGACTGGAGGCGCTTGCATAATATTGAAAGAATCACATCACTCAACAGCTTTTGAATAATTTCGATCGCTTCTGTGTCAGTCGAGGAAACATTCAAGGCAATGCTTCTGAAATCCGAATCACTGCCATATCTCGAACTATAAAATTCTCAAAGATCCAGCTACTTTCACGGCAAACATATTTCAATAAACATACCATCTCGAGTCCTCATAGTCCTCAACGAATCAAGTTACACGATATCAACAAACAACCATGACACTCCAAGACTTCCAACTCCTCCTAGCCATGGTGGTAGCATACATCACCTCATCCGAAGCAGCTCCCACCACCCTACCATGGGATACGCCTTCATCAAAGAACACTATCATCGGTCGAGAGACGATCCCGACCATCGATGTGGGAGGTAAGGTATTTTCTGTTATCGAGCGCCGCAGCAGCTTAACGGGGCTTCAGACTGGGCTCTGCATCGTGGCTGGCATAGTAATCGTGGTCCTCATGTTTGTATTGTCACATTTCTTTGGCCGGAGGAATAGGGGTGGTAAATGATGAGTTAAGATGTTGTTGGTCTATCTTGCTGGTCATGGTGGAGGGACTGTGTTATTATGTTGGATGGCTTTTCGTGTTTGGTTATCGATGTTCTTGAATGTTTGGGGTATTGAAGGGCGATGTGTGCAGGTGAGAGGCTCTGTGATTGTATCATATGCATCGTTTGGATCTATCGAAGGTTCCAAGAAGAAGTTGTCCGTCTTTCGATCTTCGCTTCCTCAGTTGGCTCTATCAGCTATGCATCAAGCTGTGAAGCTCAAAAATCTTGTCCTAATAGCTCTTTTACTCAAGACGTACATCGATCTTGGCTTTCTCACACAGCTCCATCAGGTGTGCATCATGTTCTGGGGCTCAACAATCTCGTCACAGTAAGTCTTCTACTTAAGACGTACAGTGATCTTGCCATGATACTTGTTTGGTCTTCCACTTATCGGAGGTTCTTTAGCAAGGGATGAAAGAACTGTTCCGGGAAGCCAGCGTTGCCAACTACAATTTCTCTCCCTAGAGAGATATTTGAGGAGGTAAGTTTCAGCCGAGATACTGCTAAAGGTGAAGAACAAGCCATGATGCTTTCGATCCATCGTGGTATTCACTCAGTCACAGAGTATCGAAGAAAGCAGTCGTAACTGCTAAACTGGGAAGAGAAGAGGGCAGATCGATCCCGTGTGGATGCATACTGTTGTCAACCTTTGTAAATCACAAGCATTCAAGTGTTGTCACGTCCATACAATCTGTTGCGGAGGGGGGGAACAAGTGCTTCATTGATCAGGTAGATGCCCGCAGGCAGAGCTACGGTACTCTCGACATGGGAGGGGAAGGTGCAAAGTGGTATCTTAAAACAAAACAAACAGCCTCTCTCCCTCTACCACCGGGGGTCCATCACATACTCTCCCTCCTCGTACTCCTTGTCCGTCAACCACATCATTCCTCCCTCTCCACGCGCCCCGTACTTCATCGCAATTGGAAGGACCCAGCAGAGCCACTTCCACTCTCCATCGTCTGGTGTGAGCCATGCGGCTGGAGGAGTTGGGAGGGGAGGAGTCGGAGGGTGTTGTGGTGGGGCTGCTGCTGGGAGAGAAGTCGTGGGAGCAGGAGCAGGAACGGCGCTGGCAGTGGTGTCAGAGGCAGCTGGCGGCGCTGAGGTGGTCGAGTTGGTGCTGGCAGAGGCATTGGGTGGGGCCGGTGGCGAGCCGGAACCCGGAGGGTACGAGCCTCCAGGCGTGGGGGTGGTGGTGTTGGAGGTGATGTTCGAAACTGGAGAGGGGGCGTCGGGGGTCGATGGTGTCGGAGAAGAAGAGGAAGTCGGAGGAGTTGGTGCTACAGCGATGGTAGCGGTGGTTGCCCTCTCTCCGAGCTTGACTCTTCTCTCCTTCTTGTCGGTGGTGGGAGGTTGGGCGCGATGGCCGGCAAGCTTTCTTCCCAATCTCCTCTCCCTTCTTCTCCACAGAGTCTGGGAGATGTCCATCATCTTCCTCGCTCTCCTCTCCTTCTCTCTCCTCTCCTCCTTCGCTGCCTCCTTCTTTCTCTCTGCTGCCACGGCGTCTTCGTCGTCAACTTCTTCGGCCACCATCGCCTTGTACAGTTCCATTTCGTGAGCGTCCAGTCCAGCTGGATCTTGCTTCATGAAAGCACTTCGTGCTCTTGCGAGCGGGGAGGACATGGTGGTTGGATGATAGATTGAGTGGTTGATTGTGTGGTGAGGCGTTGGGAGTGGGAAATAACTGTTCGACGAAAGAGGGAAAGAAAGAATTTGCAGAGGAGAAGGTCGCCTTTTATCTTGAGAAGCGCTACCGGTGAGAAATTTTGCAGCTATTGTCGGCATCTTTTGCTGTCGCTGAATAGAATTCGGGTGCGTTGACAGCAGCATCTCTGCTTGCTATTGTCTCTCCTATTGTGAGCTCGCTAAGCGAGTCACTTCAAATGTTCGTGTCTTTCCCATTGTCCTCCGCTCCGCAATTCACTTGTAAGTGTGCGTGCTCTACCTATTGTGGCCATAGACGTATTCTTGATTGCGAATCTTTGTACCTTTTCTATTCTGTCGGCCCATGCACTCTCGAATATTAGAGTCCGTAGCATTTCTATTATGTCCAGCAACGTACTCTCGATTGCAAATGTTCGTGGTACTACTGTTCTGGATATAATCGAGCTCTCCATAATGGATGTTCGGGGTCTTCCTATTGTCTCTGCTCTCGGTTACGAGAATTTGGCCCCTTTCCCATTGTGCCCCTTTTTTCACTCTCGCTTAGTATTGTGCCATTGACCTGGACAAGTTCCGGTTCATTAACAGCAAAACCGACAATATTACGAGAGAAGAGTTAGCATCAATTCAGCAGTGATGACGTATCAGTTTGCAAAATTCCATTATAAGCTTGCCTAGAAGAACGAAGGAGGAGGACCTCGATTGCACTACAGTCACGTGGCAGCATGCATCCTGGCTCTAATATGAACAGCGAATTTTGTGTACGGGGAGTTGCATTTTCTAGTTGATACTGAGAGAAAAGAATTGAATGCATTCGTAAATCCTGTGCTCGAGGCTACACCACTTTGCGATGCTAAATGAGATGCTCTAGTTTTGAGATCCCGAATAAAGCCTGAGGCATAACATCTTTCGTCCTTAAGTTCAAGGCAGAAAGCTTGGAGGCTTTGGACGAGCTTAGGTCGAGTCAGCGTCGCCTTCTCCTTCGTGTATTACGAAGTTTGTATCTTCACAATTTCCCTTCTGGGCGTGTGAAGGGTAAGTTGTTCCTTCCGTCATTGCGCCTGTAGCTCAAGCTGCTCTAAGGGGAAAATTTCCCCGCGCCAAGTGCGTTCGGGTAATCTTCCAGCGACGCTTCCCCACGGCGAGTTTACCCAGAATCTGCGAGCCTCTGACTCTCCATCCCACCTACTGTGACCAGCGGGTAAAGTACCGGCATAAATCCGTACAGAGTTCAGTCGCCGCATGCTATAAGTATTCAACCTTTCTCTTCAACCAAAGTTTTGCTCAATCTCCCGTGAAGGATTAATATCATGGCAGATACACGATTCAAGCTGAACACAGGCGCCGAGATCCCAGCGCTGGGTTTGGGGACTTGGCAGAGCGAGGCGGGGTTGGTGAAGAAGGCTGTGAGCTATGCGCTGTCCATTGGATACAGGCATATTGATGCTGGTAGGCAGACTTGGGCTTCTTGATGGACAATTGCTGACAGAAGCAGCGTACTGCTACGGGAACGAGGACGAGGTCGGTGAGGGACTGAAGGAGGCGTTTGCCAGCGGCATTAAGAGAGAAGACGTCTTCGTCACGACCAAGTTATGGTGCACATATCATTCGCGGGTGGAGCAGAACCTGGACATGAGTTTGAAGAGCCTGGGACTGGATTATGTTGACCTCTACCTGATGCATTGGCCTGTTGCCATGAACCCCAATGGTATGCAACTCCACTCTCCTCTACAGATGATGTCTAACACATTAGACTCATAGGTAACCACGAGAAGTTCCCCAAACATCCCGACGGCTCGCGCGACTTGGTCCTAGATTGGAAACATACCGAAACATGGAAGGCGATGGAGAAGTTGCTGGCTACTGGCAAGGTCAAGGCAATTGGTGTTGCGAATTACTCCGTCCGATACCTCGAAGAACTCCTTCCAACAGCCACAATCGTTCCTGCGGTCAATCAGATCGAGAATCATCCTTCTCTGCCACAACAAGAGATTGTGGATTTCTGCAAGGCGAAGGGAATACATATCACGGCATACAGCCCTTTGGGCAGCACAGGCAGTCCTATGATGAAGGAGAAGGCCATTGTTGAGGTTGCGGAGAAGAGAGGCATTACCCCTGCTTCGGTGTTGCTGAGCTATCACAGTATGTAGCCTTTTCGATCTGCTGGTATAAATGCTGATCAAAATAGTTGCGCGAGGAAGCTCTGTACTTGCGAAATCTACCAACCCCGAACGAATAAAGGCGAACATGGACTTGGTGAAGCTCGATACATCCGATATGAAGATCCTCGACGATTACGCGGAAGGGTTGACGAAGTCAGGAAAGGTCGTGAGATACGTTTTTCCTGCCTTCGGTGTTGACTTCGGATTCCCAGACAAGTCATAGAGACCCGCAGATCTGGATATTTAGATAGAGACTCGAGTCGTATGAGCTACATATAGACTAGTCTATTACTAGAGCGTTGCATCCAATCTTGCTCTCCAAGCTTCTCCTGTATACCGGTTGCTCGGCCACGGAACCAGCGTTGTGAGACACGCAAGACTGAGCTATACCTCTCCACGGAAGATTTGTCAGTTTTGCCTGTGCGAGTTGCACTTACCTTCACTGTTCTTCGACTCCTGTGGCCTTGCCAGGTCTTCTTGTTTGGCCAGACGCATTGTCATAGGGGTCATGCTGAACAATTTTATCTCCATTAGCTCCTACAAATAACATACATGAGCAAGTTGCTCCCAAATGCACCCATCCAGAAAAGACATCGCCATTCATCATATCTCATCGCAAATGCGGTTTCACCAATCATATCCCATTCATAAATATAACACTCTTCCAACTTTACAATTTTTTGCAAGCCGTTTTCCGCCTCCACCTCTCTTCAATCACAGTATCCACATCCCCACCGCTAGCCCAGCCAAAGCCAGTCCAGCATTACCCAGCCCTTCACCCTTCATTCCTCTCACGGCAGCACTGACTTGTTTTGGAGTCGGGCTCGCAGTCGTGCTCACGCCAGCAGTCTTACTCGTTGATAGAGTGATGTTCAAGATTGGCGATGGCGAGAATGTGGTCGTCGGCGTAACCACACTCGCACTCGCACTGCTCAAAGTCGTCGGAGCCCAACTCGTAGTCCAATTCGGCGTCACACTCGGAGTCGACAGGATACTCAGGCTGAAAGTAGGAGCAGTAGTAGGCGTCGTCGCTGGGACAGGAGGCGTGTATGGGATCGAGAATGAATATGTCCAAATGCTGGGAGGACAACCTGGACACACGGTCTTGGTGGTTGTGATGGCTGTTGCGGAGGTCGTGGTGCAGGGGGTTTCGGTTGGTGGGGGAGGAGTGGTCCAAGAGGTGGTTGTTTCTTTCCACGGGGTGGTGGCAGAGGGTGTCCATTTTGGCCAGGAGAAGGTCTTGGTGGGTGTTTCGTCGCAGTCAGAGGTGGATGATTTGGGCCACCATTCTTCGTTGGCGAGGACGACGGACGCCGAGAGGAGGGCGGCGAGGATAGAGGTACGCATCTTGATTTCGGTACTTCTTTCGATTATTAATTATGTTGAGGGTGAGTGAGGAGCTTTAGGGTCGAGAGGAGAAGAGAACCAACGAATGTAAGCCACAGTAAACGAGTGTGCGTGGTACGTTGATATGAGCGATACAGCTGAAGAATAGAAGAGGAAGAGAAACTCGGGACGAAGAGCGAACCTCACTTCTATAAGCACCAGCGCACCCTCGCCCTTTGCCCGCCAACCTAGCCCATCCTTTCCTTTCCGCCAAGATTCAGGTAACACCATCATCACGCATCATCATATCCAACCTCGCACATCATTTCTGTACCCCCTTCAAGCACAGCTCCAGAGATCTCGGCTTTGCATATTTGCTAAACTTTTTTGGAGGGGTGTGGTTGGTGGGGTAAAAGGGAAGAAACAAGAAAGCAATTTATATGCAGGGACGGAGTATATGATCGACCCCTAACCCGCATTGCACAGCCGCTAAAAACGAAACATATGATCAGGGGTCCAAGTCCCGGAGGAGATCATGCCTGTGCTTTCGCCTGCTTCCGACCAATCGCATGGGGACGTTTAGCGTATATAATTTTGGGAGTCATACAGGCTCATTGCGAGAATATCGAGGACGCGATATGTCGAGCATTTCCTGATTGAGTGAAAATAGGACTACTCTAGGAGTTGGGTTTGGCTGAGATGATGGTTTGTGGTGGTGATGGTGATGGGAGAAAAGGGAAAGGGGAGACGAGGAGCCGGGATTTGGATTAAGTGTCCGGATTTGCAACGTTGCGTCAGAAAATATGCAGAAGGGATCCAGGTAGCTGGCATTGAGTTGATCGTTGCTTGTTTGCAGGGCTGAAGACTGAAGTCTTGTTTGCTGCTTCGCTTTGCTTTCTTCTGCCATGGCTTTGGGTTGCATGAAGGAGGTGCTTATTTAGAAGTTTCCAACTCAAAGATTAACATCAAGTCGATGATTATGTCGTCGCATTCGAATGAGATATGAATACGATTGAAGCAGCGGGTGGGAGCTGAGACGTCCAGAGGCCAAGTCCATGTTAGCAAACGAGCAACCAACCGAGCGTAGAACATTCTACAGACCTCCTTATTCAGATCTCATTTCCTCGACATTTCCTGGGCTCTGTCAAAGGTTAGACTAGGCCAGGACTGTAATTCGACATCCAGCAAAGTATCATGGTACTGGCCCATGGCAGTCTTCAAAGAGGGTTTGACTTTGAGATATTGATGTGCCTGCATTTCGTAAAAGACGTTTGCAGTAAGCACGATCAAGCATTTTGAAGTTTCCTCTACCATACTTGAAGCGTTTGATAGCCTTTTAAGTGATGAAAATAGAACACTTTAGCTACTTCTGCCGTCAAAGACGTTACTCCTAGATAGATCAAAGGAGGCTGGGTTTCGGAAATTGCCTTTGTAGATGTGAAAGTATATTAGTATTCTTTTCCCTCCGGAGAATTTCCAATTCGTGGGAAATCTACAACTTTCATGATGTGTGATTCCTCTGAGCTTTAAGGTCAAGTCATTGGGGTCTATGATGTCGTTTGGACGGTTGGGGTGCTAGGCGAGCGCACACTAGAGGGATACATCTTCAAAAAGTCCACGCCCTGAGGAACGACCCTAAGTAGCTCCGCCTACTTACAAAGCTTTATGGAAGTTCGGAAGCTGGTGCGCCACTTTCAGTAGGTGCTACCAGTATTTAGGACTTATGTCGCGTTAAAAACACCCAAAATTCGGGAGGTGAACTTGAGACACCCAAGGTTGTACAACGCCAGACAGTGAGCGCACCTTCAAGGATTTCAAACTCTTATCTACCAACAAGTCTCTAGAGAACTCCAGCTAGCGCGTCAACAACGAGGAAAGCATTGAGCTGGTGCTTATCGACACCCTCGACGATGATGTCTTTCCGTTCATATATTGCTAGAAGGATAGTGGTTATAGTTCTTACCACTCCTGATGGGCTGGAACCGGTTTGGGCTTAATGCTCAATATTACTATTTCAGGAATCCCGGCCTGTGAGGCTAATGCTACTCTTTAGCTCATAACATGGGGCGTGAAATGCACGTGAACCGCACTGTGAGGTTATCATACTTCCTAAATTATCTTCGTACTGTACACTATGAAATGTTTCCGAAATAGAACCCTGGGTGCATTTCTTCGTTTCTATACCAGTGTATCGCACCCTCTAGTTGAGCAAGGAACCCCCATGCTCAACAATAAGATATAAGTCTTGGGTTCTATCTCAGCTGCAAGTATGAACTAGCAACAGAAAATCCAATTCGATCTGTGTCATGGATGCTATGCTTGTGTACAAGTCCAACTACATGGTGTAACAGAATTCGAGGCCCCGCCCAAAGTTCCACTGACGAACACTACCAGAACAGCCGCATAAGCTGCTGTTGCCGCAAATATCTGATCTCTTTTCGCATTTGTAAGCCAGCCAACGCAAGTCGCGAACAGCACGGTCCATCCTCCAAGCATCCCGAGGAGAGCATAATGGTTCTGGACAAAGTAGAGCGGTGTGATAGAGCCGAATAGCAGGATTGCACATAGAAGGGAGCTGAGTATCGCAACGCATTTCGCGACGCTTCGTTCCGAGATGTAGGCAGAACCACCGTCATGTGCTTCAGTCTATGAGGAACAAATCAGCTTTCCATCATATGTACTCAGTAAAGTTGAAGAAGTACCCGAAAGAAGACGCCAAAATTGTTTAATATGAACTCAGAAAGGCGGTCTTAGTCTGCCGGCACTCTCAATGCCACGAGATCATAGATATCGTCATATTTTGTCTCGCTACTGCCCCAAAGTTGTGGTCGCGGCTCTACTTTACCGGAGTTTTTATCCAGGTACCAGTTTCGCATTGCTTTCACCGTTGTAATGGCTGGCGGCTTCGAATTCAACAACGTTTGGTGGACAGCCAGTGCTTTATCTAAATGTTCTTAGCCCTGGTTCAAATTTATCCTCCATTTTCGGCATACGATACCCTCTCAACTTCTCCTTAATCTTTAACGCCAACTCCATCTTTTCTGTTTGATTCGGCTGTGTTTGTCTCCCATTCTGATCTTTCTCGTTCGCATATCTCTGGAATTTCCTCCAGTCACTATGACATCCTATAACCACCTGGTTCGCAGTGAGAAGGTCGTCGGCATCATATTTATTCTGCCGCGCCTCAAGCTCAGCAATTTCCGCTTCAAGAAATAGGAGATTTCGAGCTGATAAGCGGTCGAAGCGACGGTATATGGTGGTCGTTTTATCGGGATCGCTGGCGATTTTGTCGGCTACGCGTGGGAAGCCGTTGATAGGTTTGACTCTGGCAAGTTCGACTGCACCTTGATGCATTTGTGCGGTTCATTTCAGTTAATATTCTCTCATATCAAGGAGGATGTTTGCTCTTGGTGAACGTGATGGGAAAACTTATGGAGGTTGTGGGGTTGGAGTGGAATTTCGGGGTGTGAGGTCAGGCTCCGCCTCATTCTGCCTTGCAGAACGCCTGCAGCAGCATAGCCACAACCACATCGCTAGAGCTAGCGCACACATAGAAGAACTTTGTCGAAATTTTCACAGGACTCTTCTTTTTGAACAAAGCTATTTTGGATGCCCGAACGAACTTGGTACCAAAGCTATCGCGAGAGCGGAATCTCAACCTCCAAGAATTCTTGACCTAGTATTAAACATATATATCGGCCTGCAAATCGCCATCTATATCCTTCCATGGGTTTGACCTCGAACTCGAAGTACCTGTATCGTCTGGGCTAAAGATCGGGAAACAGTGCCCTAATTGCGACTGGTACCTCGAAACTCAATTGTTCCTAGGGAGCTCCTGGTATCCGAAGAAAGTCAAATAGTCAGCAATCAAAGCAGTTCATTGGCCGAGGACGCTGAATACGGTCAAACTGGCACATTCAACGTACACTTTGTTTGAAGTGAGATTACCACGAAGAGTTTCGGGAACGAGTTGAAGTCTGGCCTGAGAACCCTGTTGATTCGTACATGCCCTCCACCAAAATACGGCCCAAGAAACGAGGACCACAACGTGGAACGTCGAACAAGAAGACTAAACAGATTGTTGAGAATGCGGTGTTGTTACCGCTATAATCTGCGCCGAATCTTGACCTCACTAAATTCTATTTCCGTATTCGGACTTGAGTAGTCGCTGCTCTAACCTGAGCTGAGCCGATCCCATCTTGTTCAGCCGCACGTGACTAGTATTTCAGCCTCACATTTCAACGTTATCGTGTATGAATTTCATTTTGCTATGCACTTATTCAACTTCAATGCTACAAGAACTCGCGCTCAATTATACACACAATACCCCGCGATAGCAACGCAAAAGATGGAACTATAAACCCTTACCTGCGAGTGCCGTCGCAACAGTAATACGCATACAACGACGAGCTGCCTCGAATTCCTTATCAAAGTCCATATCTAGGAGCTCCATAGGCGTGAAATTCCCCTCTAAGCTAGGACATGACCCTTGCGCAATCTTGTTACATCCACTATCAGTTAACCACTGCACTTCGTCCACCATGCTCCTGTGCAAAGCAAGATGAAGCTTCGTGATACCTTCGAACAGACCGTCCTATAAATTATTTGAGCTCTTCGGGTATGAGGTTCTGATAGATGGGGCGCCAGTACACCTGGGGCTTGCCCTCAAGATCGTACATCGGAGGGTTTGATAATGGTTGATCAGACCGAAACTAGCTCATAGCTAGATGGTCCGCTGTATGGCTAATGTGTCGTCGTGTCTGTGGGTGATCCAGTGCTGAAAGGGGCGGGAGACGTGGCGTGTCCCCAGATAGAAGATCGCAGGCAATTTCATAGTAGTGAAAGAGTGCATGTTGAATACCGAAGTGGTGCTTGGAGTGGGGAAGCAGGGCGCGCACGAGGGCACGGTTTCGTGTGATAATGGGCCAATCGAGGGGCGACCCTTCCAGAATAATGTCGTAGGCGCTGAACTCAACTCTATCTGATGAATTATCCGTACTGGCGCCGTAAGCCGTGAGAAAGTCAACGGCATCCTGAATGTCAGTGCTTGCAAGATTGTGAGATGCAAGGAAAGATGTACTAAACACTGGGACTTGACGCATACGCGCCTTGTTTTAGGACAAGTCTCGGTGTCGACAAATAGCCGCCCAAAAAACCGTAGTGAGCTGACAAGCCTCCTGCTGAGAGGTCGGCGATCTCATTGTTGCGAAGTAGTTGTATCACCATCACGTCGTCACCCAGTAATGCGCGACATGGAGTGGAAGTAGGCCATCCGAACCCAAATATCAGCATGAAGCCGTAGAGAAGCGAAGTTAGCAGGGCATAGCAGTCCAGCTCTAGCTAAAGCTCGTAAGGCGTGGGTATAGAACGGTCACTTTCTACGACTGTACTGGGCTGGAATTCGGTTTGCTTGACGACCTCTACGCAAGGACCAATAGTTTCACAAAATATATTATACCAGTAGCTCGCTTTTGTAAGCCCTTCCAAAGCTGCCATATCCAGATAGCGAAGAGCTTCAGCGTTGCTATAAGCGGTGCCGAACCCAATCAGGTAGCACTCGGACACCGTCATGGCCAAAATGGACACTAGCGCTTCGACCTAGTCTTAACATATAATAGCCGGATAGCCTGCCATTCGACATATCCCTAAACAGCATGCTATACAGGTACCATTTCTTATGACAAATGGAAAAGGGCTATCGTGAAAACCAAGTGCATACATACGTAGGCCATCATTACCATCAGCGGCCACCACATTGATAAAATTAGGGTCTTTTGCCTGTTCTGTCCAACCCAATGGTTTCGATGGTTCGGTGTATTGACACCATTTATCAGGAGTCTTTAGTGGCTCGTCGGCTGAATGCGGGCAAGAGATAGTTACGAGAGCATACGAAAGATTTATGAGCGTTGTCAAAGGAGAATAGATCATCGATATCCATGTGCCATCCACTTCGATTCCGACGTTAATTCTGAGAAAGCCGTCATCTCGAACTATACGCCACACTAAACGCTGGTCTGGGACTAGATTGATTGGTAGATTGACAGCCTTGGTGACCATATCGTTCGGTCTGGGACGTTCGAGGGTTTGGCCAGCACCTCGATCTCCAATAACTTTCGAGTAGACTTCTCCGTCGTAACGCAGGAGGCCAGGGGCCCAAGAAATAGTCAGATATCCAGAATCCTGGAGGCAACGTGTTTCGAAGAGCTTTGGGTACATCGCTTGGCCCTTATAACATGATAGAACCCACACGTCGCGATTCAGGTCGTCAGTAACCTCATGCCCAACTAAAGACAGAGCTGCCTGGAGAACTTTTGTCAGCGGTACAGTATTTGGTTTTCCGGTGGTGAGTATTTGACGGATAGCATGGGTGAAATCTGATTTGCGGTGGTTGCCGTTATAAACAAGGAGTGCCTCCGGGGATTCAAAAAGAGACAAGAGCAAAACATCTGCTGCGAACTCTGAGAGTTGACCCATGAAAAGCGCGGTGTTGCATGCTTCAAACATTAGACCTGTAGAGGAACATGTTCTACATCGGCAGGTCCGTCTGAGACCTTCTACATGAAAGTTGACAAGTGGCAGATCAGTGACCATCAATCCTTCTTCCAGAGGAGGCAGCTTATTCGATACATGAGAGTCAGATAAGCCGAGCATGCGGAACAGAATGTTGGAAATCGTAACGTCCTTTGGAAACGGATAAGCTGCGAACCTAGTGGCTTCTTCAGATACCTCGTCATAAATATCGCGTTTTTGTTTATGCTGCCAATCACGAAGCTCTACAGCACGATCAAAACTTTTGAGAACCGATAGTCGAAGCATCGTTACGATTTGTTTCATCGCATATGGAAGCGATTGGGTGATAGCTCTGTGTGCGCTCCCGGAATCCAAGTCGCATTGGCAAAGAAGCAATTGGCCATAGGCCTCAATACTAAGCATTCCAAACCAAGCTTTTCCTGAGAGATCAGCAGTGATGAGATCGGAGGGGTTTCCCATGCCCCGATGAACGGTAATCTCGAGGTTTGAACGACTTTTGGTGTCCTTGATCGCAATGATAGTGACATTACTCTTTGGCTGCACAAAGATAGCTCTTCCATTGTCAAGATATATGGACGGTGCAACGCCCAGGCACCACTGGGTAAAGGCTGCGACCCAAGCTGTACAACCAGCTGTCTTCAGCGTAATCGACGCAGCATTTCCCACTCTGCTCAATTGACGGAAGGCATCAACTAGTCCTCCTATGCCTTCAGCATTTGGTACAAAATAGTTGGTTTTCCAAAATGTTCGATCTTCAGGAGTTGTTGTAGCAAAATCCAAAAGAATCTTGGACCACCCGGAGACCATGTCGGGAAACTTCAGCGGAACACATTTATGCTCAATGCTTGCTAAAAGATCTTTCAAGTGCCGGGCGGGCGGCAATAATGTCTTGTCTGCCGCAGAGGTTCGTAGCATGTGTGCTAAGGCTTCACCACCATGGTATGAGCTTCCAATCGTGAGCAGGACCGTTGCTAGAGCTATAAATTGGACACCCGCCAGGCTACGTGCCAGTTGCGAAGCACAGTCATCCTTGGAGTATCCGATCACGGCACTGAGGAAACTGACTACTGCAGAAGTTGGCGTTTGGAGGCGAATTATTTGGGCTTCAACTTTCCGACAGGTCTCGGGACATATTGCCAGCGTCGCACCGAATCGTTCACATGCTAATAAAGCAAGAGTCTGAACGTTGTCGCTTGTTGAGGCTTGTATCACACCTCGAGCGACAGATAAGCTGGAGTCAAGGGAGCGATTTAGCTCCCACTGCAATTGAGGACTGGTCATCTTGTTGCTGAGGCCGCAAAAGCTTAAAAGAATTGATGTATCGCTGGAACGAGGAGGAATGCTCCAGAGCAGCCAGGATGAAGATACTCCGTTGGTGGCCGTTGAGTGGCAGTGGTTTCAGAGTCGAGGTTTTCAGCACGCCAAATTTTTGTCAAAGTTGGAGTTGCCTGTCTGTGGAGAGCGGTGAGCGAATATAAGTGTGGCATTATGGCTGGGCGTACGAGCCAAAGGCTGAGCGTTCAGCTGTTGCTGCTTAATAAGCTGGCACATGAACGTATACAGCGATATCCTTACGAACTGGGCCCCATAGGCCCGTGCACACAGCGCATTTTTTATCAGAATCATCATTTTTCACTATTATGGCTATTATAGCCTTTTTTATACTACTACTATTTCATTTTAATTATAAACAAAATAATAAAATTTATTAATTATATTAATTTAAAAAAAAATTTAATTTGTATGTTTATAACTCGATATAAATTAAATAAATTTAATTTTTTTAAAAAAAAATTTATAATTAATCGTAAAAAATTTTTTTTTTTTTTTTTTTTTAAATTAAATCGCAAATGCAATTTGTTTAGAAGGGTCGATAATCGTCGCCATCGTTGGGACCAAATGTTATAGTGGTGCTCAAAGAAAAGGAAAACGAAATATGCAAAGAGAGTTACTTGTTAAAATGCCAAGAAAGATGCATACAAAAGGTAAATACCCAGGTGCGCGGATTTGAACTAGGCAGCAGGTCGTGGAATCAGCCCAATACAATTTCGTTTCTACGCAGTTTGAAATTACCATTGGTTCCCCTCCACCATAAGTTGATTGTGATGGGTTTCACTGCATCTTGCCCTTTATGAGTAATCAAATATGATTGGCATGAAATTGCTGCGGCGCGTAGGAATTTTGTGTAACGGTGAAGGACTCATAAAACGACTTGACACTGCGCGTAATGGGCCTGTACTATTATAAATTCTTCATACAGAGGTACATTCTGCCGGTGGGTCGATAATAGACTGCACGACCCTTCGCTCGAGGCTGCCGTCTTGGTGGACTAGTCCAGCAGCTGCAAAACCGCAGCCACAGCGCCGATAATACTGGGGCGTTCCATTTGTGATCAAGGTAGATATATTATTAGGGAGTTAAACTGTGCCTTTTGTTGGTCGTGATTGGAAACTTGATGCATTTAAATATAGTAAGAAAAGATGACAGCCCCGAATAACTCACCGACTGCATAGCCTCGATCAGATCGGGCGAGCCGCAAGCTAAATCCGAAACGGTCTATAGTAAGGTTACACCAACAGCCACCAAAACCGACCATGCATTTCAGTCGACTTGTAAAATCGGGTAAGGCTTTTTTTCTTCTTTTTTCCCTTCCTTGTTCTAGAAGTTAGTTCAGATTCAGAAGCATTCTCATAGTTCTTTATATAACAAGAAACGATTTATCATGTGTATAGTCAAAATTAATGTTAATATGTATTTCGAAACGCTGACAGTATCCGTGCGCCGCTTTCCGCCGATTTCAGCCGCGATTTATCCCAACACAGCACGGAGAGGTTCTGTGAAGTTCGCCGTAATTGAAGCGCAGCTTTTTGAGGTAATAGTAAATGTACGCCGCTAGTCACCGCGGTTCAGTAACCTATTTCTGCACCATACTTTCATCCTCAAGCACATTGTGCAACAAATGCCTAGTCTTGAGATTTGATACCGCGGCTCTTGGAGGTTATGTAAAAGGGGGTGGGGGGCCTGTTTGAGCTTCCTGGGAGCCGACTTGGTCTCCTGAATATAGCCGTGTAGAGTTGACAGCTTTCGCACGGCAGAACCGAATAGCATAGATCGTGGTTAATCACTAGAAGAGGGAGCAGGAACTTGACTGAGCAACCTGAGCAGAGGGTGAGGCGAAAGTGGGTAGCGCCTGAGCAGAGCGGCGATACTTACTAACCGCGTTGGAAGCGACGCAGATTGAAATTCGGCGCAGATTACCATAATAATTAAGGCTTTATAATTGCCTACGACCTCTCCCAAATACACGCCCCTCCAACCGAAGGGCAAGTGATCATAGCAGTGGATCAAGTGTCGATTACCGAGGCTTTCGAAGCCAGTGGCAAAGATATCCTAAAGTACGACGTAGTGTAGATGGAAACTAACGTTCCGAAGGAGAGCGGATACTAAACCTACAATGAACATTCCTTCTCCTTCTGACGATACAACAGCGCTACATAACAACCCCGCACCTAAAAAGCCTTGCTCGATTACGGCGCCTGGCAGGCGGTTCTTCAGTTGCGAATGGACAACAATCGCAGACCAGGCAGCGTTCGAAAACTTCAAACTTCTCAATGAGAGCGAACCATTGAAAAAGGAGATGAGGAATCGCAAACACAGCCCCCCATCTATTCCGGCTTGACTTTATCGACACGCTAGATGACGTAGGATATCCGTTCATGTTCTGGTCTAAGGATTGTGGTGGCAAATTCATGGCTAGTGCTAAGTACATGAATACGTGGATATGCGGTTGGGCGAAAAGGAAAGCGCCTCAGGGTGGCGCAGGTATGGAGATCAAGACATCAGTCTGGAGGCGGAGGAACGAGCCAGATTAAAGGCAACGCCGAACCATTTTACGATGTCAGACTTCAAGTAGGAGTAGCGGAGAAACACTTCAAAACGTCAGATACGAATGACGAAAAAAAAGAAAGAAAAGGAAGATTAGAGAAATAGAAAGGAGGAGAAGTTGCTGAAACTGCGAAGACCCTGCTGGTAATGCGGCAAGCTGGTGATGACCGATGTGAGGACATTCAGATTTGTCCTTGTGTGTGTGATAACGGTGTCCCCGCTGCCATATTGTGTTCCTCAAACAGAATAATGCTTGTCTCTACACAGTCGAACAATTTATTTTGTACTGTGAAGCATAATTGCTCGTTCCTTATTGACATACTAATGCCATAGTCTCACCGATGAGTAAAAGGGGAGTGGATGGGCCCGTGCACCTATCAGCGAAAGCAATGCCACCCAGTTCTATGCTTCGATTCCCTAAATCCACCAAGTTCAACTGAGAAGCCTAGAAACATTCATGAGCGGTTCTGGGAGGGGACCTATCTCGGAGCTGTCAAGAACAGTAACGAGTGTCTCATCTCTGCTCTGAGATTACCCGGGCTCTTGGTAGGTGCAAATTGGTAAGGGTTATTATGGGGGCAAATTTCACGCTTGAAATTTGACTACCGTTCCTCCCAATGACCGAAAGTTGCAAAGATGAATATCAAAACAGAAGTATAGGAGACGAGAAAGTTTTGCTTTGGAACGACAGCTTGGCAGCACTAACTCTAAATAAACTTTAGAGTTTGACCAGATGAGACGATAGCTGTCAAGTTTCGGGCATGGGGACTTGCTGATTGAGTGAGGCGAGTATAAGGTTCGTTTTAGAGGAAGATCATTTGTGGATCTTGCTCGAATGCCGGTGAGATATAAATGTTGAGCTCACCTTGACATTCGCATTCTCATCACTCTCGCTCACTTCAATCATCTTCTCCGGCAGTAGCACTACTTTAATAACATCCAACACCGATTCCATCGTTGATCCCACTTCACTACCGCACTTTCAAAATGAAGCTCATCCTCGCGGCCCGCCCTCCTCACAACCCTCGCAACACACCTCTTCCAAACAACGCAGACACCAAGTAAGTTGAAGCTCGAGCCTCCGGGAGTGACATAATCGCGCAATTCCAATCAACCTTCGATCGAAATAATCCAAAGGGGGCATCGGCGAATGGGGATCCGGATGATTTGAATGGGGATGGGGTGATTAATACTTTTGAAGCCGGCGCTCAAGCCAGTTAGTGGTTGATCGGTATCAGCTTCAACAATGCCCGAAACATGTGCAGATTACTTTCATGTATGATGAGATATAAAGATACAACAAGAATCTAGAACTTTACCCATCCAATGAAAGTAAGTATCGATATCGCACAAGTGCGTTACGAGGCTTTTGTTGCACATCGACTGGAATATCCGACGGGACCGACGGACTTCTCGCTCTCGCTCGCTCCCGACCCGCGTACTACTTCACCTACATGTAATCTAAGAGTCCAACATAATTCGCTGGCGAGAGAAATCGAGATAACCGATAGGGAATAACGACTTGTGCGGGAGAAGGAATGCCAATTGCAAAGTTGGGAACGAAGCACGCAATTTGCGCCACTTGGCGAGAAATGTGCCTTCGTGGCGGGAAGGATGGAGATGTCCCAAATCATTACTGTACAGCAATTCTGAAATTTAAAGTATCTGTGATTTCGTATCTTATTGAGGCCGTTTTAAAAAGATAAAAATAAATAGAGAACTCCAAACTCCTCGCTTTCATCGCTTTCATCACAGTAGTCCTGTGTACCTAGATCATGCCAGCAATCTTCTACCTTATCGTACAACCCCCACCAGTTCACCCCACAATAAGCGAGGCCCCTGTTCCCAACCTTAAACTTCTGCATATCACTACGATCTCATACCTCATATTTCTGTTGCTTCTTTTTCTCTCCAATACCCACCACTCAGCAAATACTTAAACCCAAACCAAGGCTTATTCAACGGACTCTCTGGCCCTGTGTAAACAAACATATCGTACAATATCGTACCGAATGTGCATCCGCAGAATGGAGCTACCATCGGGACCCAGAAGTAGTAGCCGCCAGCAGACCAGACGTCTGGCCATAGCCCACGATATAGGACATGAGGCGGGGACCGAAATCTCGGGCGAGATTGATTGCGTAACCTGTTTCCCAACTGGAGGGATGTCAGCACGTGTACGCGGAAGAACGACAGAAAAGGAGGGTGCTTTAGAGGGACGAGAAGGGTAGAGACATACCCAAAACAAGCACCCAGCCCAAAAATCAAAAAGAACAACGCCAACGGAAAGAATGGCCCTGCGCCAGTCTTCCCCATTGCCCCGGGATTGCTATCGTCCTTCAACGCAAAAATCACAAACATCAAATCGCACTCGCAATGAACTCGCTAAAGAACTGACTAGTCTTCGTCATGAAAGCTTGTGGATAAGTGCAAAAGATACTAGCTGTCGCTGTTGTAGCAGGAGGAACGGTACGGACGCCGTGACCTTCGAATTGGTTAATCGCGTTGATTAATTTGCGTAGACAACGCCGGAGCCAACGAACCCGCCGAGGAATTGTGCAAAGAAGTAGATGGGAAAGCGTCGCCAGGGCAGTTTGCGGAAGAGGCAGAAACAGAATGTTACTGCGGGGTTGAGGAAGCCGCCACTATCGCCGGCGACATAGATTCCAAGCATGACTCCTAAGCCCCACCTAGGCCATGGTCAGTGACAGGGTTTAGTGTGGGAGATGGTAAAAGACTGATCCCCAGCTGATGCTCTGGTAGTTTCCAAAGTCATTCATTCCTGGTGCAGACTTCTTTCCCCCGCTGAGTAGTACTTGTGCAACACTCCCATCACCAAACAAAATCATTATAAAGACGCCAAAGAACTCTGCGAATGGTTCTCGGAGGATTGTTCTGATGGAACTCTATTTCAAGGATTCATGTACTTCGTGCCTGTCCAAGATAGGTGCTTCTGCGGCTAGCCCTAACCTCCTGCGGAATGATGGTAATGTGTTGTGGTGCTTGAGTTATTCTTTCGCTTTTGTTGAAAGACGACGTGAGGAATAGGTGTGTTCTGTTGGTATGTCTGTAACGTCGTGGCCAAGTTCCTCGGGTAATTCGTGAGTAGGACTGCGCGCATGCTCTCGGTGTTCGAAATGTTCGTTTTGTGCTGTATCAGAAGATCGTCAGGTACCAGAGGATGGTCCGTCACCAACAACCATTTGCTGCTTTTCCATATGACGATCGAATGCTTTGTCTGAATTCTGAATTAGGTCGTCTGGGTCTTTGAGGCCAGGCCCGCTTCCGTATTGTCCCTTATTATCGTAATTCGTCTCTGCGAAGTCTTTTCGCTTGGGACTGGAAGATGGGGAGTATGCTGTACTTTCGGAAGACATGCTGGAGGGGGGAAATCAGAAGCAACGAACGAACGAGCAGTGACAATAAGAACTGCTTGATGCATTGAGGGGAGACAAAATAGGGAGAGAGAAAACTTTGAGAAGAGGAGAAGAGGAGAGGAGAGGAGAGGAAATGAAACAGTAAATCTAATGCTTCCAACACGGCACATCTGAAGGTCAAGCTGACCATCGCGATCCTATAAATCGGCAGCTCAGCAGCGTCACCGTACACAGACGAGCGATATGCTAAAATGCATAGCGTCGAAGCTGTACTGAATTCGAGGAGGTATTTGCGCCATCCTCACGAGGCTCTCTAATGAGGAAAAGTTCCAAGACCAGGGATCAGACTCGGCAACTGCAACTGTGCATTTGGATGGCGGAGTGGCGCGGGGAGGATGGACAGGAGTGCATCCGAGTCGGAAAGAGTGCCGCTTCCTTTGATCGGAGACTTGGTTTGTGTGGACGACTGCGACCGTGAAGGGTTGTGGGATCAGCGAAATGACATCGGTGCTGATCGCAGAGGAGGGGATCAGAACGTATCCAGAAGGAATTTACAGACGTGGTCTGCCGTGAAGACCTCAGAAGGCACCTCGTCTTCTCTCCTGAGGCTTAATATCATTTATTCAGAGTTCGAGTAATTGAGTTCATTGCAAGGATCAGCTTCGAGGGAACGGATATACCTCCGCCCACGAGAGCCGAATTAGCGAGGCTGGCGACATCAGCCGAGGTAGCTGGACATTGTACTAGGATACGATCTGGGGCAACAGTGGAAAGGTGTGGCCGCATTAGCGAGAGGGCTAAGCGGCCCATGGGGAAGAATCGAAGATCTCCAACTAGGTTTTCTGCATTCAGAGAAGATCTACTCCGCCACTTATGACAACAAGACCAGACTTGCTATCCACCAATGAGTGTTTTCAAAATTATGAACCATTCCCGTTTGTGATGCAAGGCTGAAGTACTGGGTTTTACTATCGCAACCTCTTCGTCGAGTGATGTTGACTTGTAGTCAAAAGAACGCCTTCCCTTAGGATGCTGGACCATGAGCTCCTGGAATTGATGCATCTTGGCTGAAGAAAATAGGGAGGACTCCAAGAGCTTTTCACCAAAAGATCTTCCGACAGAGAATATCTGGGTAAGGTTACTCTGCTCGGCTGCTCTGTACTGCTGTGAGGAAGGAGCAGATGGTCTCATCCTATCAGCATGCCTTCCTCCTAGCATAGAAACATTGTTGCTTTCCTGTTTGAGTGTCCCAATTGATGATTCTAATGCTGCTGCTTCCCAATTGCAAGGCTAACGATGGTGTCCCAGGTTGTAGCACTGACTCCGAAGTGGGTATTTCCGATGCGAATTCCCCAGCGTCAATGCGTCCCACAACTGATTTCCGTGAGCTTGTCCCCCTCTACCGTAGAAAGCGCTCTTTCAAAAGCTCTGGATCGGTTTCGAACTTTAGGGAACATATGTTTTGAAGTAATTCGCGGAAACGAATTTGCTTTCGTAGACTGAAAGTTTTGTGTTGTTGATATCGCGATACGTCACCATTTGGTATGTCAACCAGTCAGTTTATCTTTCATTGTTTTCCTTCCTTTCGATCGTAAGTACCACCGGCTGAACGCTTCCTCTACTTGTCGACATCTCTGTGCCTCCGGGAAATGAGGATACGACATCGAGCTGTTCCTGAAGCGAGTCTTGTTTGCAAATCGCCGTTGATAAATGAATAAGGTTGCGAAGCTTTCCTTCCCGTACACCATCGATATTTAGCTACGGGTAGTGACCAGTTCGTCTGAAGTACAGTACCTCCCAAGTACGGCAAGCGCTGCTGGAAGAACTCGATCTCGTTCCTGACTTGGACGAGAGGAGGAGGAGGATGCAAAGCTTCTAACAGCTCATCTCGAGGATGTCGTTGTGCAGGTGCTGTCGCCTTGTCGAAATTGAGTTTATATGAAGCTCTCGGCTTCCTTACCTTCTCTTCCATCTGAAACCATTTCTTCTCAGCTATTAAACCCCTTTATTGCTACTTCGTCAACGTGCGTTTCTCAACCGCAGCCGGTATCGCAGCTGCCGCACCCTTCTCCTTCACATTCGCAAATGGCTTCCCTAACCTAAACGCCACTGCTACGGCAGAAGTCTACAAGCTTGCTGGTGGTACCCTCCCCAACGGTGCCCTATCAACCAAGCTCGCACCTGCCGCTGTGCAGACCCTCCAACTCATCGCCGGGAACGAGATCTTCGAGACTGCATACTTCACTGAGCTCATTGCCAACATCACCAACAAGGTTCCTGGCTACGAGCATGCCAGAAATATGCCCTCGACTCGTTGACTGCTATTGTGAACGTGAGTGCCCCTCTTTCCAGTTCTTGCTTCTCGTTCCTTTCGGTTTAGTGCTGACGACCATTGCAGCACGAACAAGTGCACGCCCTCGCCGAGACGTTCACCGAAGTCGTTCTTGGCGTCCTTCCCGTCGCACAAACAACCTTCGCTACTAATAGAGGCGATGAGACAGGGCTTGTGCCTATCATCGGCTTTATCATCGGATAGGAAGGCGAACAGGTTGGATACCATTGGAGCAGCGCCACAAATCGCATACACCGCGATCTCGCAATTTATCGTTCCCAGTTCCTGCCCTAACATCGACATCATCGGCCTCACTCCCTTCCCAGCCTTGAGTGTCGTCCCTAGACCCAAAACTCTGAATAGCACGCAGACTTTCAGTATCACTGGTACTGTGCCTACTGATTCTTCGGTCACTTATATCTCGGGACAGAACTTCCTGTACAGTTCCTATTATGAACGTGACGGTGTGTGAGAGCACTGGAGTGTCGACCTTTGAGGCAGCGTTCCCGTATGATGCCGGATTCGCCGGAGGGTTGACAATTGGTGCTTTCACTAAGGGTGCTAATCCCACTTTCAACTCGACGGCCGAGATTGCGGCTCTACTTTGAATGGTCCTGCTTTGATTGAGGTCGACTAGATGGTGTGTGTGAGGAATTGAGTGGGTGGAAGGGTAGGATGTGCTGTTAGATTCTGATGACTATGTGAATATGGAAAGCCTTAATGTCTAGACAAAAATGTTCATTCCCTATATACTATTCAAAAAAGAAAGAAAATATCGAATGCAGCGATTTATTTCTCATTCTCGTGTTAACATGGCTGTCCTTTGGAGCCTGAGGAGGGAGATCGTAGTATTCATCAGTGCCGTCACGGACACCTTGTGCGCCGATATCAGGATGAGAATCTTCGTGGTCAGCAAGCTGCATTCAGGTCATCTCACTTTCTCCGTCGTCTCATCCACCCACCCATAGCCCCCCTGCATTCCACGCCTGAGTGCATTCGTCCCGAAGATTTTAAAAATAAATTCTTTTAAAACGAGAAAAAGTCCAATGGAATTTCATAATATCGTTGAGGCTTACGCGTCAAAGTTCGAGATGTTCGGTGTCCGATCGCCGTGATGTTGGTTTTCTAAGGGTGACACAGTGAGCACGTGACTGTTTATTTTTGGATTTTTGAGATCTCACCTTCTCTCCTCTGCTTCATCAGCATCAAATCAGCAACATCAGCGCCCATAGCTGATAAAACCAAGCCATTAGAGTGCTTCCAGATGTTTCAACATCACGGCACGAGTCCAGTCGCTCTCCCACGAACCTCTTCTATCGGGCTTGACTCGCGACGACTAATTCCCAGATCCCAGCTTCCGTTCTACAGTACCTGAACGTTTTCGCAAACATCTCTAAGGATGTCACTGTACAGAAAACAGAGGACATGACTTTAACTAGCTGACAGAAGTTCATGACACGCGTCGCGACTTGGACCCCATTTTCGGATATCCGGCAGCCGAGCCGTGCCGGAAATCCTCCAGGTCTCGAACACAATCCTTTCACTCCACTTCCGGGATCTCTTATCAGGAGACAGGCCGCACGAAGTTTGGCAAGCACAGTCTTAACTGTTTTGTATCAAACTTCAGCCTTTCGACCACACGGATGTTTGCCGTGGAATCTGCTGCTTCACGGCAAAATCCCACTGTCAGGGCCACCCGCATGTCATAGCTTTTTCATCTTCTAAATCTAGGATCCGTGCATCAGTCCACATAGAGGTGGAGCCGATCTGCTCAGGGGCTTGCCTAGTGTCATCAGGATTCAGGACTACTTGGATAAGCCGCTTTCGTTCCTGCATGCAATTTCATCTATTTTATCTTTTCCATCCTAGGTCGTAATGAAAGAATGGACGAGTAGCAAGCAGTCCTTCGTTTCGGACGAGGATATACTTTGGTAAGCTTCTTACCGACCAGTCGGTCTCTGAACAAAGTTCAATAAATCCGCCCACGAGACTTCGAGGAGATTTCACACGCGGCTTTTCCCACGCGGGGTTCATCCCAGATCCATGGTGGCAGGAACGCTCATTGTGTTCGGGTGAGAACTACGCTTATTCTGGCATCGCGGTGCGCCATAGTGTGGGGCTAGAAATTTGCTAATGATTCAGATGTCCAGTCAGCCGCTTCTCACAACGCCTCCTGTTAGAGAAGTCTTTACCAAGTAACAATGGCTTGTCTGTGGCTGCTGAATGATCGATGAGCCTATCGCCGAAATGTACCGTACGAATGGCAGCGGGCTATTCTGCAAGTGCGATCTCAGCCAGGCCCACGTGGCGGAAACTTCCGTCCCCTAAATATCCTGGGATCTTCTTTGCTTTTCTATACCTTTGTCTCTTCCCTTTTCGTCAATTTGTGCTGCTAAGACGACTGAGTTCAAGTTGGCCGTGTGAACATGACGAGCTCTTCAGACTACAATGGAAATCAACTCGTGACGGTTGCCGCTATATTTTTGACCTTGACATATATTGCAGTTCTTCTTCGATGCTATGTGAGGATTAGGATCACGAATGCTTTCCAATTGGATGATTGGTTGATGGTGATATCGCAAGTAAGCGAGACATCACTTGGGAATTATCATGGACTGACAGATCTAGGTGGTCTTTACCTTTTCCTGCTCATGCATTCTTCGAGGTGTACACTATGGCATTGGAAGGCACAATGGTGCCCTTTCTATACCGAATCAGATCGAGTCATTGAAGGTACGTGAGAATTATTTTGTCGTCGGCGGTGGTCTAAGGTATCTCCCAAGAGGCAAAACGCGTTTAGCAGGAAACCATAATTACATCTTAGCCCGGTATTGGGTAATACAAATGATGCTACCCGTTGTCAATTCTCTCCCCGAGGTCACGACGATCGAACGACCCTAGCAATTATTCTCTTCAGGCTGTTTTCTAGCCGGCCATCGTTGGCATTTCTAAGTAGTTACTGACCGAAATCTAGTACCAAGCCTTCGCAACGCTCTCCTATATCGCCAACATGATGTTTATCAAACTCAGCATCGCCATCTTCCTCCTCCGAATTGCCATTCAACGTCCCTACATCTGGATCCTCCGAATCAGCATGGTCGTAGTTGCAATCTGGTCCATCGCCATCTTCATCTACGAGTTGTTCCAGTGCATACCTATTGCAGCACAATGGGACTTCACAATCAAGAATGCAAAGTGCGAGTCGGGTAATTCTTTCGCAGCTGCTGCATACTCGATCAGTGTTATGACCATTGTAACGGATTGGCTGTACGCGCTGTTGCCCATTCCGATGATTTGGAAGGTGCAGATGAGTTTGCAGGCGAAGACCACAGTTGTGTTTATTCTGAGCCTTGGTATCTTGTAGGCCTCCCTCAATTGTCCCATATCCAGACGCTGACAAGGCCTGTGATTCAGTGCCAGTATCGCAACGCTCATTCGCCTGAAATACATCGTTGATCTTACCGTCGTCTCGGACCTCCTCTGTAAGCTTCTCCTATCCTTCACCTAGCTCCTGCCCGGGCCATTCTCCTTCCTCGCTCTTTGTGTTTCTTGGTTAACAATCCCAAAGTCACAGGCACAACAGCCATGGTCTGGACACTCGTCGAACCCGGCGTCGCAATAACCGCCGCCTCCCTCGTAACAATCCGGCCCCTCCTCCGTTCCCTCAACTTTACCGGCTTCGAAAGTGACGACTCATATCAAAACGACTACTACATCCATTCCCGAAATCAACATCTCTCTCTCCGCAACGATGTCCCAGTCGATAACTGGACAGCGGGTACGGTATCTAGTGGTGGGACGGAGTTGAAGAAAGTTGGTTCGAGGAATCCGTTGGAGAGGTTGAAGGGGAGTATTAGTGACATTAAAGAGGTGAGGGGTATTGAGGCTGATGCCGGGAGTGAGGAGTATATACTTGAGGGTCCTGAAGCTGGGGAGGGCATTAGGAGGACGATTGATATTAGGGTTGAACATGATAGAACGAGTAAGGCCGGGACGCCGAATGGGTAGAATAAGTTTTTTTGATGAATTGAAGTATTTGCTAGCACACTCTAGGGATCTCTCGCTCCTCCCATCTTGTAAACGTCAGTGTTTTCAATTTTCTGGCCCTTCCTGAACTTTTGAGCCCGCAATCTTTGAGTAAATACAGCCATTTGTCAATGCTAAGCCGCTTTACTTAACACAGCAGCTTCACGAAGCCTGCTAAAAAGCTCGAGCAAGGCTAGTAGATTACGAACGCTGCATCCTGCTCTCTAGTGCTGTAACTCTCTCTTGGTTTCAAGTCGGATCTGGAAGCGACTCCCATAGCCTTGTTCTTGGCAAGTGCCATTCAAGCTCCTCATTCATCAACGTCGATACATCAGTCTTCACTCGCCACCTGCGTCGTCGCAAGAAACGTAACCTAACGCCTCTGCACTCAAGATTCGCCAGCATGAAAAGACAACAAGCCACTTGGATCTAGTCGACATTCACGATGGGAGCCTCCGTCGCCATCGGATCCCGCCCACCACCTCCACCCCCACCCACATCCTCCACCAACTTCCACCCGTTCCCAAAACTCGCAACTGAACCCCGCCTCTAAATCTGGCGCCACGCTGTCAGTTGAGATCTCGTAATTAGGTAATATTGGAGGCCAATGCACTGAGACATCGTTCGATGTTGAAATGAAGCTGCACGCTTGATCCAGCATCGGCTCATATGTGCGGTCTAGGCTGGTCTGGATGCACCGATGAAATCACTTCATTAAGGGAACATTCCCACTTAGCCAGAAGGGCATATTAGACATCAGAATACCACTCCTTTTGCCTTCTCGACTGATATACGCCCTATCCAGCCAACCTCGACGTATCATCTCGTTCTCCCCCTCTCCTTTCCCATAGAAATACACCTCTTTCCTTCCCAAGACAAACCCCGTCCCTCTTTTGACGACTTGTCGCGAATCCCGGGAGGTAGCGAAAGAAAGATATAGGAAAGGTTTGTATAACGTGTACCTCGATCCTAAAGTTGACGTGCCCTTCTTCCAGACCCATATGCTGCCAAAACCAGATGGGACCCCGCGAAATTTTCATGTTAATCTGCATAGAGTTATCCATGAGGATGTCAGGACCATGGCGGTGGCTTTCTCCTTCGATGTCGGGTTTCAGGATGGTTGAGGAGCGGAGTGGCAAGGTTGCTGGAGATGATTCATGCGATCTCTTCTTGCAGAGCTACGTAATTGGGATTGTTAATTGTGATACAAGACATAGACGAAAGGGGGAGGATACAAGGTATGATGTGGGTCATGTGCGGAAAGTTGTTGATAGAGTGACAGCTAGAGTGGAGATGTACTTGGACGAGGCAGGAGAAACCGACGTCAAGGTGCTACCGAACCTTGAGATTGTGGTTTGTCCGTTTAGTGTGAATGTGGATGAATTCTTGATGAAAGAGGTGGTGGATGGTTGAGCGCGGCGTGTGATTAGCGGCGGCGAAGAAGACGCATGAGAGGAAAGCAAGGAATGAACGCCTATGGTTCTATGCTAGAGCATTCCTCCCAAGTTATGGTAGCAATTGTCCTTGCAGCAAGTTGTCTCCAGGAGTAGTGGAGCCTTCTCGACGTTCACCATTATTCTAGTGGCTCTAGTCAATACGCGAGCATGACAGAAGTGAGAAAACGAGACGGATAGTTTCTATCCGAAAGTTCGTGGAGCTTCTTGTTCTCACTGCGAAGCGGGCCCGATTTTTTCCAGCTTCATTTAACAAGTCGATCTCATATTGCTCACGAGTCACGAGCGGCGAGGAGTGGATGCTGATGATGACTTAGCCGATCTCAGCCAACCAAACCAGGATAATCCTTTCAACCTAGAAGAGGGTAATATCCAAACTCTGATGATATACTTCTCTCCAACAAACACCACTGACGGTGTTGTTAGATACGAGACAAGTGAATTGGATATGAATATGGGTCAACCTGGCACAGATCGATATAAACACCCCGAAGGAAGACCAAGCTTCCAAGCTGCTCTCAACCGCGTCATCTGAATCCTCAACGAGGACAATCAACCATTTCCCAGTGTTCTAGTCAAATTGAGACTTGAGATCTGGCAACACGCCCTTCCAACTTGGCTACGTAGATCGTGGATACACTTGATCCGGATCTCGGCAAATATCTAACCGCATGCGGGCGCGCAAGTCTTGCTGAGGAGGTGGCCTCGTGGCCCCGTGGGAGATAATTGGGCGATTCGTACCGAGCTGCAGGTCTGATGTAAGCTTGCGTGTACAAGGCACTCCGAAAAGTGGAATCTTCGCTTAAGATATGCAGCGAGTCGCCAGTCGTTAGGATACACTAACGAGCGAAAGCGGGGGGGATAAGTAGTGCTTACATGGGTGGTATGAATATAAGATAGCCAGAGCCTAGATGTTAAATAACTGAACGACTAGTACGTCGGCAGCATCTTCTCAATCCATACCAAAACCATCCATTTCTTAGGAAATATGAGTCCTCAGACCCTCAGTATGGACTCTGTCCAAGAGTTCATTATCTCGAATAAAACACAAGTCGATCTCGCATGGCACTTGTTCATATATGCACCGCTTATTCTTCGTCCCCAATTCTTGCGACACTTCACCACGAGCAAATTCGCTGGATACAGCAAATTGCCTTATATCCCCCTACTATTCCACATTCTCCTCGGCGTTGTTATCGTTGGCCGCTACCAGTTCAAGGCTATGAGCGCTGCCGAACCACCCCAACCAGATGCCCTTGATATAGCTATGGGCGTCGCGAACGCCATCATATCCTGGCGCCTCTGCAAGTACGAACACCGTGGCAACCCACGCATCGCGCGCGTCGGTTTCCAGGTCATGGGTTTGATGCTATTGCTCCCTGCTGCCATGTGCTACATGACTCCAAGCCCCGTGTGGTACCACGCCTTGGCCAAAATGCACAATGCATTTGTCTATGTGCGATGGTTGGTAATTATTGGAGGTGGACTTGGTATTTTCGACGGATTCCACGAGCTTTATACCATCTCTGTATTCTTTGGGGGTATACTTGGAGCATGGGAGGGCAGGTTTCCTTGGGATGGGATCCTTGGCGTTCCTCTCGCCTTAGTGTTTCACCTAATACTTGTTATTGTAGAGAGATGGGCATCTTCGCTGATTACGCTAGAGTTAATATCTCCACCCCTTTCTAACAGAAGAAAGTTTGCTAACAGCGTGCAGAAATTCACATACCAATCCTTTCCTTAAACTGATGCTCTTGATTGGTTTGGTTGAGGTTGGGATATACAAGACACTGAGACAGCCAATGGTGGCTTCTGATTCAAAAGAAGTTGCCGAGACCAACAATTAGACTTAAGGGCCAATGTTCTTCGCAGGGGACGGCGTGAATGATGAATTTGGTACGATGTTTGGTACCTTCTCGAGAACTGTTTAAAATCATGCGAGGACTACAAATGGGTTGGCAATTGAGGGAAACTTGACAAGAATTGAGAGGTTCCGGTACCGTGGTATTAGCATGAACAATGCGTTGGTTGGAAGATTGAAGGAAGGTCTTGAAATTCGAGGTCTAGAGCAATAGATGTAAGGGAGATCGAATGAAAGGATGGTCCGGGGGTGCTTCAAACTATGTGAGCAGATTGAGAACACTGGATAGGGATCTGAAGGATATGAATAAGAGATTGAGGTAGCTCCCAGAGAGGCCAAGAAATTGTCACTATCTCGCCTTCAAATCCACTATGAGTTTCAATTCATATCTTAACGAGGTTATTGTGTAAATTTTGTACCTCGAGCAACCTACACAACCACTACTCCAACACAAACATCTTTCCAGTCCACCCATATGCCCGATTAAGACGCCTCCCAATTCGCCTAGCATTTCGAAATGGAATCTTGCCGTATGGATGAGGCTCGTGAAATTGTATGCTGCGCTCAACATCAAGATTGTTAGGTGTGAATTGCCATATGCTTCCATACAGCTTTTGCGGAGCAAAACCAACTGCCACCATAGCGTAGAGAAAATCTGGCCAAGAAACCTCGCCTGGTTGGCCTCCTTGTCCAGGATTGTGGAATAGGGTCGAGATGGTCTTAAACGCACGTTTTCCGAGAGTGAAGGTTGGCTGGATATCGTGTTGAGTAGTGGGTGCTGTGTCTGGGAGACTGTTGTCAGCTCCTGGATTCGCAGTACCTCGAGTCTTTGACTTGGTCTTTGGCTGTGAGACTGGCTCGTATTTACTGGGCTGATCTTGAATACTGAGGAAGGAGAAGGGTTCGTATAGTAGCTGAGACTGCTCTGTTTGTCGTTCGACTATCGAAGTCGAAGTCTTGTTGCTAGGGGTTGGTTCGACCCATTCAGGCGTCCTCTGTAATTCTCGGTTCCCAGCCTTGAAAATGTTTCGCACTAAATACTGGTGTTGAGTAACTCCCTTGTCGTCCTTGTAATAGTAGTCAATCTTTGTCCAAAATGCGTCCAGACTTTGTTCTGCCTTGCGCATCTTCTCCGTAGTCTCCTTCGTTCTGCGTCTACCTACAGGATAATCAAATCTGCCGTCGGTAGGATTGCCAAACTTCTCCAAGGATGGAGCTTTGTGGAAGTTGGATAGAGGTGCGAGGTATGGTTTCAACTTGTGAAGATGGAATGCTGTAAGATGCACGTTGAGAGTTTCCTCCTTTCTCTTCTCGGCCAATTTCGTAGCCCAAGGTTCGTACATATCCAATTGTCGGAGGATCTCTCCGGTTTGAGCCATCAAGGAAAGTACCCTTGCCACGTACCACGATATTCGTTCATTCTGCTTCGGTTCGGTCTGCAACAAATGATACAGCACCTCCATCAAATTTGGCAAGCCATAAACGGAGACGTGATCCTTGTTGAAGAGGGCATACAATATCCACATCAGCTTGTCCTTATTCAGGCCACTCTCCGACTTGAATCTCTTTTGAATTCCAGGCTCTCCTGGAAAGTAGGGCTCTCTGACGAAGAGTGATCGCATTGGCGGGGAGGTTGGAACTGCCCGGTTGAGGGTTTGACACGGCCCGTCAACAGATTTGTCAATGAAGAACTTCAATTTCTGAAATGCTAGCTCGTAGTCAGGTGGCAAGGGATGATCGACGGAAATTTGGTCTTGGTACTTCTCCTTTAGCATAACCACATCATCGACCAATTGGCACAGAACATCTGCAATTATGAATCTCTCGTAGGCATCATGGACAACGCTTCCCAGAACTTTGTCCCAAAGCTTGGAGGGGTCTTTGAACGTCGGATGCATTTCACCTCTCGTGTCAGGCAGACTTTCAGAAAGATGCTCTTTCTCCTCGATACACATCTCGTAGAAATAACCAGGATCTTCGCGCAAGGCCCATATGTGATCTTCTGCAGCCGATCTGCTGGAGGCTGCCATACTTCGCACTCGGTCAAAGTCCAGATGAGCTGGTTGTCGGTACGGTGACTCGAAAGACATGGCTACCAATGATGGGAAGAGGCTGTCGTCCATGGACACTGATGGAGGCTCTGGCTGGATAGGAATGCTTTCCTTTATCAACTCAGCAACCGGAGCATCTTGCATGAGCAGCTGGCAGCATCGAATCAGGAAGCGAAGAATTTCCTCTTGTATCTCGAGTAGGACAATCCCTTCGCCTGGCTGAAATCCAATGCCAGAACTCATCCATTCGGGAGCTTCTGGATTGTCATACCAGGAAACAAGCTCACCATATGTATCGGGCGTTCTCCGCTCACTAAACATCATGGTGTAGTTAAGACACACTGCATTTCTGATCGCCAGACAGTTCCATCCTAGAGAAGTTGATCTGAAGTCGGCGTGAATAAACAGATCTGGAGGGTGGCGTCCTCGGGAATTGATGAAGAGTAGCAAGGTCTTTCCTTTGACCAGATCTTCTGTATTGATAGAGGGCCACATATATGCGTCCAAAAACCTGGTCTTCTTCTGCTGATGTAAAGCCTTTTCCTCCTTCATGAACGCCGTGAAATCTGGACGATGGGTGGTAGCAAGGTTTGGTCGATTCCAGGCTGTTTGAATAATCTTCGTTCGCTGCTCTCGAGACTTCTTCAGCCATCTTTTGCGAATGATTTCTTCGTGGCGTTGCAGAATCTTTTGCAGGGCAGTCCAGTGTTCAAAGATTTTATCGGATCGCATGCGGGCAGTCGTGCGGGCTTCGGACGCCGTGAGGAAAGAGGTATACTGCTGCGAGCTGCCGGGGTCGATAATTTTGACCATTTCTTCTTGGTGTTTCTCGAAATCGATGTCGCCATCTGGCCCAACAAAGGGGAGCAACCCGAGGATGTGCTCGAGAGTCACGTCATCCCCAGCGTCGGTAGATTGTTGATACTCGGCAAGAAACTTCCTTTGTCCCGCGGTGAGATTTGAGGGTATGCTCATGTTGCGGATATCTCGCTTCCACGAGTCTGTTCCGTTGTTTCCGCAAAGTTGCGCTGAGTTTGTGGAGGAGGTTTTACTGCTTGAGACTCGTCAAACGGTAAAGTGGTCCGATTGGGCTTAGTATGTTTCGCCAAACCTTCCTCTTTCGAGATAGCTTTAGGATTTTGAAATGTCCTGTCACGTATTGACCCTTATATAAATTTATTTTTATAAAAAATAAATATTTAAAAATTTTTATTTTTTATTTTATATTTTATAATAAATTTCATGTTTTATAATATATCGATCGGTCTACTTAAAATCTAATTAGGCCGGATTACCTCTGGAAACCAATCCGACCTATCAAGGCCCGAGCATTGGAAATCCCTAACTCGAACTGGGTTAGCTCGGACGGTTCTTATTGGATCCACTAAACCTCTGGAAAGCTGCGCCGACCAGCCACGTGTATACCGCTAGTGCTGGACATATCACTAACGACGCTGAAACGAGGGAATCAGATTGAGAGTGCTCTCGTTTGTAGGTGGTCTGATATCTCATTATGACTGTTCAGCATGGAAGGCAGAGAAAGGCGGGTGCATGCGCCGGTAACCATTTGCTGCAGATTTCCAGATTGAATAGGTCTGCATTAGCTCTGGTCTGAATTCGTTTGACTATTCAACATTCTTCTGTTTAGTAACAGCGGAAGTTGTCTTGCTCTCGCAACTCCAGTTCGACTTTCGATACCAGGTAGAATCTGCTTCTGTTGAATACTTCAAAGATGGACATCGGTCTGGTAACCCAGATCCCGTGTGCTAACCTCGTTGGGGATGGCAAGTCTCAGTGCTCTAACTTTGCATCGAATGTTTGCAAAGACTGCTCGTTGGTCAAGGTAGGCACATCTGGAGAATAGAAGAAACGCGAGCCTTTGCTAATTGTTGAGCACCTTCCAGTACTGCAGCAGAGAATGTCAACTAGCGCATTGGCAATCTCATAAGATTGATTGCAAATCTCCATTGATGAAATCGACCTGGAACCCGAGATGGGTGCGGGAGAAGCGACAACCAACATTCGTGAACGATGGACCTCCGATGAGCAAGCATGGACAGTTGAAATACCTGTGGGGAAATGTTCCAGCTATCGACATTCTGAATCTCTCCAAGAATGAAGTCTCTGTCGCAAATGACTTTAGCATTCTATTTGCAGGTATGTTTTATTCTGCAAACTCTGTTTGTCCCTCCTTCTCATCCGCCTCCAGCTTCTGGAGACCTCAGAAACGTGGTCAAGTCAGTCAATGGCATGGCATTTTCCCTGGAAACACGTCGGGATGTTGTGATCAACGATATAGATATTGACATCGTGGCCCGAAACACGATTCTTCTCTTGGTTGCCATGAACTTCCCGGCAGAGGAAGCAGCTTCCATGATACTTCATCTGTGGTATTCTGCTCTTGTACCACAAGGTCTACTTGATCATCTGCAGAACACAATCATGCCTCTTATCCAAGATGTCTGCACGAAGATCCGCGAGAAACCTTCATTCAGCCTACAGTCTAAGACTTGGAGACGCGGACCAACATCCTTACGGCTTGTTCTGGAAAAGAATGAGTGGAACAGTATTCTTTCCTACTTCAAGGTTCCAGACAGCTTATCCGCAGATGAGGCACAGAAAATCCGCATATCCACAACACTGGCAAGAATGGATCATGTTGACCGTGCATTGTTCAGGCAGCAACCAGCCTGGCGAATCGGGATGATGAAGTTCCGTGAAGACGGGATCTTGCTGCCTTTTGGGGCCTCTCGTCACTCATTCAATAAACCAAACCCGTGAGTACAGTACACTTCCAACTGCGATGGCGAGATACATGTTAAACCTCTGGCAGCACGTTTTATCATACAACAGAGGACTGGCCTATGATGGACTCAGCGGAACCACTCAGTGGTTGGTCAGCAAATGACGTGCGAACCAAAGCTTCTGCGAAGAACGACTTGTATGGCGGAATGGCTTTGCATGTTGTGCACAATCTCACGGAATTCTGCCACAATCTTCAAATATACCCTATTCGTTTCCAACTCTTCCAACTAGATGCAAGAGCATTACCGAGCATGATCAAGGAAATAGGGCTGCCGGACAATCGTTTTGATAGGATTGAGGTATAAAATTATCCCGTCCCAGCCACTATTCACGTTTGCATTGCCTGACCCACGCACTCTTTAGGTATCGAATATCACAGACCTTTGCCATCTTGGGCCAGCTGCCACTCTTTCAACCTTTGGACCTATGCTCAAGCGAAAAGCGCAGAATCCTTATGCGACGCTCATTACACTTTTCATCAATGCTGTTCATGAAGTCATCACTCCACTCGACGAAGCAGGCAACATGCAGGCCGACCTTAAGAAGGTGATGCGATACATACCTATCCACAACGAGAGGCTCGATACAACCAGCCCACAATTTTACAAGGTTCTGGAAGCACGGATGATGTTTCGCGACTTCGACGAACTGTTTGGGCGGTACATGAAATTTCACTCGTTCCCTGAGCTAGCCATGGCAGCAGGCCTCAAGATGAAGGACCGAAACACGATTGTCGACCCATTCCCTCTACGACTGAAGAAGGATGCAACGCAGGAGGAGTTTGATATAAGGGTTTGCGATGGCGCTTCTGGAGGCGAGAGATATGTTGAGTGGAGAAGTCTCGAGTAGGCTATCAATATAAGTGGGAGTAGAAAAGATGTAGAAGCACCGTATGTAGCGGCAGATGACGATCAATTCTCATCCTCCTAACTCGCACCTTCAATCTCTCGAAGCCACACTCAAGGACACCCTGTGCTTGGATAGTTACAACTGCTTGCATTCCCACCACTAGTGATACTAACATCAGTGTAGCTGAAATCAGAACAACTTCCGCTCCCACACAGAATATAATAGTCTGTGCCAGCAGAAGTGCAAGTCCCAGTCACATTATCAAATGTCACTCCGGTGATCTTGACGCCATTTGTTGGGGGTGCCTGTTGGTCCTCCGTTCAAGCAGTCTTGCTGGATGTCGATGCCGTAGATGCTGATACCCGAGAGGCCGATGTTCTGGTACGTGATGCCAGAGATCTATCTTCGTCGGTACTTGAGGAGGAAAGGATCATGGGGAGACTTACAGCACCAGTAGCCCCAGAATTCGTCTTAATCCTACACCCATTCTGCGAATTGCTCACATTTGAATTCGAAAACGTAATATCCGTAACCGTGTTATCACTCTTCCCACCCACACTCCCAATACTCAAACCATGACCCCCAATACAAGTCATCCCCGTCACCGTGACGTTTACCCCGCCAGTAACCGCCACACAATCATCCTGATTGCTCACATAAGTATTCGACAAGATGACATTATCACTGCTCGAAAAATCGAAACCATCGGAATTGTGAGCAGCAGGAAGACCTGCAGATGCAGAATTGGCACGTTTTGTCCATGTGCAGATTGTCGATTACGAGACCGGTGCAGCCAGTTACGTCGAAGCAGTGAACGGGCCAGTTTTGAATGTTGAGGTTGGTGATTACGCCGTTGACCATTTTGTCAAGGACGATGAAGTGATTCGGTCTAGAGTTTTGTCAGATGAGATGAGGAGATAGTGGGGGAAGGGAGACTGACTTGGCTACACCTCCATTACTTCCTTTTCCGTCCCAGTAGGCCTGTCCATTTCCATCAATTACATGGCCAGCAGCACCAGTTATGGTGATGTCTGTTCCTGCAATCTCGATGGGGTTGAAGTTGCTGTCTGAAGTTGTCCCGAAGGTCTAGTGAAGCTAGTCAACTGCACCCGAGAAAGAGATTTGGACTTACTGTCTCTCCAGCGGGAGTGACAGTAGATCCAGTCTTCAGCTTTGTCAAGAGAATGGTAGAGCTAGCAGGAGCTGAGATGCCTGAAAGGATAATGTTGGTGCACGAAGCGACTGCAGGGGTAATCGAAGCGTATTCAGTAACTGTGCAAGTGACGCCAGTCCCAGTAGCGGCTGTCGAGGTTGATTTGGCGCTGCTTGAAGTTGTTGCGGCTATTGTCAATGATGTGGTGGCTTTCTACTAATTTTATTGGTATAGATTTTGAGTTCTTGTTTTAGAATAAAAATTACAGTCGTCGTCACGAGAGTCGTGGCGATACTTCTGGCTGGCACGAGACAGCTACAAGCACTTGAAAGCTTGGCTGGCTTGTTCGAGCAGTAGGTAGCAAAAGCCAGAAGGCTGGTAGTTGCCGTGTGCGAAGTCAAGGTGTAGGTGGCACAGAATGTCACGGCAGCTGCAGACGAAGCTGTGAGAATAGAAGCACATGTGTCGGAGGAAGGGCTATCGCAACCAAGGGCAAGAGGTGTCAAGGCGGCTAAAACGACGAAGAAACGCATCTTGAATCTTGACGAATTGGGAGTTGATTGAGAAATTGAAGCTAGGATGGATGCGCCAGTATCATAGATGCTAAGATCCTTGGATTACATGTGAAATAAGATATGAGAACATCCTGATAAGAAATCTCCCTCGGGGTATCCGGACAAACTTCTGAATTCAGAAGCATCTCGGAAACGGAAGAAATTGAAATCGATCTGGAAAAACTTCCTCCCTACGCAGGAGGATTTCATCAAGTTTATTTTAAAGGCCGGGAGAATACTGCTGTGGAACGGAAGAATACATCCAAGTGCTCCTCGCTCAGAAACCAAAGGTCCACGAAGACGAAACATTCTTGAAGGAACTTTTCGGCTGACGAACCGAGACCTCCTGAGCAGATCATGGGGACAGGGGGTGAAATTAAGCTTCCGTCCCCTGTAAGGCCCGTTCGCGGGGTTGGAGTTCCACCAACACAAACCGTGGCGCGGAAATAGATTTTCCATGAGATGAGTCTGTTTTGACGACAATCCATCTGACGTTATATTTGGAACAGTACGGTGCTTGCGACATCCTGATTTGAACTTGCGAGGTTCGCATCAGGGTGTGGAGGCTAGCTTTGGCAAGATGTCGCTACAAAGACGGCGAATGTCCCGATTGAGATATGCAAGAAGTCATTACAAGAGGACTAGATGCGATTGGCGAGTTCTGTGATCCCGGCTAAGACCTTGACTCGGAGGAGAACTACCAGATGCTTCCTATGAAAGATTCAAGACGAATCTACAGCCAGCTGAGCGCTATCACGTGACAAGGCATCAATCACTTCTTAATCTTGACAGACGCTCTTGCAACTTGCTTGACAATATAATGACCACTAGATTCGATGGACTGCTGACCTTCTCGTACTGATAAGGGAGACACAGGAGGGAATAGTCACGTGGAACTTCCCGCTAAGCCGCAAAAGCAAATCTAAGATCTCGCAATCTCAGCCACGAAACGCGATCCTCAAACCTGCAGCTCACTGCAACTAGGACAGACTCATCAATGCCCTTGGCGATGAGTCAAGTTATATGCAGCTTGCTCTCCCATCTGAATGCAAGAAGAAAGGAACGCAGGATTCTGAAGGCTGATCGACGCGTTTGTTGAGGGTTGTTGTGAGTCACGCCGAGAAGTCGGCTGTGTCACTTGAAGTTTCCTCGATGAGCCGCTTTCCTGGGTTCGGTTATCAATAGTGAGATGCCCCTTCCGATTCCTGCCTGAGAGCACATTGCGACCCCCCACCTCAGGCACAGACAATACAAATAGGTAGGCATCGTCAAAGACCAAACACGTGACCATGACAAGCACCGAAGAATCTGCAACGACGATTCTCTGCTCATGCAAGCAGACTCGCTTTGATATCAAGAATCCCGTCTATGAAGAGGTATGTTAATCTCACTCAACTGATCTTGCCACCACTAATCTCAGACCAGCTTGATATCCAAGGCCTCAATATCACTGTCACCTCTGGGACCTCAGCTTCGAAACCGAAAGGGAAAGCGAGAGCAGAGGGTCTTGAGATTCTTGCAAATGCCAATCTTAAACTCAAGGCTGGGGTTCATTATGCTCTGATTGGACGGAATGGGACTGGAAAGTCAAGTGAGTGAGCCAGGACCAACATTCGAACCAGAGCTTACCTCGCATGACAGCCATCTTGAAAGCAGTTGCTGAGAAACTCATCCCTGGCATACCAATTCAGACCAGAATCTCTATCTTACAACAGACGGCGACAGATGGATCCGCGGAGAGTGACAAAGTAAAGCCGATAGGAGCGGAGGTTAGTGCTGGAAGCAAATTGTCTGTCCTAGAGGAGGTGATCGACAGAGCCACTTCAAGAAATGAGGTTCAGCGAGAGATTGATGGTATGATCAAGTCACGCCGCACAATTTTCGTAAAGTTAATCATCCTTTAGTTCTATCAAAAGCAATCGACAACCCAGAATCTGCTCTCTCGCCCCTTCGTGCCTTCCGCCAAGTCCATCATGATCGAATGAAGAAAGAGCTGTTCGAGCTTGACAAAGATGCTCGACTCCGCAGCGGGACTCGGGGCATGGCAGCACGTAAGGCTTTAATTGCATTCGAGAAGAAGATCGCCGAGTTTGCTGAACGGTATGCTCGCCCCTGTGAGCACGTGAGATTGGCTGAACAAGTCCCAGGGTAGCTCAAACCGATGAGGAGATTGATGAAGAGACCATAAAGGAAGAGACTCATGCAGCAAGTGACCTCCTAGCCGAACTTCAATCACAAATCGAACCCGCAAGAATCGCCGACATCGAGGTCAAGGCACGAAGCATCCTCACGGGTCTCGGATTCTCAAAAACAAAATTCGAGCAACCTGTCTCAACCTTATCCGGTGGTTGGCGTATGCGCACGAACCTGGCGAGTGCCTTGCTCCAACCAACTGACATCCTGATTCTCGACGAACCCACCAACTTCCTCGACCTCCTCGGCATTATTTGGTTGCAGAAATACCTCCTCCGATTACGAGATGATGGTCCCAATCCACCAACTCTGGTCCTCGTCTCTCACGATCGCGATTTCATCAACACCGTGTGCCAGGAGCTGATCATCCTCCGAGATCACGAACTCACCTACTTCCGAGGCGACCTTACAACCTACGATGAGTCGATCAGAGACAAAAAGCTTTACCTTGGCCGCATGAAAGATGCTCAAGAGAAGCAGAAAGAGCACATGCAGAAAACTATCGCGCAAAATATTAAACAGGGGAAGGCAACGGGAGACGAGAACAAATTACGACAAGCCAAGTCTCGACAAAAGAAACTTGACAATCGCATGGGAATGGAGAAGAGTGCGACAGGTGGTCGATTCAAGCTGAACCGCGATCTGGGCGGCTATCATTTGACAGCTAGAGCTGAGATTGAGGTCCCGCAGGATGAGAGAGGTGTCTCGATTCTGCTTCCTGTCGCCCTGGATCTGCGCTTTCCAGGTCCACTCGTATCTCTCGAGAAAGTCACCTTCAAATACCCTGTCTTGAAGAAGACTGCAACCCCAGCTCCGATCGTGCTCCAAGACATCGACCTCACGATACACATGGGCGACCGTGTTGGCATCGTCGGCCTCAACGGCTGCGGCAAATCAACACTCATCAAACTCCTAACTGATACGACGAAACCCACGAAAGGGATGGTGACGCGCCATCCTCGACTTCGCATGGGATACTATTCTCAACATGCTGTCGAAGACTTGCAATCCCTCGGTCGCTCGGAACCGGAACTTACTGCTCTGTCGCTTTTGACTCGCGATGTGGAGGCTGAACTCGATGAAGGCGAAATTCGCGGCCTTCTCGGCTCCCTTGGCCTTCCCGGTCGCACCGCCTCAGATGTCCCCCTGACCAAACTCTCAGGAGGCCAACTCGTTCGCCTCGCTCTCGCAAGACTCCTCTGGAAGAGTCCTCAACTCCTAGTGCTGGATGAAATTACCACACATCTAGATTTCCATACCGTAACAGCTCTAGCTGACGCCTTGTCGAGCTGGAATGGTGCGATTCTTGTGGTTAGCCACGATCGATATATGATTCGACGAGTGGTCGAGGGGGAGAAAGATGATGCGGGAAGTGAGGATGAAGATGATGGGGAGGAAGCAGAGACGAGGAGGAGAGTGGTGTATTTGTTGAAGGCCGGGATACTGAAGGTACTTGATAAGGGCGTAAGTGGGTTTGAGGAGAGTCTTGAGAAGAGGGTTGAGAAATTGAGTCTGGGTTGAGGTAGGGAGAGGTTGCAAGCACCAAGAAGTCAATCTCCGTCCGCGTATTCATCATTCAAGTCCTAAAGCTACCGGTTTCGAACTTACGAATACATCATTGCAACGACGCATCCTAAGCACTTATTCCGTGTCGCATAATAGTCAGTACAAAAATAAGTTTCGACGGAACGCATTTCTATTCAAATATCGTCAAATGAAGCGGCAAGATAGACACGAATTGCGTTTAGCTTCAGGCTAAACTAAGAGTCCCGTTCATTTTATATGATTTCGAATCTACTAAAGAAGAGACAAGGTTATAAATAGTGCGTTGCCAAAGTATTAATAAATCGAGGTTCCATACTAAAAAACCGCGAGTAATATTCCGGCATCCACGTTTATCAACTAAACGCTGCCCACCACTAGGTGTGAACGACTACCAGGGAAAGAACCTTCATGACTAGCGTGAACCAGTTGTGAATGTGCAAAATCTTCCTGTACGTTATCTGTGGTATTGATTCACAGATCGAAACCCATTTCCACTCGAGGAGATAGCTAGTAGTAATGATCAAATTCATAAAATGATCAGGCCGAGGATCCTTTCCGAGCGTCTTAGGATCGTTGTAAACTATTTCCGGGGCCTTGTGTGATCTCAATCCCACACCGGTATCATGCTGTACGTGTCACCTAGATGGATATTTCATTGTAGACTTGAGATCGGAACGAATTATAATTGATGGCTCAATAATGATGCACAGCTAGAGAAACAAATACAAAATTACCAGTGAAACGATGGCCCCATCCTAGTGAGTGGTTCCTGACCATGAAAACAACAATGTCCCAAGCGCCTCAATCACATAACAAGCGCAAAAGTCCTCCCATCCAAAAACGCAGCTTACGCAAGTATTAATTGGTTCGTAGTGACGAAAATGCAAATTCCCAACGCGCATCGCGCTCAATCTTTAGATTGTCTTCAGACGTCTGAGCTCGAGTCCCTTCTCTATAAAGCTTGTGGCTAAATACGGAGAGCCGCCGAAGCTCTTAGCAGCAGCTTCTGGGTCGTCTTTATTCGTTTGAGCAATCTTCCGCTTCTCCACCAAGTGCAAATACAAATCCGTCGTCTTGATCAAGACTTCGTCTTCGGCAAATGATTGAAAATTATCTAAAGAGACAACATTTCCCGTCCTATCAAGAATCTTGCAATCATACATCTGTGTAAGCGTAGGGAAGGGGCCCATATGCCTAAACCTCCTACCAACAGTACTACAGGAGCCCATCAAGCAAGCGACGAGACAGAGTAGCAGAGCGATGCCAGCAACGATGATATAAGCGACGAGAGAGGCCTGTCCGACTTGCAATTTGTATCTCATTATCGCAGGAAAGATGTCCGTATCCGGCTCAACGACAGGAAACTGATTAATGAGATCTTGGCCCAGCGATTGAATAATAGTCGTTGTATTATCAATTTGCTCTAGGAGGAGATGTCTCAACTCCGCGAAATCCTTGGCCTGACAGTGGTAAATCGGAATCGTAAGAAGGGATTGAAGGCCAACCTGTGCTCTAGCGTTGGCTCTTGAGTCGTTCTTAGCGAGCTCGGCTAGCCCCTGAAAATACTGCCAAATGATGAAAGGCTCAACGGGCTTATTGGAGCCGACGCCAATAGCTGCAAGGATCTTGCCATATGCGCTGGTAGAATTTGATGTGTTGGACAGGACGTTGAAGACGTGGAGGAGCTCGGGGGCTGTGATGTTGACAGGTGATGGGGTATCTGTGAGGAACTGATAGTCGAAAATGGTACCATTGAGTCCATTGTAGATGACGTCTGCAGGGCGGGTTTGACTTCAAAAGTTGTTTCCCATCCAGAGTCGACCAGCCAAGTAGCATTACTCATGCATTGTAAATTCACCGCAAGAGACTTGGGACATGGTCTGAGGGCTGTTGACGTCAGCTTAACTGCCCGACAGAGGGGAAAGAAACTTACAAGCTGACATCGTTTGGGGTGCGACGTCCTTCAAGCACAGCTGGTAGCTTGCCAAGCCGTATCCGTACCTCATACAGTCGGTTTGTTGATCGAACTGAGTTGAATTGGTAGCCTCGAACTGCAAGTGGTATCCGGTCAAGTTCTTTGCAAGCACAGGCTGGATATCACTGCCAGTCGTGAAGGTGCTGCCAACCAGTAGTCTCGGGGCAAACTGCTCAATGCCTCCAGGAACAAAATATTGTGCACGACAGGGCCCACGTGCATCGTTGACAAGTCCACTTGAGCATCCTGCTGTGTCTGTGTCGTTGCTTACATTCGCGACCAAGTCTGGATTTGACAGGAAATCCTTGAATCTTGTTCCGAAGGAGGAGTCTGCCATGGGTTGAAGCAGAGCTGCCAAAGATGCATTGAAAGCACCGATGCCATAACCTCGTGTTATATTCTGGGTGGTCTCCTGAAAGTAGATAGGTACGGGTTGGACATTGCCTTAATCTCACCAGCCCGGGTTCCCAAAGTTCGATGTCATAGCTCAATAAAAATGATTGCACGTAGAATGTCGAGGGATGAAATACCAGCATACTCAGAACGACGATACCGAGGGTTGGAACGACGGCCATAGTCATCAATCTAAAGATACTCCATGCTCCAGGATGGTGTCGCCCAAATCGTCTCCACTTCCAGATGATCTCGAACAAGCCATCAATTCCAGTTCCAGATTGAATTGCGAGATCGTCCAGAAGGCAGTGACCCGATGACCGTGCTACAAGCATGGCACGTGTTAATTCTAGAGATTGTCCTATGCTAGCGGCCAAGAGTGTGTTGGCTGTCCATGATAGGACGTTGGCTGTGCCAAGAGCGCTTGCTGGTGAACGCCCGAAGATAGTGTGTCTACAAACCAGGTCCGAATGCCAGAGATATACGACTGTTAGGATGTATGAAGTCCAAGCAAGGAACAGCGTGGTCTACCAGGGGGTGCAGCATTTCGTGACACACCAAAATTAAGTGAAAAACCTCATAAATACACTATATACTCTTTAAACTACTACAAATCACTCTTAAGAGACTTTCCACCAAACTTTGCGACCTGTTCACATCTCTTTAGCATCTCAGCTATTTTGGCCCGTACTTTTTTTATTGTGATCTTGCTTTATTCGTTTTGTAGAACTTCTTTAAGTTGATTTAGCGTATTCTATTGTCTTTTGCGCATTCGCTCTTTTAAGATATACTAATACTTTTCAATCGAATTCAAATTTGAGAATTGTAAAAAATGAATATAAAAACGTATTTCAATTTCGTCTCGAACAGTTTGAGCGAGTAATATAATTTTTTTAATAGAAAGTTTGTGCTCGTAGCTCTAATCGTTGTCTTTTTGCAAAATCCAAAGTAAATCGTAGCGCTTAAAGACGAAATTAATAGTTGCTATATAAACAGACAATAAGCGCTCCACGTAGTACTTTTGAGTTATAGAATTACTTTTGATTTTGATCTCTACAGAGTGCGATATATCGGTATTTTACTGTTTCAAACGATCATTAAACTTTTTTTCAGACTCGGATTTCCTCTTTTTAAGTTTTCTAAGTCTCTTAAGCCGCTTCGTATGATTTTTCTCGTCGTAATAGAACTCCAATTTCTCGCACTTAGCGTACCAATTGATTTATTTCGCAATATGCAATTAATTGCTTTACTTTTTTGACTTTTTTTGAATATTATTCGAATTTGTACGCGTTTCTTTTTTTTTTAAGATTCTTTTAGTCTTTATCAATAATAAATCAATATGTGCTTCGTCTATAAAAAAATGTAAATATCAATAATTTTCTACAAACTTTTTTTATATTCGTTACTAAAAGTCTTTTTTTTGATTTTATTCGCAAACGAGATTTTCTTTTTGATATATGCCATTTTGTAGCGCTAAACGTTTTTCGTATGCTTTTTGAGTTGTATCTATAAAACTTTTTTTTTAGCGAGAATATTGTACTTTTCGATTTAGTATTCGAATAATTAATCGCGTAGTAAATTTCGTTTGCTAACTAGAAATCGATACGTCGCTTTTATAACTCGAGACTTTCGTTCAAGTATCTTTGACCTCTTATGACTCCGACGATACGCGTTTGACCCAATATCACGTCGTTCTCGTAGTCATCTATAGTTTGTTTCGCGGGATATTTCAATCTGCTTGCAAATACGAGTAAACGACTTTGTGCGATTATCGCGATCGAAATCTCTAAAGAAACTTGATTTCTTTGAAGTAATATATTCTCTGATTTTGATTTCGCGATCGAAAGTACTCGGACGAAGTCGTGAACGTAGTTGTAGTACTATAATTAATAATTTAAAAAGTTGTTTACGTATGTTAATGAGATTATTGACAATGCGCACGGGCCATTTTTAGTGTGTCACGAAATGCTGCAGCCCCTGGTGGTCCATGACAGCAATCTGCGTCGGGGGAGGCGTTCGAGACAGGACCGCCGTGCTGGCTGGAGCAATACTTGGGACGTCCCGGGCTTAGACCCCAGTCCGAGTTTCCGAGCGAGCAATTTTGCCACCGTCATAGAAGGTACAGAAGTATCTCGCAATTGTTCTGCTGCGGGGCTGGAAGGGGGTTTGTCCACCAGCAAGCAATGCATCTGAGCAGCTGATCCTGATATTTGTACTTTCTTCGAGTTTGCCCAGCATCACCGGCATCCTGACGTCCTTATTGCAATCTTCATCAAGGAAGACGTTGGTATCCTGAACGAGCATTGCCATTCGCCTGCTCACTTTACGGATAGCAAAAGACATTTCGGAGGACTCATAATATGACAGAAGTGAGGCCGGAACTTAATATCTCTAAGCCCCGGAAGTTTAATGGCGAGGCTGTCGGCTCGTCCCTTGCGTTGAACGAAAGAAACCTTACGGGGGTCATCTAGGAACCATGTATATTCCGATGAGGGACATGGAAGCCTAGAGGGATCTGGTAAGAATCGAAGCTCGTGTAGCTGCTTGTGTAACTTCATGAAAGGGCGTCGCGAGGGAATCAGTGATAAGGGCGAGGACAGAGCTTAACGTTGCCTAGCCTCGAATACGAACAGCGGAGCTCGTCCCGCTTCGCAAAAAGGGGCGTTGGCGCTAATGCAAGATCAGTATCGGATCTCGGTGTGGACCTGCATTTCATTTGCTCAGCAGGACAATTTCTAAGAGGAGCTGAGCTTTTCAAAGTTACACCATGAACATGCGTTTCGGTGACCCAACAGGATCGTGCTCTTGTCGGGCGTCGTTGGCCATGTTGAGTGACCACGTGCCGAGTATCATTCGTCCGTGATCTTCCCCTTTATATCCGCGATATCATTCAATGCTTGTTCAATTATATCAAGCCCCCTGAGAAGCATAGTCTCTTCAATGGCAAGGGCAGGAGCGAGTCTGATACGAGCTCTATGACTATTAGTCAGCAGCCCTCGCTGCAACAGTAATGCAGTCAGACGTCCTCCAGTCACACGCCCGAGTGGATGGGCTTGATGGATGTATACCAATCGAACCAATCCTTGGCCCCGATCTCGATCAAAGTAGGGAGGTCTGAATGTCGCAAATCGCTCGTCTAGCTTTTAGCTGAGAATTTGACAGCGTTCAACGAGCTTTTCTTCGCCGGTGATATCTAGAGTTATGATGGCTACAACGCTGGCGAAGGGATCCCTAGAGAACACTGAGCCATATTGTCTAGGACCACGGCCCATGACTTCGTTCATTCCAAGAACCACCGAAATTGGGTACATACCTCCTGAGAGTGACTTTCCTAAGATCCATGTCAGGCTTGATGCCTGATTTTTGATTCGACACCAAGTATCCCGCTCTTCCCAAACCAGCTTGGATCTCATCGGCAATCAGTAAAACGTTGTACTTCGTACTTAAATCTCGAACACAAACGGGATATCCATCCTCGGCGGGAAGGCATCCAGCATTTCCTTGCACACATTCAATCATAAATGCTGCAGTTTGTGCCCCCCATTCCTTGAATGCTTGGTCCAGATCTTCAATATTGCCACCTGCGTACTACTTCTTTTAATACAACCTCGGTGTGTGCATCGTGCTCGTCTTTTGGGTAGCTTATAAGTTGATTTATCGTACTCCATTCCGGGACGTCAAGATCTGTGATATCACGAGTGGAAGGAGGGAGATGACTACCATAGAGATCGACCGGTTGGAGAGGTGATATGCGATGCCGATGTGGAGAAGATTTACAAACTATTTCGAGATTTGGTGAGGGTAGCTCGACCCTGGTAACGATAGTTAGTGAGAGAGATTTGCAAAAAGAACATGTGCAGCATACCAGGACGCCGGCAAACGGTGAAAACGAATTCTTGGTCCAAAGTGGTACCCTAGGCGTAGTTCACTGTAGGAGCAAGCCAATGTCGACTCTGAACAAGACCCCTAATCAACCGTCTCAACCGCTTCCCCTCTTCTCGTTCCCTCGCCTTATCCCAGCCCGTTCCGCTATCTGCGCACTCCTGTTCTAGTCTAGGATACACTTTCTGATGCATGGTATCAAAATTTAGTCCGTCGAGTTCGAGGAAAGCAGAGCCGTGGATATTCAGATAGATGAATGTCTCGGCCCACTCATCTGAAAAGTTGTTCTCTTTCAGCCAGAATTCCACGACGTCCAGTGTCCAGTACTCTGGGTTCATTGCTGTCAGTCTGCGAGACTGAAGTTTTTCACGCAACTTTTGGATCTCGGCCGTGCTGCGAGGTTGTGGAGAGGTAGAAGGGTCGACGGTTGGAGTTTCACTTGGAGGACCGGCCTGCGGAGAGGCAGATCTAGACGCGGCCAACTCCGCTCGCAGTTGCTCGTCGAATACATGCAGCGGCGACGAGACTGTCTCTGGGGAGTCTGCTGCGAGGGAAGGCCAAGAGAGAACAGGAGATGACTGAGATCTTTCTTCAGTTCCAGAGTCGCGGGGAGAATTCGACTGTAATACCTCTGGCGGTAGTTTTGGTGGCATTCCTGGTGGTGGTCGTATGACGATGGGTTGGTGCCGATCGATTTGATGTACCTCGACTTTTGGTTGGATTTTTTGATGCCCTGGGCCGTTCAATGGGTATTGGAGAAGTCTGCCAGAGGTCCGTTCCTGCGCACTGGAATGGAAATTGAGGCGAACGAGACGTGCACCGCCATTGGAAATGCGCCGCTGTAGCATGCTACGAACTGTACTGGTGTTTCGATCGCGGGTCGGCTTTGGCTCTGCGCATTGCGATCCAGGGATCTTTTGCAGTAGTCTTTCTATGAATGATCGTTGCCGTATTGTAATCTTGGATGGCTCACGAACTGGGGCCGATGCCTCATTGCTAGCTTGGCTCGTCTGCTCGCCCTGCTCTCCTTGAAGCTGGGTTTGGGGCGGTAGATAATCCCGGGGGTACTTCTCTCGGAATTTTAAGGGAGTCGCTGGCAACTCGACGAAATAGATGCTCACATTTTTGTAGCATCGGAAGTCCATCGCAGTCGACTTATCCGCTTGCATGGCCTTGCGAGAACCTGTTGCAAGATCTGAAATGGTTCTCTTTATCGGTCTGGGTAGTACTTTCTTGGCTTTCCGGAATACGCTTTGACATTCGAGACTAGGAAAGATATCAGAATCCTAAGGACTTGCTCCAGTTCCTATTTGGGGAACGTACCATGTGGTTGTATCAAGGTTGATCGTTGTAATACGCGATGATCGACAACCAATTCGGGTGCAGCCTTCTGGCACAAGTCCTTCACCTCGATACCGGCCAATGATGATTGTCATTGTGATATGAGATCCTGGAATCAAACCAAAGAAGTTTGATTCTAAGATCGAACGCCCGGTTCCTCGATAGAACATCTCATAGTCACCGGATCGGACTTTGGCAGATCCTGGACCTTTCTTGAACTGTGCTTGAACAACCGCTTCGATTTTCTGAAGTATGGTGAGCAAGTGTTTGATAACAGGCTTATGTGGGTTCTTACATCCCAATCGTACTCCGATGGAATCAAGAACCTCCGACCGAGAGCGTCTTCAAACTTAACTGGAGGCTGAGCCCATGTATGATCCAGGTCCGGAGGAGGTAGATTGTGCGAAGCCTTTGCTAAATGCAACAGCATTTCGTTCTGGGATTTCCTTGCTAAAGGTCAGCATTTTCTAAATATCTGGCAGAATGGACACTTACCAGGCGCCAATTGCTATCGACAACAGAGCGTCGAGTTTGGGTACCGTGTCCCTGGATACTGTTAGCTATTGAATACTGAGATTCGATGGCCACTGGGTCATATGTACACTGTTGGGATGAGGCTAATCTTCTCTACCATTTCCGCCTGCTCTCTGGTCAATTGCTGTATGAGCTTTGTACTAATGTCTTGCTTTTGCTCGATCCTGCCGCCTTGCGACTGAGACTTGGATGATGTCTTTCTGGCACATTTTAGCGGAGTTGATTCAATTGAGAGACTGTCAGTTACAACAAAGCTGTGTTCAGCCTCAAATTAAGAGCGCCGACGTGGGCTACGAGATAGCTTCTTAGCTCCGGAACGTCCTTTTTGATGAGCAACTCCCATCTGACCATACGCGGTGCAGCCCTCAATTTTGACCGCGTCGAGGAAGCCCCAAGAGAGTCTTCAAAAGGTCGGACTTTGTTATAAAATCGTTGCAATGTTTCGCCGCATGAACAAGAGGCAAACTTTAATGCTTGAACTTCCGGTGTTTGTCCAGGCACTTTGGTCAGCTCAGAAATCTCATGTAGTCCTCTTGACAAGGCTTGGAGCTCCGAAACTAGTTCTTGGAAGTGGTCTCGTGCATCGTGAGAGCCTCCAATGCACTGGACAACTCTGTTTACCAAAGAAATTGTGGCGACGATATCACCGGCGCTCCAGCCGAAAGAAGCCATTGTTAGAGAAAATCAATTCAAAATCGATTTCAAGGCGAATTGCAAATTAAACATTTGGGACATCAAGAGGGAAAGGATAGTGTACGCGTAGAAGTAAGCATAGCGAAGAACAAGGTTGGCGACGGCACAGTCGCTCAAACGACGGTGGCTGTGTTTCAGATCCTCGGTAGCATTCATACAGATGTAATTCTTCCAATCATCGCGTTGGCCAGAGTGTCCGAAGCAGCAGGGCAGCCTCATGGGCGACTCGGATCCGTAGTCGGTGAGAGTCCATTTGATGAATTGCCGGCTGTGCTGGAATGACTTTTGTAACAGTGTCGACTGCATCCTCAACGGCGATCGAACTGCCCAAATGGGCCAAATGGGGGGAATGATCAAAAGAAACAAATTCAGCAAAATTGTCGTTCTCACAAGAGCCTAACAGAGACGCTCCTTGCCCTAGATACTGGTGAATTCGAGAGGCGAGAGTGCAGCCTTGAGACAGCGGTGAGAGCATGTTTTTACAGCAGATTCGGGTAACGGACTGGATTGCCATTCTCTCGTGGCATTTGCGCAGTAAGACGGGCATCTCTCATGCATATGCACTCCACAGCAGCTGGGCAAAGAGGCACTTGATCATCTCAAACAGCAGGGTGTTGGTTGGCAGCATCTGCGAGCCTTGCAGCATGGCTTGAGACAACGCTCATTGCCCAGCCCCATTTTCTTCAACTTGGATTCGCTGTGGAGAGACGTTCGTCGTCTTGTTGACGTTGATGTCGTGAGAGGAAAAGAATGAGCAGGATGGAATTGACTTTGGTGCGACGTTGCGACAAGGTTACTGCGCCTCAGGCCAGTCTGGGCCTCCTGAACATTTCTGAGCACGCCTTGCTTATCGCGTCAACACCTTCCCTGCTTACCATTCCACCCCACTACGAACATCCCTCCACCACCGGGTCACCGACTGCTGCCTGTGATGATGGATTATCGAGCCTCTTCCCAAAGTACCGATGAGACAATACAATGGCAGACTCTTCGAGCGACTCCTTGAGACACAGTTCCAGCTCCAGCGACACCGAAAGCAGCACCACGAACTATGGCCATGTTGACGACGAACCGGCACATTTCACCTACCGCGACGGTGCATTGAGCTGGGGATCCTCGAAGCTCCTCGACGAGAACATCATCTGTGTGACCGCGCAACCCGCGAGTAGCACAGCACACACGATATTCAGTCTAGCTCCTGTTGAAGAAGGGTCGCAGACTCCATTCGAGCTTCGAACGACGCGCACGACACTCCTCCCGCAAGATTTCCTAGACAGACATCTATTCAAAGGTCTGCCAATCTATCTCCAGGAGGACAATGAGATTCATGTCTTGATATCCACGCTGTCTGGCACGGGGCTCGCGCCGTCCTTCTTCGATGCAATTCTACACCCAGTCCTGGTTGCGATCGGGCTAGCAGATTCCAAGTACAGCGTACTACGAACCAAGGATACGGAGTCTGTCATCGAGTTCGCGAGAGCTATACTTCTGCCACTTGCAAACGATGGGAAGAAGCAGACGGTCCTGATGCTCAGTGGTGATGGCGGAATGGTAGATACTGTTAATGGGTTGCTGGAAGATGGGAAACGAGCAGAGTAGGTTTGAACCCCCTTTTGCGATTCTGCCATACTAACAATTCAGGTCCTACAAACGACCAACTCTTGCCCAACTACCTCTTGGTACTGGCAACGCTCTATTCCACTCTCTGCATAAACCCACCGACGCTGGCCTCCCTTCAATATATATACAAGGTCTTCGAACCCTCCTTCACGGCACACCGAAACCACTTCCCATATTCCGAGCAACGTTCTCGCCCGGAGCAAGGCTCATCACGAACGAGGCTCAAACGACAAGTCCTTTGAAAAACAACACATTGTATGGTGCTGTGGTAGCGAGTTATGGTCTACATGCTACTCTGGTGGCAGACTCGGACACGACAGAATACCGGAAGCACGGAGACAAGAGGTTTGGTCTGGTTGCCAAAGATCTTCTGTTTCCAGAAGATGGCGCAAAGCCGCATGCCTACCATGCTGAGGTGACTTTGCTCAAAGATGGACACAAAGAGATAGTCAACAGGGAAGAGCACGGCTACGTGCTGTCGACCTTAGTCTCAAATCTGGAGAAGACGTTCACGATATCTCCGGACAGCAAGCCGTTTGATCGGGCCCTGAGGGTGGTTCACTTTGGGGCATTGAATGGAGAGGAGACCATGGATGTTATGAAGGCCGCTTATGATGATGGGAAACACGTAGGAGCGGACAATGTTGGATACGACAGTGTCGAAACCTTGAGGATCGATTTCAAAGAGCCTGGTGAGAGCTGGAAATGGAGGCGGTGCTGTATTGACGGGTTGATCGTTGGTGTTGAGGAGGGAGGTTGGATGGAAGCGAGCCTTCTCGGTAGTGGTGAGGAGGCTGTTGATGTCGTTGCAGATACATCTTGATATGAATACCCTATTGTCGAAGGAAGGGATATACAGGCAGTCCTGTACTTGTACTACTTCACGTTATTCTTCCAATTGGATACAGACTGAAGGAACGTCTTTTCAATATCTACAGTTATCTCCATGCTCTTCTTTCTTTCAAAGATCGAAGACCCAACGTCCTCATGGCAAGTGCCAAAAGGGACCATCGTTGAAGACGGGACATTCTCTAGCTCGGTTAGCAATACAGGAAATGTTCATCATGCTACTTTCCCTCCTCTCCTAAGATCAAGGCTGTGTCGAAGTTCTCGGCTCGCGGAGGAAATAGGAAGACAGGTCAACCGTTCAAAATTTTGACTGCGCTATGATGCCATCAGACTTCAGCAGCTGGCAAACTTGGTCCTCAATGCCATGAGGCAAACACGGGAACGCCCGCTGAATACTACACTGACAATTCTGACATTTAGGAATCTGAGAAACAAAATTCTATACATTTTCCAGCTTCTGTTCAGGAGACGTGGTATCCGGTACCTCGGCGACCTTGGACCGTCGTACCGCATTCCGCTACACTTCTCAACTCTCCAATCTTCACCCAAAAGATACAAACCGGAGAGACCGACCTCGGTAAAGCTATTCATAGACTGTTCAGTCCTTTTCGATGCAATCGTCTACACGATTCATAGCGGCTGGTTGTTCGGTACTACTCGTAACACCAGAGATGGCTCGGCCCGAGATGCAAATATGGAATCTGCGATGTTGATGATTTGAGTGGTGGCGTTATGGGCGTCATCACTACTCCACCAGCTCACAAGGTAGATACCAAATTTTCCTCATTCGATCTTTGTGGATGGCTTGACTACGTATACGATTCCATGCATTCCTCTCAATAGTTGGACTCCTTATTCCCTCAATACCCAAGGGGAGCGAGACTGGACTGGCAGCAAATTACCGAATTCGTCTTCACGAACATACAAACGGCAACCTCTCGCCCAAATCATGAAACAAACAACAACGATTATTTTTCCAGCATAATTATTTCCAGGAACCGCGCTACCGGAACAAATCTCCCCTTGCGTATTTTGTACTTTTCATAACTTCTCGTGATTTACCAAATTTCTCCAATCTCGGATCGCCCAACACTATTGATTCGGAAGAGCCTCGGACTACCAGATCGACACGCCAGCTTCTCACTTTTTCCACCAATTTTCCACCCAGTTATCACATCGCGTACCAGAAATTGGGGTGCGATGTGCAACAAATGGTTGTATTACACTGGGATCTTGGTTCGAGGTTTTGTCAGTGTTGATTTTGATGTGAGAACCAGAAGTTGGTGATGTTGGGAGGCGAGGGAGAAAGGGATTAGGGAGGTGAGAGGGGCGGAGTGGAGTGAAGTGGGGGCTTTAGCGAGTCAGCCCCTATTGTGTAGGCGAGGAGTATGACTCGGAAGGCATCATCGCTGTCTTCTTCTGGCAACTCTTCCTCACCTTTTCAAGGGAAAGGGAGGGGTTCATTTGTTTGTTGCGTAAGTCTCAGCCTCGTGATTGAGGATGGTGATGCTTGAACTTTCATTTATGGGTACTGAGACGAAGGTTGATTAGGGCATGATTGATGGAAGGGGATGCCGAATAATGCCGGGAAACCCCCAGATTGAGTTAATATATACAATCAGGCAGGCACTTCGTCTTTCTTCCTTTGTAATTTCTTATGAAACTTGAGGTGCTTGACTTCTGATTATCATTCCAGGCTCATGGGGTAAGGCTGTTGTCTTGCCACCTCGTGTGGCTTGAGAATTGTTGCCAAGCGCGGGGTATGGTGGGGTAATATAAAATCTTATTTTAGAGGCTTTTACTTTAACGTTTAAGTTTTGGCATGTGCTGTTGAAGATCTGTGTTACTTTGATTTGTCCTTGAATCTCCATCTTCCTCTTCCATTACGTCGAACTCTCGTTCATACTATCCAATCGGCACGACTCCTTCCAGTATCCTCACTTGTCTTCACCCCTTTCCCCCCCTCAGAACAGGTTGTTCCTGCTCCGAACAATCAGGTACGATGTGCATGACTTCTCTCCCGTCTACGGCCTAGAGCTGTCTGAAAGGATTCTCATTGGGTTGGACCTGCTTTTTCCGCGAGCGGCGAGATCATCGTACGTCGAATGCATGATACTACGAATGAACCACTGTTCCCGTGTTTTCTGCACGTGTACTGCGTCTGCATATGTCAGGCTGAAAGCGGGTCTTGGAGACCTGGAGTGGTAGATCTCGGGAGCAGGAGCCGAGATGGCCCTACTTGGAGTGACAAATCTTGAAACAGGCTACTTTGAAAGGTGTTCGGGCATACCGGTGTTGCTATTCATGATCTTACAGGCATGCTTGTCTATGAATCGTATGCGTTTCTCAAATTGCATCCCATGAATCATGAATTATAGAAGGTTTTGAAGACGAAGCTTGAAATGCTACTCTTGTCTACCTCAAACACCTAAACACGCAAGAATAGTTCAGACACGAGGCAAGCTAATTGCGGGGAAATACCACCGAGCACACACACACAATACATAGGGGAAAACCTTGGTACTGCACGTGGGGTAGCATTGGTGCACGTCGTCTAGCGGATCGAGGAACGGGCCTTCGGTATTTCCATGTCTTAATGTCTATCTCCTTTCAAAGGCACTAGTCGCGGTAAGAAAGAAAATAAAATATGAGAGGGTTGCACAAGGAGAATAAGGACCTACTGCCGAGCCGTTATTCAGGTCTTTTCCTTCCTACCCCAGAAAATTCAGGACCGAATGCGGGGTCGGGGAGGAGGCTCCTTGCCGTCCGCCGTCCCTGTCCTTTCTTCATATCCACATGCATGAGCGTTTGCCGGTGACGCTGCATGACATTTGATATTAGCGCGGGGTTGATTGGTGGAAGAAAGCGGCTTTCTTCGGTAAGGAAGTAGGGATGGAGATGGGTAGGTGCAGGTGGGATTAAGCATAAATCTGGAGACGAGAGACATTATATACCGAGTGTTATGCTTGATGCAGGAGACCTGTTGCTGGATTTGGTATCCGAGATAAGCGCTTTGATGCGGGGCAGAAATAAAATGACTAGGAAGGTGATTATGAGGCTGTCTCGTGAGAACTATCTTTGTACTCTTGGTACTTTCGTACTTTCGTAGCCTGAAGTTTGAAAGTGGAAACACGTTGAGACTGAAGAAACGTGATATTGAGCTCAAAGCCATCAAGGCTGAACATAATTTGGTAAGAAGATGCTAACCCCGCTATTCCCGGACGGAACTCCGTCTCGTATCGTCATTCATGCCCAACTCCAAATATAAAAGATCTCGAGACACCTTCCCATCCCGGCTCTGACACGTGACGCTGGACCAGAGGCGGCGGTGCAACTGGTGTTCTCCATACTCTCCCTATGAATGCGCGGGGTATTCATCGGAATCTCGGCCCGAAATCTCCTCACGACAGCCCGCCTCTCCAATTCGCTCCCGAGCAATATAAAAGGTGGCTTTCCCGTGCCGTGGCAGTACCTTTCGGGCCTTCTCCGAATTCCCACCTCTCGGCGCAAAACATCGTCACTCGTGAGCTTCGGCGCAATGGCTGGTATGCACCTGACGTAGGAACGGTCGGGAGATGGCATTTTCGATGCATGCCGTAAGCCGTGACGATCATCGCCCGAGCTGTTGGTCCTTGCCCGCTCCTGGAAGTTGAGGAGGGGCAAATCAGCCACCCAGGTAGTTGCGTCGTCGCATCTCTGCTTCTCTGATTATCTCAGCAGACAGCGAGAGACTAGGTGCCAAATGGGCGTAGCGCTCGATTTCCATGACGACGTCGTTGATGATTCTGTCGACACTGTCTCTAGGAGAGATCAGAGCGACGAGAATGCTGTTGAGTGTTGGCGACATTGTTGCTCCCATTACCAAAAGTGTTTGGGAAACGATAGACAAGGCTCCTTGCCAGAGATAAGGCATATGACCAGTGTGACTGTGCTCGTTAGTATCCGTGCCGCATGCAATATCATGGGTCTATTTACTGTGCAGTAATGTGCTCGAGCTGCCTTATTGAGGCTTCGAGGCACTTTCGACAATTCTCGCGGACAGAAGGATCCATGGCTGCGTGTTCGTTATCGAGGACGGCGAGGATGTATGGTCTGTAGATGATGGTTCGGCATGCGAAATATCGTAGTCGTAGAACCGTTTGCACTGGGTCTGCGAGCATGGTTCGAGTATCGGGGAATTGGAGTGCAAGGGGAAGGCTGTCGTACCATTGCACAAGTTGGAAATCGAGTTCTGCTGCCACGGGCTCAAGACTTTGAGTCGAGGACATGGAGTCTTTGGAGTAGATGAGTTGGCTGACGCGGTTGAGGAGACGTCGGAGCGCAATTTCGGCGAGGAAGTACCATAGATCATCTCTGCCCACGCTTTCTTCGTCTTCAGGCTCGAAGCCCCCTGGAAGTCCAACCATCTCTTCAAATTGGACAATGCCGGAGTGAGGCAGGTCCATCTCAGCCAGGAGATCGCTCTCGAAAAGTAGAGCATTCCAGTAGACTCTTTCGCTCAACTCTCGCTGACTTGCAGGCACTCTTCCGGGAGCGCTCAGGAGAAGTTGGAGTTTGGTACTTGTGCTGCTCAGCAATGTCCAGGCTTCAAGCGGACGAACAAGGTAAAATAGGTATGCTGATGCAAGGACGGTGCATTGAGCAGAAAGTACTGAATTTCGAGTCATCAACCCAGGGAGAAGCGCCCATGCTGCGGCGAAGTATGGCAGTCCTGGGGGATCTTCGTTAGGTGCGACTCTCGAAATGCTGTCGCTGCAGCCTGCCTGACCTAACGCTAAGACCAACAGGACGATGCAGCTCTCCGGGCCCTCGCGAAACCCGTTTGAGAGCGCAATGCGATAATGGCTCGTCCAGTTGAATGGATTGACGCATGCGTACCAGACATTGGCCTTGGCGAAAAATGCTTCGATGTAAGCTGAAGTGTTGGAAAGATCGAGACATGGTGTCTTGGAAAGCACGAGAGGCTCTCTTGCCATCTCAAGCTGAAGCAGGATTTGAGGATCGTAAGGTCGTGAAACAAGATCTCTGATTAGAGGCCATTGAAGGAGATGCAATGCTGCGTTCGTGTGAACTTTTGGCATCGTGGAAATATTCATCGGGGCGTTCCAAGTGCCAAGACCTGTGGCGGGGATCATGGATACGAAGGTGTTGCCAGTTCGCATCATGGCCTCTTCATTGCTGATCGTGGTAGCTCCATTGACTGATGGAGATCCAGTGGACAGAGCCAGACTCGTGGTTTGGCCGATCAAATTGTTTTGGAGTAGACCTTCGATGCGAGTCAGACGTTCCAAGATGAGTTTGTCCCCTGCATCGAGCTTGATACCAGGCTCGCGATAGATACACTCTGCACCCAACTCAGTGCAGAGCTTGCATTTTGGTTTCGTGCCATCACATCGCGATTTGCGAGAGCGACATATCTCACACTATTGATTTGTGAGTAGGTGGTAAATTGAGGCTAGAATTATACGTACAGCAATAGTGGCTCGCCTCCTCGGATAGTCGATGCCTGCATCGGTGCTGCGTCTCTTCAATGGATTAATTCCATCGTCACTATTTTGTTTGGGCCCGTTGATCATGGATTCTCGATCTCCAGAAGATTGTGATAGATTTCTTGCTTTTTGTGTCGATCCAAGAATTCCCTCGCGGGAGAAGGATTGCATGCGGCGGTTGGTAGGTGACTTGAGCGGATTGGGGGAATTCAAGTTCCCATTTGAGTTTCCATTCACGGCACCATTCGTAACCAGTTGGAGATGTGATGACGGGATATCAATAGAAAATTTGTCTCTACTCATAGAGAAGTGCCTCCCGCCACCAGTTGCTGAGGTTGGGGAAGCTTCTGGCGATGAACTCGACATGCTGCCTGGCATATTTCAGCAGTTGTGGTCATCCACGTCTGGGTAATTGGATAAAAGAATTTCGAGGCCGACGATGTAGCCCATAGAACGTAAGCAATTTCTGTATGTTACGCTTGCGTATGAGGAAGATGAGGGCGAAGCGTTGTTGATACGAGTTCCATCTCTATCTATTTTGGAGAGAGATTGATTACTTGCCGCGTGCCCTCGCTGACAAGGGTAGGACGATGCCGCAAGGTTGAGTGAGATGCAGAACTGGGAATTCGATTGGTAGACCAGACGATGTGCTCCAAAGGGAGGAACAATGAGACTCCAACCAGACGAACCCTGGGGTGGCTTTGTGGTGGCTTTGGGGGTTCTGGGGGCGCTCCAAGGTGCTCATGCAGGTTCGAGCGGTTGTGAATCTGGGGTTCGTTGGTAACGGCCGAAGGGAACCCTTCTAGAAAGGGGATGTCATAGCGAGACCCTCGATATTAGCCAGCAATTTGAAGGTTAGGGGAACTGGGGAAGTGTTGCAGGCGACGGAGTCTGGAGAAATGCTGGGGAAGAATATCAAAGAGGAGGAAAGTATCATGACAGCGGAGAAGGAAGAACACGTCCATCTCTTGATAGTGCGAGCTGAGGACTCTAGAGTGGAAGAGTGGACTTTTCATGAAGTGCATCCAATGAAATGACCGTATTTGGTGATTAAGCGCATTTGAGACCGGCCGTTTGAGGCAACCAAGGAATATCAAGATGCAATGCGCAGACAGACCGTCTAGTTGGAGGAAATGCGGTCAACAGCGTTCCGCGTCCGACAAATATTGAATGTACAGTGGCATGGTGGTCATTCTCGAGATTGCGCAGGACTGCTGTATCGCTGAAGGAAGAATTTGTGTGGGATCTCGCGGGATCTGGAACAGGGGTCTTGTTGAAACCATTCCTCTTTGACTGACGACGTGCATAACGACCTTGGCAGCATGGGATGCGAGGCTGACTTCCTCGTGGCTGAAGATGTTCCTGAGCATCTGCGCAGGGCTCGGAAGCGAGGCCGACGGGCTTGAAGTTCTCGTGATATTGATATTGTGGACATTACCAAAATTTGGTAATCGTCAGGCACCCCTCCAACAGTAGCACCTGATATGACAGCTCTTTCTTATCATGAAATATATCAGGAGCGGATTAGACGTTTTTCCAGACCTTCACATTAGCTCATATTATCTGAGTCACGTGAAGGTCTTCGGTTCCGGATCATCCATTCCTCCGATACCACCCAACTCGCTAATCTCACACTTCTTGAGCTTCGCGGGACCTGCTTTTGAATCTTCTTTCATTCAGCCTGAAGTCTTGGTGACACCTCCTCCAGTCCGCGTCGTGTTAGGTCTGCGCGGAGCCAAAAGTTTTTCCTGCTCCATCTCGGAGAAACCTCTTTCGTTCCTTTCTACTGCTTTAGCTTCTAATCAGCACCGCTTTGACCTTGGAAGTCATCTTTCTCCATCTCCATTTCTGCAATCTACCCCGCCAAGAGCCTCCACAATCCCCTCCTCTTGCACCGGCAAATATCATGCTAGTGGTTGTCCATGAACTACTTTACTATGCCCGCCCGGGCAACCGGAGAGGACTTCATTTCAACAATGATTGACCTAAATGTAGGTTTCTCTATTTTCCCGCTGCTCATTTCTTGGTAGGTATACCGTCTGACCTCAGGGCAATGTTTCGAAGTCATTGTCTACCCAATTCTCTTCCTTGTGCACTTTCCGACGGTGCTTTGCCATGTTTGCCTCGGTCCTTCTAGGGTTTGCTGCTGCAACGCAGTTGGTTCATGCAGTTCCTTCTCCCAACTCTCTTGGCTCGGATCTTACCATCCTGACCAACAATGATATTCTAGGTAGACTGGAACCATCTCAAACCAGATACCTGGCTAACATACTCTTCTGCAGGCCCTCAAAGCCCTTCCGCCGACTCTGCTGTTATCCTGTTAGACTCTAGATCTCGAGAGTCTGCTGCAGATGCTTGTGTAGCTCTTGGCAAGCAGCTATGGAGTCCGCAGACAGAGACAACGAGCATCCAGCCCAACCTCGACTATCTCACATACGCGTCAAACTATTCTGCCAGTCAGCCGTACTGGATTGCTCCAAGTGATACGATTCCTAGAGCGATTGACGGATATGGTCATATTTGGAACAACTCGAACTTGAGTCCCCATTCGAGGCTACCAGCACTCTGCACACAATCGGCACCCTTCTTCAATTCGTCTACTCAAGATGCACGCGCGCAGTGGCAGGTCACAGTTCATTCGAACAAGGAATACATTACTGGGTATGTTGTGCTTCCCTTGGTCTACGTTGAGCCCTAGTTGACATAGCCTTGCTACCAGATTCCGTGATCGATTGAGCTTCCGTTTCCTCGGCATACGATATGCTCCGCAGCCGAAACGTTTCACATACTCGACACCATATACTGGAACAGGAAATGATGCCAGCGCGACTTCTTATGGATCACAATGTGTGCAATCGGGAGGAGGATCGGAGGACTGCTTGTTCTTGAACATATGGACTCCATACCTGCCAGCTCATGCTGGAGCTCCTGCTCAGAAGCCGAAGCCAGTCATGTTCTGGATTCACGGAGGAGCATTCACTGGCGGGACTGGCAATGATCCGACTTTCGATGGTGGGAACATGGCGTCGAGGGGTGATGTTGTGATGGTTGCAATCAATTACCGACTTTCGACTTTGGGATTCTTGGCTCTCGATGACGATGTGACGAAAGGCAATTTTGGTATCGCTGACCAGATCAATGCGCTGGAGTAGGTGCGAAAGAATATTCAGGATTTCGGTGGTGACCCAGATAGAATCACCGTCTTCGGCCAATCAGCAGGCGCGGCTTCCGTACGAGCACTACTCGCCTCACCAAAATCAGCTGGCAAATTCCAAGGTGCCATTCCACAAAGCAACTTGGGAGGCGGTGGATATGGCACGACCTATTCATCGTGGTTGAGCATTGGAACCGAGATGACGACGGCTGCCAACTCTGTCTTGAACTCCACGAACTGTTTATCGGCTACTTCACAAGTGGATTGTCTTCGGGCTATCAATGCATCTACGCTAATATCACTTCCAACTGTGGCCCGGTACCTGGTCGTGGATGGAACATATTTGACGTCCTCGGAGTTGATCCTGAATGGCAGCGAGAGCCCTGCTCTGAAAGACGTCCATATCATGGAAGGACTCATGCGTGATGACGGAGCTGCCATTATTTCCTACGTCCAGACTACCAACTTGACGGCCTCGCTCGACAGAGATGGATTCAACGCGACTTCAATCATCCCATCAGATCTCTTTCCCCAACCAACCAGCACAAACCACTCATTGGACGTCTTCAACGCCACTGCCCGTGTCGGTACAGACACAATATTCCGATGCATCGACCAAGCAGCCGCCTACTCAGCAGACCTCTATGACGTCTTCGCACCTTATCAGTATTTCTACGAGTTCAACCGCTCCTACCAAACTCCTGGATTCGACCCCAACACGCCTGTCTGCGATGCACCAAAGACGGCTGAGTATCCTCTCGGAGATACTAACCAAGAGTACTTCAAATGTCACTCAGGAGAGTTGTACTATGTCTTCGGTACTCTCTGGTACAACGGCCTCCCGCTTAGAGATTAGAACGACTTGAGCTTCTCACAATTCGTCCTTGATTCTTGGGCTAGCTTTGCGCGAAGCTATAATCTCAACCCCGATCTTAGCTTGTTAAAAGCGAGAAGCTATACCAATACCACGATGGAGATCCAGACGGCGGGATTGTGGCAACCGGTCAAGAAAGGCGCTGAGATGAGGGAGCTAGAATGGCCGAGTAAGCAAGTGGGATTTCGAGATATTGAGCAATGTGCTTCCCTAGGATGGCCGCTCACCTATTATTCGAGATGATCAACCGGCATCCCAGAGACCCGCAGAGCGAAGATATACTACTCTTACATAATGGAGAAAGACATTGCTACCTCTGTCTTGTTGTTTGAGTACCGCCGGCACGTCGTTGTCCTGTGGAGTGAGACTCGCTGAAGTCAAAGTGGGAGATTGGCCAAGAGAGCCGTTCGAACAATCTCATCAGAAGACCCTCTTTCGTTATCTCGTTACCCCATGTTCAATATTGCATTTCTCCAAAGGTCGGGTTGATAACGATAGGTATGCCGTACCTGCGTGTCTTCTTGCGATTTTATTCAATTTGTATGGTCAGATATTTCTCATTTCTGCCATTCCAAGCGTCTTGTGTTCAATTTTTCCGTAGTCATGGGGTCCAAAGAAACAACTGATATCTCCAAAGCAGGGGAATCACACGAGTTAGGGCCAGTTCCGTCTATCTCGAAAAGCAAAATCGGAGACGTAACACTCGACGTCGTCTATGCCGCCGAGAGAGAGTACATACCTGAGCAGTATCGAAAGCTCTTGCGAAAGATCGAGTTCATAATCCTTCCTCTCATGTGGATCTGAAATTTTGCCGCGGGGTAGCTTGTAGTAGGGATATTGGTTTGACAGAGAGAAAGGGGAAGATGCTTAATATCCAGCAATGCATTAAGTGGTCTAAAGACATTATGATCATCCTTTCTAGGAAATTAACGACAAGATCACGACGCTCTAACAAGAACTGCTCAGGGCTACTTTCGGCTTCTGACCCGAATCACGCAACTTCGTCAGGATGCAGCATCAGGGCCATCATCCCACTTTCTAATTCGAGGTGGAGCTCCTCCGCCAATTCACAAGCCGACAATCGAAACAACACCGTCATCTTCGTCAATAATGCTTCATTCAAATACGTTTCTGTCCTCGATAAGTCATCCTCACTGACCACAACTTTTCGGGGCCCAACTTTCCTACTTCCCATCTCTAAAGGAGTGGAAGAGCTCAATCGAAAATGGGGAACACGATATCGTACAATACAACGGACTAAGTCCTCGACCTCGATCCAAAAGGCAGAATCAATGGCATTCAATCCGACAACAAATCGCGAAGGTATGCAGGGGTTCCATATGCACTTCCGCCTGTTGGACCTCATCGATGCAAAACCTCGTCCACTGCCCTCCTCCTTCTTCTACACTGGTGAACAAGGACAACCTTTTGACGCAACTAAATTTCGTCCGATATGTCCTCAGAAAGGATTTCATGTCGCCGAGTCTGATGGCGCAGATGCTTTCAGTGAAGATTGCTTGTTCGTAAACCTCTGGACTCCTGTTGAGCATATTCCTCAGGGAAGAATTACCAGTGTGGATGGAGAGAGCAAGAGGAAGAAATAACCTGTCTATCTCTGGATTCATGGAGGATGGTTCCAAATTGGGGGTCCATCACAAGACGTGGGCATGAATTCCACAGAGCTGATTTTGGCCGGGAAGCTGAGCGCTATCGTTGTCGCGATCGGATACCGTCTCAATGTCTTTGGGTTCCTTGCCGGAAAAGCTTTGGTTGAAGAAAGCGGTGGAGAGTCTGCCGGCAATTTTGGACTTTGGGATCAGATGTTAGCGATTGAGTGGGTGAGAGATAATATAGGGGCTTTTGGTGGAGATACTGGGAATATTACTTTGGCAGGAGCATATAGTGTTCATGCTCAGGGGCTGCATGAGTTTCGTGCACCGGCTTCAGAAGAACCCAAAATTCCTTTTCACAGGTTCTTCATGTGCTCAAATACGATTCCTGCTCAGTCGAAGACGATTGAAGAATCGGAACCACGGCCTGACGAACTTTGCGAGTATTTCAAGATATCGGAAGATCTCCCCAGTATTGAGAAGCTAGACGAGCTTCGAAAATTGAGCTTTAAAAATCTCCTTTTAGTACTCGAACATCTCAAGAATTATACGTTTCGACCAATCACGGGCGATCTCTTCTTTCATTCAGGGATGGTTGAGTACTAGAATGACGGTAGATTTGGAGGAGTTCAAGAGAAGGAAGATGAAAATCTTGGTCGGCGAGGTCCTGAACGAGGAGACTCTATATACGACTTATAACAGTCCAACCGAAGGGAACCTGGAATCGTTGAAATTGCAGATCTCGGACTACTACGCGCCAGCAACCACAGATCAATTATTGAATTCGCATCATTATCCAATACCAGGCACAGACGATGTCTAGGAGTGGAAAGCCCTCTTTGGGAGAATTATTTCTGATGGTCAAGTCAGAGCTCCTTCTAGAGCTTTGGTGGATACCCTGGTCAAGCATGGTGTGGGAATTGAGGATATTTGGAGGTATCGAATTGCGTATAGGCTCTCTTTTATTACCGAGAAGATCGCTCCAAACCCATTTGGGGTGTCGCATGCTATGGATCGGCCGTTCTGGAAGTGAGTATCTCTCGCAACACCAACGGATATCTGGGGCAAATTTGTGCTGAGCTGACGTTCATAGTTTCTCCATAATGCATGGACCAACTCCAAAAGAGAAGAAACTACTCGAAGATTGGACCTCCATTTTAGTTGCTTTTGTTAATGACGACTCGAGCTATCGTTATGGAACTAGCTCGATCGAAGAGATGAAAGTAGCTACCCCTGAATGTACAATTGAAGTTGAATAGGGCTTGCGCTGGAGAGAATTGGTAGATCTTGGGGCTATATTTGCGAGCGACTAAGGGTATCATTCGGACTTTAGCACTGGCGTGCATGGCTTGTCTCTGGGACCCTCCTCCAGCAAGGCTGTCTTTTGATACTACTTTCAATCTCTCTTGGGATGGATTACTTTGCGTGCCTTCTTTATGTACTGACCATCTCTTTTATCCAACTTCGAATATAAAACTTTTACAACGCACAATTTGCATAGAGAGCAAGGGGTTGAGATAGCCATTGGTACCAACGTTTTCCTCATGTTAGCTTCTTTTTATTTAACGTTATCACAACAAAGCCGTTTGCCCTTAAATCCTCAACTATAAAATTTTCTCTTTGAATTGACTTTTATTAATCGCCCGATACAACTTCAGAATCTGGGGAAGATGCTTGGATTTGGTCCCGGTTTTCGTTTAAACATCGTCAAAATTATCGAATTAAAGCTTGGATAAGTATGAACTGAAGTGCAGAAATTGAATCAACATAGAAATAGGCTCGATTTATATCTCGAATGCATCAAATTGATGAAATGGCTCTCGAGTGACCTTGCCATCGAGCTTCCGAGGAGGTGAAAATGGGGTGCTGACTCATGCCGATTCTACTCTTCTACGTAGCGAAAGTCGAAGTTGGTTAAGGTGATGTGGAAGAAATGACAAGTTGGATTTTCCATGCTTTATAATTCATGAGTTCAAGCTCTATTCGACGAAGGAAGGGACAGGAAGCGAAGAGGGCTGAGGTGAGGAGAGGAGATACCAATAAGTAGGTGAAAGCTAGAAAGGGGGAATCGATTAAGTTACTCGACGGCGTATGTTATCCGGATCCCATTAACGAAATAATGCAAACTATAAGCATATGATTTCTATCTTTGATCGCGATTTTTCTAAAGAATATTACCTCCAAAGAATATAAAGTCAATGTCACTACATTAAGCCAGTGTCAAGCCTATCAATCAACCCTCAAACCGACCTATACCCACTTTCCTCCTTTCGCACTTCTATGGCAATCACCAGTAAAGAAAGTCTTCCTTCCCTCAACAATATCTCCGCGGCACACAGGGATTGTAGCACTGGAAGTTCTGTTGGACCGGAGGATTGTTCCGATTGACACCTGCATACCCAAGAGGCTGCACTGCCCGATTATAGTCGGCGTCGCAAATGAATGACTGTCCGCAAGCAGGATTGCCGCAGATATTGTTCGTTCTGGGCGGTACTGGTGTGTAAGTTTGAGGCGTTGGGGTCGGCCTTGGGACGTAAGTTGAAGTTGGTTGATATGGGTATGGATTTGTTGTCGTTGGTATTGGACCTGGCTTTGGCTTATACTTTCGCTTCTTTTTCTTTGGCGGCGGTGTCTTCTTTCTCGGTGTAGGTGTCACTATATCCGACTCTGAAGGACTGGAGTCACTGGAATCGGTGACCGTGCCTGGATCGCTAATATCATCAATAGGATCACCAGGCGGTTTGATGATGGGTGGCTGGATTATGGGTGGATCGATGGTAGATGAGTTGCTGGTAGGTGGATATATGATTACTGGTGGATAGGTAATTGTTGGTGGATAGATCGTGTTGCTTCCCTCTGGGTCGAGGGGCTCAGGGTCTGGGGTGTCGACCTCAGGGGAGATGGGGTTTGTGATATCGATCGAGTCCGACCCGCTGTCGTGGGATTCTGATCCAGTATCGCTATCTGGGTCACTGCTCTCGTCGTTCTCATATTCATGGTCGTCATTGTCATCGCCATGGTTGGCCCAGCGGTCATCCTCATCAGCGGAACTGCCATCTGAGTGTACGTAATCGTCGCCTTCATCGTCGGATGGAGCCATCTTTGTGGTTGTTTAGATCGCTAGTAGAAATGCTCAAGTATGAATGTGATGAGTAATGAAAATTTTCATTTATCACCAGAAAGGCATCTTAGAGTTAATTTAAAGTCAGTACAGGAGGGAGCAGCTTCTGCTCTAAGGTATGCTGCTGTTTTCGGGCGCTGGGGATTAGGTGCTTTCACGCGCTCCGGGGTGGGGGGGTCCGCGTGGCATGCTGCATCGGCGGATACCTATCGGCATTTATTGACCAAAATGCAGGAGCCATTCCCCTCACCGTAGATCCGCGTACGTGATTCACTGCATTACGGAGCAGAAGGCTGATTGCCACGTCGCGTGGCTTACTTACTGCATGAATTGGCGAGAAGTGTATGCAGGCGATGGGCCAGTAGAATGTTCTAAGCAAGACAGCCTGTTCGAGTCTTCGGCAATGTTTCCTAACATAAATTTGGGCGTAATTGTCCAAAGAAATGCCTGGAAAGTTACTGATTCCGACCGCCAACACTAGTGGAAAATTGCCTCGGTGAACTTGAACATACCGACTACTATCCACTATCCAAGATAACACAAGTCTTTCGAGAGAGGTAGCATGAGCTTTACAGAAATATGACGCCAGACGAGATAGCCGGTTATGCAATCGACGAATTGATGCAAAAGCTGTCTGCCGGTGGCCTGAGAGCAGAGCTTGCGAGATCCTTGAATGGTGGCCTTGTCTTGCAGGATTTCCTTGAGCTGGATCCGAGTATCCAGACGCTTGCCAAGAAGATTGCAGTTGAAAAGTTCTCAAAACGTCTAGTTGTAGAATTTGCACAGGAGCTACAATCGCAGATGAGAGCGGCTGCTGAATTTGAGTACGACACAGGCCACACCCAAGAAGTGAGCATTCCGACGTTCCGCATAACGCCTAACATTAGTTTCCTTTCTATGGTCACTTATTTCGAATTCAAACAGGCACGACGTAAACAGTTCCAAGATCACATAGACGACTTCATCAATCAAAATCTTGGCCCGTTCCCCTTCGACCCAGTGGAGTTGCAGAATCTGGCTGAAAAGGCGGCAAAAGCTGCCAAGCAGATTCAAGAAGAATATAATTTGGAGCCCGAAGAAGTTCTCCACCTCGCAAAAATAGCACTCTACGACATTGTCATTCTATGCGGTTCGTTCCTCTCTGGGGTATTCGTAAATAGCCTAACAGGACATAGACAACAGTGGGTCAATGAAAATCGCGAAACGCCGACCTGCACTTGCGCAAACCTTGACAAGCATTGCACATTGGGCGACCCAGCTGGAACCAAGAGGCATACGCATACGATTCCTCAACAGCGACGACGACGACAGTGGCAGATTTGATAATCTTGCCGATCTACCCGAGATTGAGGACAGAGTCAACGAGGCAAAGCTTCATGGCCCTACAAGGTTAGGAACCATGCTCAGCAAGAAGATTGTAAAACCTATGCTGGAGAAGATAGAGAATGGTGCTGCTGACAGTAGGCCACTAATTGCCGTCGTCATTACAGATGGAGAGGTATATCTTCCCACTTCCTGGATCTTTCGAGAAAGCGCTGACGATAACAGCCGACGAAAGAGGATGAATTTACATTGAAAGAAACAATCATCAATTGCAAAACTAGTGCTCAGCTTCAGCAATATGGGAATGCAGCCACGATCTTTATTGTTTGTCAAGTTGGCGACAGTGAAAGAGCTAAGGCTTTTCTCAGCGATCTCGAGAATGACCCAGACGTAGGCGGAATGCTTTATCGCCCAGGCGGGAGCCTCGATGAGATTATTGAGAAACTCGAGGATGGACGGGATAAAAATGCATATAAAAGACATGTGAGTCGCGTCTTTACATACTGTAGTACATTCTGCTACACCCACTGACTTGATCCGAAGATGCTCAGGGTGTTTCTTAGTGCTGTTGATGGTCAGTCGATGCCGACTCAATAAAGAAACTGTAGAGATATCTTCTTCTGAACTGAAATGAAAAAAAATGCAAGCTATTGATGGCAGATTGCTCTACGGATGCCTAGTATGAATGGAAATATCTCAAACTTTGCGCACTGAAACCTGCTACCGAGCCCGCGCCGTCTTTCATACCGAAATTGCGTCCTTCCCAGCTACACCCTCTCCAGTGTCTGAACTATCTCGGGATAGGGTGGCTTCTGGAAGCGTATAGCCATGTCTTTCGGCGTTTTCCCATCATTATCTTTCTTCGTTGGGTCAGCTCCTGCACCCCGAGGAGGTTTGATTAACAACTTGACAACTTCAACTCTACCACTTCCTGCAGCCATATGCAACGCTGTTCTTCCATTGGGACCCAAGACATTAAGATCTACGCGGTCGAGCATAGCAGATATAACTCCAACATATCCCGAGCTCGCAGCTCGGTGAAGTGGCGTGCAGTTGTCCTTATCGGAAGCCTTCGGATCTGCTCCATTCTCAATAAGCAGTCGAACGACTGCCTCATGTCCATTCCGTGCAGCTAAATGAAGCGGCGTCACGCCAGATTTGTTTGCCTCCTTTGCGCTAACCCTCTTCTCTTCCAATAAGAAGCGTACCACCTCTTCTTTTCCATTCTGAGCTGCTTGGTCGAGCACCGAGGTTCCAAACTCGCTTCGAGCTCCAGCGTCAATCCCGCCGTCTATCAGTCTTCTCACCTCTGAGACTAATCCGTTCCTTGCAGCCTTGAACAGCATTGCTTGCTGTTTCTCTTCATATTCTCGCAGTTTTCGAAGAACGTTGAGGTGTCCATTACGTGTTGCGAGGTCCTTAGGACTCTCGCCATCCTGGTTCTCCGTACTGATGGATGCTCCTTTCTCCAAAAGCAGCCTCAATATCTCCACAAACCCATTCTCAGCCGCCTTTGACACTGCCGTGGTTCCGCATGCACATTTGACGTTGACGTTAGATTTCTCAAGAAGCTTGTTGACAATTTCTGTGTGTCCACTCATACAAGCCATATATAGAGGAGTCCTCTTATAGTCGTCGGCTGCATCTGCATCAACGTGTTGGTCTAACAGAAAGTTGATGAAGTTGACGTGGCCTCCAGCAGCCCCCAAGTGTAGAGGTGTGACTTTGGTGGTTGTGGCGAGAAGTCTTATATCCTGGCCCGCTTGAATCAACCTCACAAATTCTTCAGAGTCGCCATTTCTTGCGGCTTTCTCCCAGTCCATGGTCAGGTCAAGGATCCAGGAAGAATTTAATTGAATTCGTTGACGATTTTTGGAGATGGTTTAATCTCTCAAAATGTTGAACAAATTGTGGGCGACGTTGCGAATGTGATTTGGAGTGGGTAGATTTATTTATAGCCTACAGTGGTTGGGTGAGGTGTCCTCGCCACGTATAAGTATGCAGCTACCCACATTGATGTCTCCGAGATTCTACAACGATAATAAGAGAAGATAAAATTTTCATTTGCAATAATCTCATATTTCGAGTTTCGCTCTCGAAATGGCAGGAAAAGCGCCAGAACTTATTTCCATTGAGGAGCCGGCGAAGTGGGTTTGCCGGCTGGTAATGGAATTCAGTAAGTCACGTTCAATTGAAGAGCATTCAGGAAGCTTACCAGAATATGATACAAGGCAACGGCGAGCCTGGCTATGGGTCTGGGTTTCTTGTGAATATACCAGTGATTGGTTCTGCCAAATATTGTATCATGACCGCAGGTCATAACATTGTCGACACAGGCAATGGACGCGCAACAAGCATCAAAATACATTTTCCTGGAAGACCAGAAATCATGGCACATGCAAGCGCAGGTGAATTATTCGTCTCTGCTGTTTATGGTGGATTTCCCATGAAGGACGAAACCCATGAGAGCACGTATAGCGACTATGGCTTAATTGTCGTGGATAGCCAATGGAAAGATATGCATGGCTGCGCCTTCAGTGTCCTCCAAAGCGATTTCCGTGGGGAGGTCAGTATTCATGGGTATCCGAAGAAGGACGATCAACCACCAAAAGAACAAGAACAAGTTAGATGCAAGTTCAGCAATGTTACCCATAATGCATTTTACTACGGCGGAAAGACAATCGCAGGAGTTAGCGGGGGCCCAGTATACATAGTCATAGACGGGATTCATGTTGCAGTGGGAATACAGTGAGTTCATATTCATCCTCATACGATGGTTCTAGCCAGGGCTGACGGATCCTGAAGCAACTACATGCACCGTGCTACTCGCCTCACCTGTCACGTCATGCTGGAGATTCTCTCCTGGATCAAGGGCTACAATTTGTCCTGTACGCTCGAGGAATTTGTAGCGCCGAGAACCAAAGGTATTTTTCTTGGAACAACCAAAGGCTCGCGGACAAACATCATTGCAAATGGCACTCGCGACTCACACAGCATCTTCAAATTCGTCGTGGTTGATGCACCCAAATGGAGCGAGGGACTCAAGAAAACCGCCAATCGCTACGTGGTCATCCCCTCGCAGTGCCACCAGAGCCAACTCAATAAGGGGCATCTTCTACACTTTCTCACCTTCTCAGAGGATGGTGTATCCCTCACCGAGGCAGGTTTTCCGAGGCCCGACACCATTCTTAGAATTGCCGATGGAAAGGGAAAACTCCAAGGGACGCCATCCGTACGGCTGCAGCAGGGAGAATCCTACTTGTTATTCAAAGGAAAGGACCGAAAGCCATGCCCATGTGGCTGCATTGTCGCTGATGCTGAAGTTGGGTTGATTAAGATTGAATCGGGCAAAGTTGCTGCAGGCAAGACAAACCCAACATCATTCATCATGGCTCCTGCACATGAATAAACAATGTATTGAAAGACTTGGTGGAGGCTGTTGGCTTAGGGCGTTCGTATCAAAAAGAAGGGAGAGAAAAATACCAATACGTGGCTTAACCTCGTGATGAGCAGTGGGGACCTGAACTTTCTCGTTCATGCAATGCATTCAGCTACATTAGTCTGCCTTGCATTACGCTGCATATTTGAACGCCACCCCATGAAACTTTGATTGAGAAACCAAACCTTCTCCGCCCATACCTATGATTGGGGCGAACCAATTAAGTGACAAGCTAGAACATTAATCTCATTCTGTCGGGTTACGCAATCTATAGCCTCGAAGCCCAACGTTCGATCAACCTACTCGGTGAGATAATTTACCAACGTGCGGCTGAATATTCTTATGAAATAAACCCCAAAGATTAGTTTGATTTCTCTTTGCAATAGTTTGTCTCCGTTCCATCATCCCCCTCATTGATTTCAAAGTCCAATATGACTGCAGCACCCGAGAACGTTTTATTCTCGGCTACAGAAGGAGAGGTTGTGTATTACATCTGCCAAGGTGACGATGGCCTGGTTGAGGTTATTTTCGACGGAGAGTTGAATCCTGCCGAGGAAGTTGGTTCAGCAAAAGAGGGAACCCCTGGAGCTCTGCTTGTCATAGGAGACAAAGTAAGATCAACCCCTTCATCAATGCTCTGGAACAGGTGTTAAACTGTCCTAGCGAGTCATCTATTGCCTGAGCGACAAATTTGTCCTTCAAGACTTCATATACGATGACGACATGGGCGCGTGGGAAGAAGGCAAGCTTGCCAGTTTGGGAGTTGTTGCCTCGGAAATGACGACTATTTCCGCAGTTCGCGATCCTCAAGGGCGTATTTACGTCTTCTTCCAGGGTAAATCGGGCCAGATCCAATCCTTCACTGGAACTGAAGAGGGAGCATGGGAACTCTCAAAAGGACTTCCATCTACAAAGCCCATCGAGAACGCCAGCATTCATGCCGTGGACACAAACGGCACCATTCGAGTCTTCTACGCAAATCAAGATCACTCTATTCATGAGCTTGTCCTGAACAATGGCAAGTGGACTGGTAAGTCGCTCATTCAATATGACAATTGATGGGCGTAGACACGGACGCTAACCTTGCCTTCTTTTGTTTTATAGATACCAAGGTAGAGCAAACAGATGCTGGGAGCAACAAGACGGACATTACTACGATCTTGGGAGAAGAGGGGAAGTATCGTCTGCAGTTCAACAACGAAGAAGGCGAAGTGTTTGTCCTCAACGATGGGTTGCTGAGCAAGATCGGTACAATGACAGAGGAGGGCTTCAAGCAGCTGCATAATGCCCAGGCCGCTGGTCGTGGGGCCTATATTTACAAAGTGGTCCAGAGAACGTACTACTATCGTTATCGGAAGTAGTGTCCGAAAGCGGCTATCTGTAGGAATGAAAAATGGCTGAGCTGGTCGGTCAGACCAAACTTAGATGTTTACTTTTCCGGGGCTTATAAATGTGCGCACTATTGGTTCTGCTTTTGTTAGTGCTGTTATAGTGGCTGCATGCTCTGGGCCGGCAACTGCGTTGCTCGGGAGGCACTCACCTTTACGAAATGCAGTGTACGTGTTACCTTCGGGATGGATCTTTTCAAACTCAATATGCAGCCATTCCGCCCGAGTTGGGTGCTGAGTTCGAGGGCTGAGTTCGGGGCTGACAGGGGAATTGCGTGCTTTTGTGACCCCTATCGGAGGCGCGTCCGTCAGCACGCGCCAAGACCATGCTGCATCTCTACGTTGCACAGCATAATCAGCTGCAGGTTGGAGCACAATCTTATCCACACTCGACCAATACCACCGCATCTTCTAGCGGAAGAAGATCATGGGACTTAAATTTGTGCTTGTTGCCGAAAGGAGCCTCATTCTCACGAGAAGGCACTTTTGGGGGAAGGGCGTGATCCCGTGAACTACCATATGCGGACGGCCCCGCACTCATTATGGCCTTAAGTTATGGGAGCCAATTAATTTCTGCAGGGCGAAACTCTTCCTGTCAGCATTTCGATTCCTCTTTACTTGTCAATTGGGATTTAAGTGATGTAACGCAACTTTATTCTTCACTGATCCTTAACACCCGCAATCAAGCTTCCATTTTGCAGATATCTGAAGGAAAGTAGGACCTCGCATCGGCATCTTCTACAGAAGGAATTGAGCCTAACATCGAGACAGATGGGTCACGAGCCAACTCCAGAGCCGAATGCAACGAACAACCACAGCCAGACTGCGTTACATAGCGCCGCAGCGGCTGGGAACCGTGCCTTAGTGATTGAGCTTCAAGGTAAGGGCTACAAGCCTGAGTGGAGGGACTCAAATGGGCAAACGCCTGTGCACCTGGCTGCTGCCAATGGGCACAGCAATGTTGTGAAGCTATTTGAGAATACGCCCAGCCTCTTGGAGATACAAGACAAACGTGGGCGGACAGTACTCCACTTGGCCGCGAGCAACGGACATGAAAACATTGTATCTCAGCTTCTGCCCACAGCAAAGATTGATGCGAAGGATAAGCGTGGTCAAACGCCTCTTCACCTGGCTACGATAAATGGCCATAACAAGGTTGTCGATAAGTTGGGTGTTCACGCAAGCAAAGATTCCCCGGACTTCTCTGGAAAAGTTCCGCTGTATTACGCTGCCATCAAGGGACATAAGAAAGTTGCGGAAACTCTAGCCAATGGACAAGGTGCGAATCTCAATGCGAAAGACAAGGGCCAGACAATTCTCCACCAAGTGATCACCGCTGGAGACAAGGAGGCTACCCAGCTGCTAGCTGCGCTTGGCGCTGCGAAAGAGGCTACGGATTTCAACGGAAGGACTGCGCTATACCTTGCTGCTCAACTACACAACCAAGCTATCGTGGAAGTGCTGAGAAAGCCTCCGTCCCCAGATACCGAAGGTCTCCTTCATCGAGCAGCCAAAGAAGGCAATAGGAGAGCTGCGGAACTTCTCCTTGGTGTCAATTCGGGTCTGAAGGAAGCACGGGACAGCCAAGATCGAACACCATTATATGTCGCAGCTGAGGAGGGCCATGAGCCAGTTGTAAACCTGCTATTTGAACAGTGGAAAGCGAACAAAGAAGCCAGCGATCGCCAGAAGCAGACACTTCTGTATCGCGCAGCGAAGGAAGGGAAGAAGGAAGCCGTCAGGCTATTGCTCGGCATTAACGCAAATCCGGATGCGAAGGACGAGAATGGAATTCCTCCACTATATATTGCTGTAAAGAATGGCCACGAAGAGATCGCGCAGATGCTAGTTGCCAAGAAGGCAGACAAACAGGCAAAAGATGATAGAGGTTGGACGCTGCTTCATCGAGCATCCAGCGAAGAAGACGAAAAAACCGTGGACATTCTTCTGAAGCTTGGAGCAAATGGAACTGCAAAAAACAAGCTTGGGCAGACGCCACTGCATGTTGCGAGCAAGCCTGACATTGTGAGAAAATTCGATGAATACGAAGTTGACCCAAACATCAAAGACAACAACGGCCAGACTCCTCTTCACGTTGCCGCAGGCCGCGGTGATGCATACACCAACATCGTTGAAGCATTCCTCGATATCGAAGCTGAAGCCATGACGACCGACAACAATGGACAAACTCCCCTTCACGCGGCAGCTAGCAAAGGAGAGCTCGAGACTATCATACTACTCGCGCGCAAGGACTTCATCAACAAGAACGCTACCGATAACAATGGCCGAACGCCGATGCACATTGCAGCAAGCCTTGGACACCACGCCGCTGTCGCCCTATTAGTGGACGAAGGGGCCGAGAAGGAAGCTCGCGATATGAACGGTCGTACGCCATTGCATCTTGCAGCTTTGCATGGCCACCGCCAGGTAATTGATCATCTAATCGACAGGAGGGCGAGTAAAGTAGCGAGAGATCAGCATGGTAACTTGCCGGTACATCTCGCTGCCGCGAACGGAGACATACAATCGGTGACGTCATTGATTAACCCAACTCCAGGAGACTTGGTACGTTCTCAGTGATTTATATGATTACCTTTTGATTATTGTGGCAAGACGCTAGCTCATATTTTGGGGAAATCTGTAGCCTCCACCGAAGAATGTAGCCGAATATCGAGTCTACTTGAGAAAGTTTGCCAGAGATCAATTAGTGGGTATCCTTGATCCCAATCATCCTGGGTTGAAAGACCTTGCGGAAGAGATTGTTGTTCGAGCGCAAGTGGTGCAAAAGCTATTTGGATTGGATGCGGATACTGTTCCTGGACTTGTCAAGCTTGCATTATATGACATTGTGGTTCTGTGTGGTGAGTGCCTTTGCTCTGGCATCGCGTGTTCTTAAAACGCAATATCGTTTCGATATTCATCTTCATTACTTTTCGGCCTGTGTTTTGTTTTCCATTTAGTACCAAAGCTTTGGGTAATCTGTAGACATTCTCTGTCGAAATCCAGCCTGCAAATCCTGTTCCGAATTGTGCTACTGGCACATAAGCTAATATGTACCATTCGCAGATGACAGTGGCTCGATGAGGAAAGACTCACGCATACCAGCTCTCAAAGAAACTCTTGCTAGCGTAGCTCACTTTGCAACATTTCTCGAACCAAGCGGCATATCCATCCGCTTCCTGAACAACCCGATGGGCTTCGACAACGTCGTGCAAGGAGACGTCCTGGAGAAAGTCAGAGTCCCACTCGAGTCAAAGAATTTAGGGAAGAGGACCCAACTGGGTACTATGCTCGACAGCAAAATAGTACAACCAATGGTTATCCAAAAACTCGAAGCGAGATCCTTCAACAAGCCACTGATTGCATTCATCATAACGGACGGACGAGTAAGTACTTCCTCGCAATTCCCTCTGATAAGGTTGCTAGAATACAAGTAGTTCGTGATAATGCTTTCTTTCTGACTATGCAGCAGCCCCAAGAAGAAGACGAAGAAGAATTACACAGAACAATTCACCGATTCAAAACCGAGATGAGTAGGAGAGGCTTCAAAGACGGTGCAATCATCCTCATCATTTCTCAAGTTGGGAATAGCGATGAAGCGACCAAGTACCTTCGGCGTCTCGAAGCTGACGAGTACATTAAGAGCATGGTGTACTGCTCCCACGAGAGGTTGGACGAATTGCTGGACAGCCTGAAGAGAAATAAGCACAACCCGACTGATTATACTGCTTTGGTATGTAATTTCAGACGACTGACAATATAATTAGATCGCTGATTTGTATTCGTGTCCCTCTAGATGATTGGCATGTTTGTAGCTGCGCTCGATAAGCAGACGAAGGCTTCCAATTAATGAAGTCACGGTATTCAAAGGGCCTTAACTTTGTCTCCTTACTATTCGACGGGAGTTCTCCTGCTTGGGATAACTCTTAGGCGAAGTATGTTAAGTGCACTAGGCGGCGGATTTCCTTTCAAATAATGGTCCTATTGGAGTTCAATTATCTAGACAACTACTCTTGCTAAATAGATTCAGACAGGCACCCGATTGATTTCGAGGCTCAATCTAATGTGTGACGTAGCCATTGTTTTAAGTTTCTTATTTCTCATCTAGTACGAAGGCATATTCTTCTCCGTCTTAAATTCAAATTGGAAAACGTAGGGGGGAATGACGAGTGTTTCATCCAAGTGTATAAAATTCAAGGTCGGATATTGGTAATAGCAATAAGGAGAGTCCCAAAGTCATCAAGCTTTGGTAGCCAGTTATCGAGAGAGCCTTTATGTTTTCCCCACGTTTACTTCTCTTTTACTAATACTATTGTAGCAATGCCATTCGCCCCTAAATCCCCAGATGTGGGGCTTTCTTCTTGAATTGATTTCTATTGGTCGCCCAATACGAGGTCAGGACCTAAAGAGGCTGTTTGCATTCGAGTCCCGGCTTTTATTCAATCCTCTTCATAATTATCCAATCAGAATCCTTGGGTTAAATTCGAGCAACATGAAATTCGCGAATACAGACATTGCTCCCCTGGGCGTTGTTGAGGCTATATATATCTTCTCGGGCGTTGAGGCACAGTCAGCACACAGAACTTTGGTAATTGGATCCCAAGGATATCGCCATCATTATTATCATTTATACATTGGTGCCAGAGCTAATTCCATTTTTTGGAGTCCATCTTACTCACACCTCACAGGCTAGCCTCGCTGCCAAGATGGGACTTTGGGAGTCAAATCGCTTTCACTCTTATCTTAGCATCCTTTCAGTCTTCGTAAACTTTGCTCAATCAACATGTTACGCACCAGACGGCGTCACTATTGGCCCATCGTCCTACACCCCTTGCATCAATGTCGACGGTATCGAATCCATGTGCTGCAAACTCAACTCGACCTCTTCCGACACAGTGGGCAACGAACTGTGCCACTCTAATGGTCTTTGTATACAAGCCGGGTAAAATGGCACTAGCAATTATTATCGCTATTTCTGCACCGATCCAACATGGAAGAGCCCGAATTGTCTGCAGAATGTTTGCGTTTCTGAAGTTGTACGTATTTACTTTTACTGTTGGAATGTAATGAGGAGAAGACGAAAGCTGACTGCGGTTCAAAATTCAAGTCAAACACTTTCACGAGCACCGCTCAGTTGACTCGCTGTGCGGACGGTACCTTCTGTTGTGGCGCAAACAATTTTTCGAGCTGCTGCGACCTGAACCTCGGGTTCAACCTAACTCAACTCAAGATCTTCCAGACTTCCGCCTCTGCCTCAACTTCCAACACATCCACATGCACTCCTTCCTCAAAAACGAATTCGAAAGCAACAAAAGTAGGCGTTGGAGTAGGAATCAGTCTAGGGTTGTGTGCTATCGCAGCTAGTATGCTCGGCTTCTGCCTTGGACAAAGGAGAGTGATAATGCTTGAAAGGAAGAAGCACAATGCAAGAATAGCACCAGAACCTTCGTTATTTTCCTCGAATATTATTTCCAGTCCGAACGTGCACGAGTCGGTGGTAGCCTATATTCCGCAACCACAAGTGCACGCAGGGATGGATTGGTATAGAAATGGGAACGAAAGTCATGGTATTCAAGAAGTGGACGCCGAGAGACGTTTGGCGGAGTTGGGAACAAGGCCTGCCGAGTTGGGTAGTGGTAGGAGACCGTAATACTGCTGTTCGGATACAGGGAGGGTCATCCAGTGTGCCATGGACTGTATTAAAGGAAGGTAGATGAACGTGAGCATGAAGAACTTTTAATTTGAATCTTAGTTCCGAAGAAGTGACCTAAGTTTCCAGCATGCGCTTCCAGGTGAAAGTTCTCGAGCAATAGGCCACCCTTCAGGGTGATCAAGTCAAGGCTGAATACCTGCAGCAGCCATAACTAGAGTTCCAAAGTCATCCAACTGCGACAACCATGGATTAAGAGTGCCTTCGACCTGAAGCTGCACATTCGTCAAATCTTTATAGGTAAGATCCTTCGTCCCAGCTTCTCTATCTTGTTGCGCTGTGTATTTACTTTCCCATTCAGTTCTAGTCGATGCTCTCCACAGCTCCCTGCCACACGGCAGTGACAGACCCGCCAATAAACTTCCATCGTACTTCTGGAATCCAATGACAGAGTACATTTCGAAGAGTAGCTCGATAAGACAGAGGACTGTCACCGTCCTGTAGGTTCAGGAAATATTGGAGTGAGTCATGGAGGAAAGAGTGGGGTTGTAGAAGCGAGACTCACCTTCTCAGTGACTCAGCAAGCATCCAATCTTCCCAGGAAGGCATCCTGCTAGGGAATGCTTTATTGTAGTTGGGAAAACGGCGATTCACCCGTGTTGCAATCATCTTTTCCTCATGTCAATATTCTAAGATGTAATGTTTAGTGGGAATGCAATTGCATACAATCATTGTCTTAATCAGTAAGATGTCAAAGTTTGTAACCTCTTTGTTATCTTCTGAGATGCGGAGAAGTAAATAGAGCGTCATAGCTTGCAGTGCTGCTACTGCATCCTCGTCATTGTAGCTCTCATGCTAGATGGGATGTCAATATCGTTGAGAAAATGTTCCTTGAGGCGGGAGATTGTACCTCTTCTAGTAATCTTTCAGTCTCCGCTTTCACAGTTCTCCAGATGAATTTAATGTTATCGTTATCCTTCTTCGAATACCAAAGTATGATATTGGCACAGTTCTTCAGAGGTGCAGGTTTGGCCGCCTGTGCTGGCGCATCGATCCCATAACCATAGTTTCGATGAATGAAAGGTGGTGGGTCCCCACTAAGCATCATATTTGGGTAGAAGCGGAGCTTGCACAAAAGATAACTTTTGTTCAATGATGGCTGGATATTTCTGGGGCCGAAGGCTTTACAAAGTCGTTCTACCAAGTTAAGCGCATCCATATATTCAAGGCTCGAGAAGTTAATGGGCCAGCCAGCCCCACCACTCTGTGGCACATATGCAGAAGGGCTTTGGGTGTGTTTATCGGAAGATGCTTGGGAAAGGGGGGGCTGATATGTTGCCGAAGGAATAGCTGCAGAACTAGACTGCGCAACAGAATCCGACAAGGTCATCGCGACCGCGCTGTCGTATTGAACCAGGTGATATTCTGGTAACATCGAACTCGATACCTCGGATTCGAGACTCCGTGCTACATTATCCAAAGAAGATGAAAGTGCAGGATCTGGATTAGCCGGAACCGAGTACTGAATATGCCTTGTTGCATCTGTTTGTCGTGTCGCCAGAACTGAGGGATTGGCAGAAGGTATTGCCAAAGCTCTGCTTAAATCGGGCACCCCAGTACCATTTCCAATTGAAGATGTAGCTAGCGGACTGACTGTAGAATTCGATGCTCCCGAAACATAAATGCATGTGATGTCCCCGTCACGCATCGGGAACACTTTGGGAAAGCCGCATCACAACGTGTCTTCGCCTTGGTGCAAGCTGTACATGCTTTTTTCCTGGAAGTCACGCGATCCTTTGCCTCTCGGCAATATGAAGCATGACGAAGTTGTGATTTTCCTGTACGTTTTCGTTAGGAAGTACTTCTCCCAGGGAACAATCGCTACGGCCAGGTCGCCACTTACGATTCTCAAAGCTTTTGTCGCAAATATTGCACCTCAGCGTTGGCGGCGTCTCAGTCACTTCTTCCATGTTAGATATTTTGCCTTGAATCCACGGAGAACTTTGGTTCGTTGCATGTGCTCGTTAAGTTTATGCGTATTGGTAAGCAGGAGGGAAGAAGCATCGCGACGACGGAATTCCGTCGTAGAACTTCTCGCCTAGAGCCCCTGACTAACCCGAAACAGATTCGCTTGGTGTCTCAGGGGGTACTGGCGAGTATCCGGGGTTAGTAATGATGTTTAAAGGAATTCATCTGCTAGCTGTGAAGCAGTTCACGGAACTCCGTGCTTGAAGAGCCTCACGGGAGATGGTAGACCTAATGAAATGATATAAATGAAGAGGGGTTCCCCTAAGAGAATCATCGTCAAACACACTCTTCATCACTGTTCAAAATGGCACAAATCACAGACAACAAGGCGGCATGGATTCCATTTGAGAAGGCGAAATATTTGGAAGTTGGCCCTGGTCCAACTCCAGATCCTAGCGAGAATGAGGTTGTGATCAAGGTGGCATATGCAGCAGTCAATCCTTCCGATTATAAGGTAGATTCCTCGCCATCCACCAAGACCTCTCTCACTTGACCTGACTTGATGCTTCGGTACAGTTCCAAGACCACCCTTACTGGACAATACCATATCCATCTATTCTGGGCACCGATGTCGCTGGTACCGTCGCACAACTTGGCTCCGCCGTAACTCGATTCAAAATCGGTCAGCGAGTTATTGGACACTGCGACAGTATCCTAACCAAGAAGGCCGCCAATGCTGGTTATCAACTTTACTCGACCACTCGTGAGATTCTTGTCACCGAAGTTCCTGATTCGCTGCCATTGGCCAATGCTGCTGTGCTTCCTCTCTCAATCGACACGGCGGCAACGGGACTTTTCACCATGCTCAAACTCCCTTATCCATCTCTCGATCCGACGTCTGCAGGAAAGACTGTCTTGATCTGGGGTGGAAGTTCTTCTGTTGGCTCGTCGGCAATACAGTACGTGGACTTCCAATGCTATTGCTATAGGAAGATACTGACATTCCCTTTAGATTGGCAGTCGCAGCTGGCTTGACAGTAGCCACTACTGCTAGTCCACACAATGAAGCCTATGTGAAGAGTTTGGGTGCGACATACTACTTTAATTACAAGGATCCCGATGTCGTCAAGAAGATCAGCAAAGTTCTCAAGACAGGTGATGTTATTTTTGACGTCACTAGCACCGAAAGTTCGCAAAAAGCATGTGCAGAGCTTCTGAGTGGAATCGGTGGAGGACTGCTTCCTATTGTTCTTTTTCCTGTGATGACAAAATATGACGATGTCGAAATAAAATTCAGTACGTCCCCAATCTCTTCTAATTCTTCATGACACTTGCTAACGAATGTGTAGCCAACGGACTCGACCCTGGATTTGTTGATTTCGAACTAGGAAATTACATCTGGAAAATGTTCATCCCTCAAGCTTTGGCGACAGGAAAATTCCAAGCGAAGCCTGATCCATTGATTTTGGAAGGTGGACTAGAGAGAGTTCAGGAGGGAATCGACATGCTAAGAAAGGGGGTTTCAGCGCAGAAGATTGTGATTGAAGTTGCAAAGCACGCATAAGATTGTGGGAATGCCACAGGAGTATTTCAAACATCTGAGAATAGTAGAAATACAGCCAGTTATTTCGCGCTGGAAAAGACCTGCATTCAACTTCAAATGATAAACTCCGTACGTCATGCAACAAATCCAAAAACAATGACACCCAAATTATCAATGCACACGCCAAAAATGTTTCTCGAAAGTTCTGCATTTGAGGACTCGGACTTGGTTGGGGGTTGGGGGAGTTCCGAAGCATGATCTCCATTATCATCTGCTTTGGAGGGAATATTAGTGATATCCCTCCTGGATAGATGCGCCGTCAGCTTGTACCACAAGATGAAGTGAAGTAAGGGAGCTTACCTGAACGAAAGAGTTACGGAGAATCCTGAAATTCAACTCAGTAGCCAGGATCCGATGTGCCGCAGCCTTAGGATGGAACACCGATCTCTGCTGCAACTTGTTCGTAATATCAACACTAGTCAACCCAGGAATTTGTTTTTCCACCGCAGCAATTCCCGGAACGGCAAGAATCGTGGTGAGATCGTTGAAAGACACATTTGGATCATTCGCTCCAATAGGATCCTCTGCATTTGCTGGCTCACAGAATCTCTTCCCCTCCAACAACCTGTCGAAGTCTACAAACTCCACTTCTGGCCCGCCGTTCGCGCAGATCACGTTCTCGATTCCGTTATTGACTTGCACTGTGAGATCGTTTGCGCGGAGACGGTTGCCTGCCGTCATATTTAGAGCTGCGAGTTCCGGGATGGGAAAGAAAGAGATGGAGTCACATGCATCGCCAAGTTCTGGCTCTGCAAAGAACTTGGGGTAGCCGGTGATGAAAATTCTCCCGTTTGGATTGAGTAGTTCGTGTTTGATGAGGGAGAGCTTCTGGGCGTATTTGTCCCAATTGAACTGATTCGCTACCTGAGCAAACCCCTCATCGAAGGCCGTGTCGCAGATTCCTTAAAAGTCCTTGATGCCTTCTGCGAGTGTTGGATACACGCATGCTTCCTGGGACCCTGTTAGTTTATAGTGTCGCTAAGGGGTACGGTCTGCACACAGCGCTGTCAGAGAATCCAAAGTCATTTCCTCCAATGGTGAGTGTGATAAGGTCAAATTTCTTGCCGGTAAGCTTCGCTACTTGCCCGTCAATGTCGTCGAGGACATCGCCGGAGCAGGCCGTGAATTCAAAGCTCGGATGGTCGTCCACGAAAGGGTTCAGTTCGAGAAGTTGTGTTGGATATGACCCGTTCTGACGAGCACAAACAACTGCATCAGTTAGTAGCCAGTTCGAAATAAGGGTATATAGACTCAGCCACTTACTGTCAGACCCATCCGCAGATTTGTTCAAGAAGAACCCGGAGCCAAGTCCGGCAGAGAAGCTATCTCCGAGGGCAGCATAGCTCTTAGGAAGGTTGAAAACACTTGGTTGGAGCGCTGTATTTGTGTGGATTAGAGTAGCAGAGACATAAGTCAAAAGGGAAAGTAGGGGAGAGAGATGAAGTAGCTTTGACATGATGTGGTGGCCGAAGGAAGACGAAGACAAATAAAATAACGGGAACAAGAAAAGAGAAAAGCTGAAACTATAAAAGAGTAGGTACAAGATGTCAGTTGTTGGAAGTTGATGCCAGTATGCGGGGAGGGGGGCTGGATGGTTGATTATATAGTCGAAGAGACCTAATAGCCATTGGGTACAAAGTGCTCGCAAACGTCTGTTAGAAGATTGGCACATCAGAATTGGCAGAGGCGGATGCTTATGGCGCCGGAAGCTCAGCCGAAATAAAACATCTCCGGAGTTGACTCTGATAGCGGGAGGGTGTTGAATCGCCAAACGGGTCCCTGACACGAAGAACTCAAAACGCGGGTGCGAACATGAACACAAAGCAAGCTTTAGATTTTGCAAACCTTTCGTGTGTGACTTCCGTGCTGTTTTCCTTTCTGTTTCATTCACTAAGCATATTCACAGTGTTTGCTGTGTACGTGTGTTGAATACGGGGTGCTTTTGATGGGACGGCGGTGAACCTGCTGTGCAACTCGTATCGAGCCACCAGAAGTGCTAGCATTCTGCTTCAGCCAAAGGCGGCTACAACTGGTCCATTTGATATACAACTCAAGCCTACAGCTCAAATCTTGCCGGCTGTGATATCGGCCGACATAGAAATGGATTGAGGATATGCTTTGTCCAATGGCGATGAAGAGATAGGGAGAACTGAGTAAGATGCTGACCGCCAAGATCTTGATGGCATTCAAGAGATCAGATGGTTTGTGACAGCGATCGCAGATCTGGGCAAGCGGTGGCTGGCTTATTACTGCCAAGTGTTTGCCACGAAACGGATCAAAATAGCAATACTACCCAAGTTCAACCAATTTGCCCTTTAAATTTTTCGCCTTGTGCCGTACTTGAAACCTTTGGTTGTGTAGTTTGAGGGGTTTAAGGCAAATGGCCTTATTGTGCCAAGCAAATCACTGGGCAAAATCACCTAACTCGGATCTGATTGGCTAGGCAAGGCTGAGACATTGGAAAAGCTGTGAACAAGACCTGACTACCAGGCTAGGAGTTCAAAGTCCGCATTCTATAGTCTATGTCTATCGTGGCATCATCGCTCTATCATCTATGTGGGACCTCTGTCATCCACCCCTGGAAAATGTTGGGGGTAGCGTAGAGAACTGTTCCGTCTAAATTGTTCCGTGCGACCTGGGACATTACCTCAAGGCCCATTCTGCAAACACCTTCTATAGCCACATCTCTCCTGTTCTAACTAGAATAATCTAACCTCCCTTCCCCAACCACCCCCCAAAACTCCTCCACAATCTCCTTCTGCCCACTTGGCGCGCCCCTAACTGCAAAATACTTCCTCCCCTCAATCGTCGGTTCCCAATCCCCAGGATTAGCAGAAACCATAATCCCTCCCGTCTCAACAAGTATACACCACCCGGCACAAACATCCCAAGCCCAACATCCGCCTTCCCAATATGCATCAAGTTGTCCTGCCGCTACAGCAGCGAGGTTGAGAGCAGCGGAGCCCACGCAGCGGATTGAATGGACCATCGCTCCGCCGTTCTCTTTTGAGGCTGCGAGTTTGGTGAATACTTTTGCTCGAAGGTCGAAGTTGTTTCCTGTGCGGTCGGAGCCCCATTCTGCGCCAATGAGACAGGTGGAGAGGTCTTTCAATGGTTCGGGATCTTGCTTCAATGGCAACTTTTCTTTCGTCCCAAACCTCCCTCGTGTTAAGTACGCGCCTTGTCCTTTTATAGCGGTGTATAATTCGTCGAGGTAGGCGTTGTAGATGACGCCGATGACGGGGATTTTGTCCACAGCGAGACCGAGAGAGATGCAGAAAGCGGGGAAGGCGTGGACGAAGTTTGTGGTGCCGTCGATGGGGTCGCAGATGAATGTTGGTTCGGCAGTCAATGTTTGGCCTGGGTAGTAGGTTTCTTCGCCGATGAATTGGAAGGTGGGGTAGGTTGAGAGGAGGCGGGTGTTGACCATCTTCTCGACAGCTTGGTCGGTTTCTGTTACGAGGTCTGCGGCTTGGGGGTTATTAGCATGGGAGTAGTTGATGAGAGTCCTGCGAGGGAGTGAGAGAGGGGTTGGTACAGTTCTTTTTGGTGCTGGAGGAGAGGTACGAGGGTGTTGCCGCGAGCATCATGTTGCCTGCCTCTTTTGCAACACTGACGAGGAGGTCATGTATCTCTTGGAGATTGAGGTTTGCCATTTCATAGAGCTGGAGGTGTTTGGGTGCGGCTTGGAGGTGGAGTGAGGTTCGAGTGGAGTGGCGGGGTAAAATCGAGCGAAGTCTTCGAGTCTTTAGAGAGAGGTGTAGAAAGCACGGGAGGTAAGAGGCGACAAAATATAGTTTCTTCGGAGGATTCCTTTCACAGCACGTCAATGATATGAAGAGAGGCTATGCGGAGAGTGAGGGAGATTGGGAAAGGAGTAAATACGAAGTGGTGGGGTTCTAAAGCTTTTATCGTTATCAGCACGTGCTGTCTCGGCTGGCGGATTGTGAAATGTCTCGGACCCTGACGGAACGAGCAAACAAGGTTGGAGCTTGGGCATTAGGAAGATCGTACTGTGCACAATTAAGAATCTCCGCGAGTGGGGTACATAATGAACGAAAGAGAAGATCCATTGTCATCAACTATGTGAAAGCCTCTCATAGCTCCCAACCCAGATATCAGCCTGGAAATTTTTCAGATCGAATTTAAAAACATCAAAGAAATGCCATTGTCCATTGAATACCCCATTCGCCAAACCCCAATGCTGCAAATCCTACATATTCTCCCTAAACATCGACCGTCTCTCCGAAGGGCTCTCATTGCTATCCTGCGACTTGTGCCCCTTTACATTCGTATTAATCGGTCTCGGGCTGACATCTCTCAAGCTGACATTGCTTGGTTCAGCCGCAGAGTCGTCGAAGGGGTTCTGTGCTGGCTTCCTTCCCATCTCCTCATCATATCTTCTATCCAATCCTGCCTGACTTGCTCCAATGTATGGTTCCGGTTCTCTGCTCAAGCTTCTTCCTCTCTCCGCTCCGAATCCTGGCGGTGCCACCCCAGGTGTTGGTGCAAGTCGATCGTGATGTAGACCTAGCTCCTGCTCCTCGTAGTATCCTCCTGGCCCGTAGGCATCTGCCTCTGTTCCTACTCTCGCATCCCAGGCATCATCAGGATCTAAAGGTCCAAATCCGCGATTGCTGGCTCGTCCACGCACATTGCTGCTGAGAGGTTCTTCGTATGCGCCACCCGCAGATCGATTGTTGCGATTCTTGAATGAGCCCACCTTATCTTTGACCCATCCTATGATTCCGCCGCTCGCAGGACCAGGTGCGCCGTATTGTTCTGTTCGTTGGAAGGGGTTGTAGGAGGAGAGTGTGGGTTGTGGTAATCCGAGTCGTCGGGCGCGCAGGTGGGTGTAGATGATCCAGCCTGCGACTCCGAAGATGATTAGGAAGAGGACGATGATGAAGAAGGCCCCAAGGCCGGATACGTGTGCCATTATGAGGTGATGTTTTCTTTGTGGTGCTGTCGCCAGGTGTCGGCGATGAGCTGATGTTGGAAGCAGATGCTTTGTGTTGGTGCAGTCTTATCTTGATGAAGGATCATCGAAGTTCCCGGTCTGGCCGACGTCACAGGTCAATCATCCGAAAGAGGTCACGTGCGCTTACTTTTGTCTTCGAGGATTCAGCTTTTGTCTCAGCGCCAAAGATGACAATTTGCTATGTATAGCTAGATGCCACAAAGAGGGAGTGATTGCTGAACAAAAGCCAGATATATGAGTGAGCAAACATATAATCCTGGCAATGTTTCTGCTGTTAGAATGAATTCTTTTTGTACGAGTTAGTGGTCAAGTTCAGCGAAGCTAGGGTGCCTTACCTTCGAGGTATCAATATGAAAAGACGGCTGACTCTCCCTCAACCTTTGGCATGTCTTTCCAGACAGCCAACACCTTGAGACCTAGACTTCTTCGATTCTTGAAATATCACTTTCTGGCTTCTCTCCAGCTGGTCGTATGGACCATTTTGAGTTTTTTCCTGGATTGGATTGTGTCTAGGTTCTGCTGCATATCCTAAGAGAGATAATCTCAAAGATAGAGTAGCCCGAGGAGACGTTTGCAGCACGTGATGTCCATTTTTCCAAATTCCTCGAAGTGATTCAAGATGAGCTGTTACTCTTCAAATGGGTACCCGTGGTTTGATAATCAGTCTATTTTGCGTCGTTCATAAAGGTACTGTAATTACTAAAGCGTGAATGATTGAGGCAAGACTCCAGAACTCGTAACACGAAACCTCATCCACATTTTAATCGTATTGTAAAGGGAGATTTCAAAGATACAGAGGTTCTATTAAACTGAATGAAATTTGGGGTGGAAATTGTAAGGGAAGCCCAAACAGAAAAGCAGAGCAACTCTCCAGTCCATGACCACTTGACTGGATGTACGAGGGGGAACAATACATCTGGAAGAATCCCCGATGCTACAGACTCGAAAAGAAAATGAACTGGAATGAAACCTCTCTCATCTTAACTTTCTTTACAAAATGAATGAGTGGAATTTCTTACAACTGTGTACCACACCGATAGCATAGATAGCCGCTGCAGTGTCAAGGGGGAAAATATGCTGTGCGGCTATGGCGGAAGCCATGACTCTCTTCTCGTAATCTTTCGATCAGATAAGACGGATCTCCCCATTTTTCCGCCCACTGATGGTCGAGGCGCTTCCCGAAGCAGATTCGCTGACAGGAGATAGTGGTGGCACTGCTGAACCATGCACGACTTGCACGCAGAAGATAGCCTTCCCGAGGTGCGCAAAACAGGAAAATTTAGAACTTGACATAAGAGTATCATACCGCAAGTCGATGATTTGTACACATACCCGACGTCTCGAGTCACTTCATTGCCTCGATTTGCAGTGCTGCCATTGCTTTTTCCAGCTCACCGTAGGCATCAAATCGCTCGGAAATCCTTCCCACCTTGGCGGGACGATGAATGAGGGGCTGAAATCGGCCCAGCAAAACCACCCGCCAGACACCTGCTTCGTTCTTCCCCCTGGCTGCAGTTGCAGATGACAACCCCCCACGGGCGATCCACATCCATCCCTCGACGCGACCATGCGCACAGTTCTATAGAAGGCAGAGATATCCCACTCTCTGCCCTACCTTCGAATGGCCACGGTCATGACTCACGCCACCACGAACTCGAAGAAGACGAAGACGAAGAACTTGATCCCGATTCTGACGCTGCTCTCCTCCGCAGACATATCCGGGACAGCGCCGACGATGCAGACGAGACCCAAACCGAGTACATAAGTCCCATTCGACGAATACTAGGACTAATGTCCAAGGCACCTCTCTTTCTGCGGTCATCGCCGGGCTTTGGTACTGGGTCATACGGTGCCGTACCGATTGGGGCATCGACGGAGAATAGCGATGACGAGGATACCGATGATGGCAGACGGCCACAGAAGAGGAAGAAGGCATCCGGCTTGAGGAATGCAATCAGCTCGACCACGCCTGGTGCGGAGAGCTCGGGAAGCACGAGGCGAAGACAGTCAAATGCCAGACGGCGGCCATCTGCGGAGGTGGATGTAGCCGAGGATATTGGTTTGGATAGCAGATTCAGTGGTGGAGGAATACCCATACCGAACGATCAGTCCTCAGATCCAGACTCTCCAGACGATACCTCCGAAGAAGCCATTGACGATACACACAATGAGGAAGATCCGCCAGACAATTCTCCATACCCCCAGGTCCGGGCCTCGGTCTCTGCAGTAGATAATACAGCTTTGTCGATAAATACGCCTCGAATGTGGACATTATCCACCATATTCTCTATCCTCGGATCATCCTCGAATCTTTTCTTTTCGTTACGATACCCCAGCGTTTCCATTACACCAGTTATAGCGTTGTTACTTACACATCCACTCGGTCTGCTTTGGGACCGACTCCTCAAACGGGCGGATGATCCCGACGAGGAATTCATAGACGGCGTTATCAGCCCAACAGCCTCGAACGATGCTACGAATTACGACTCACATGAAATACACAGGAAGGGGACGGATACCAAGGCCAGGAGATTACGGTTATGGCTGGCGCAAGGCAGGTGGAACGAAAAGGAGCACAGTTGTGTGTACATCAGCAGCAATGTCTCTTTTGGCTTTGCATTTGCTACGGATGTTATTGTGGAGCAGACCCAGTTCTACAATCAGAAAGTCAGCATTACTTATCAGCTGCTGCTCATCCTCTCGACCCAGATCCTCGGATATACCTTTGCTGGTTTGACTCGGAGGTTTCTGGTTCGTCCAGGAGGGATGATCTGGCCTGGGACATTGATGTCTGCGGCAATGTTTACGACTCTACACAAGGAGGAGAATACAGTGGCCAACGGGTGGAAGGTTACTAGATGGAAGTTCTTCTTCGTGGTCTGGCTTTCCTCGTTCATCTTCTACTTCCTCCCTGGACTCCTCGCACCAGCATTGAGTTACTTCAATGTCATTACCTGGTTTGCGCCGGACAATGTCATTGTGGCGAATTTGTTTGGTGTGTCTTCTGGACTTGGTTTGTTTCCAGTAACCTTCGACTGGGCCCAGATTGCGTACATCGGTTCGCCACTCCTGACTCCTTTCTGGGCTGCCATGAATGTGGTTGGAGGACTGGTGATTGTCATGTGGATTATCGCCCCCATTGCATATTACACGAACATTTTCTTCTCATCATATATGCCAATTCTTTCATCCGCAGTATTCGACAACAGAGGAGACATCTACGATGTTAGCAAGATTTTGACTCCAGAATTTCTGTTCGATCGGGAGGCATACCAGAATTACAGCCGAGTTTTCCTCCCAATCACATACGTCTTGAGTTATGGTCTGCAATTTGCAGCTCTTGCATCTCTCTTGACACATACAGCTTGTTGGCATGGCAAGGATATTTGGAAACAATGGAGACGATCATTGAAGGAGGTCGAAGGGGAGACGAAAACGGCATACAAACCGTTGACCAATGGGGCTGCTTCAAGCAACGGCAATGGGAGACTTCGATTACAGAGGTCTGATTCGCACATGGAGAATATCATCAGTCAAGAAGATGTTCACAATCGTTTGATGAGGAGATACAAAGATGCGCCATTGAGCTGGTACTTGCTTACATTCGTGAGCATGACGGCGGTGGGCATCTTTGTGGTAGAGTAGTGAGTCTCCAATAATTTTTCGTGATTATTATATGCTGACCCATTGCAGCTATCCTGTCCATCTTCCTTGGTATGGACTACTCCTCGCTCTCGGCATTTGCTCGATCCTGTTCATCCCAATTGGAATTGTCATGGCCATCACAAATCAACACAGCAGCATTTATCTCATCTGCCAACTTGTCTGCGGCGCCGTCTTCCCTGGCCGCCCAGTCGCAAACATGGTTTTCGTCACATATGGCTACATTTCATCCGCTCAAGGCATCAAGTTTTCTTCCGATCTTAAACTCGGCCACTACATGAAGATCCCACCGCGAATCCTTTTCTCCGTCCAAATGGTAGCCACCATCATCTCCTCCGTCACTCAAATCGCAGTCCTTAACTGGATGTTCGCCAATGTCCCAAATATTTGCACACCGCAAGCAGTCAACGGCTTCGTTTGCCCCATTGCTCGCGTCCATTTTAACGGCAGCATTCTATGGGGTGTAGTAGGACCAGGCGAGTTCTTCGGCAAGAATGCAACATATCACATCCTAGTCTGGTGTTTCCCCATCGGTGCCATCGCGCCCATCATTCTCTGGCTCTACGCAAGAAACAAGAAAGGCAACATTGTCCGAAAAATCAACCTCCCCGTTCTCTTCGGCTCCCTCTCCTGGATCCCTCCTGCTACAGGCCTCAACTTTTCGGTCTGGGCGCTCGTCTGCTATCTCTTCAACTACCAGATCAAGAATCGTGCCACAGCTTGGTGGGCTAAGTACACGATGACATTGAGCGCGGCGCTAGATTCTGGCCTGGCGTTTGGGCTGGTCGTGGTGTTCTTCGGGTTCGTGTATCCGGGGTGGATGGAGGGTTTTAAGTGGTGGGGAACGGAGATCTTTAAGAGGGGGTGTGATTGGAATGCTTGTCCATATATGACAGTGGAGAACGGGAGTCATTTTGGTCCGGATACTTGGTAGTGATGTGTATCTGGGAGCTGTTGCATTTACTGGAGCTTGTAGATGTGGTTGAGAGGAATTGCGGTGTCCTAGCAAAAATAAGACTTTTTAGACTACCGTGGCATTGTTTCATAGGCTTGCGTGTGTCTTCTTTCTTATTGTTTTGCAATGTTCCCTCACTCGCGGGATATGTTTCCCCTTTTCTCGGGCCAAAATAAAGTCTCGGATCGCCTCGCTAAAGTGGAAGTGAAATAGGGGCCTCTTCGGGGTACCGTGCTCTGGAACTTTGGTGGTTAAAGCGGCTTCGGGCTAGTGGTCGCCAACTCTTCAGCATTTTCAGCGCACAACCTTCTTTCTTCCTTCACAACAAAAGCTACATCACGAGTCCTTCTCTCAACACCACATTCCTAATGAAGCCGTTAGCCCCTACAACAGTAGTCTGAATTTTGTCAGCCTCGAAATTCGATGGAGGCCACGTCGACATCCTTCTAGAGTCTTTCAGCCTTTGACTCGGGGGGCAACGAAACCATTCTATCTCAGCATTCGGCTAAATGGCGACCGAGTTTCACATCTGTCTTTCAAGCCAAGCACACGACTGCCTCTTTCCAAACCGTTTTTATTCAACCTAAATGAGACACTCTTTATCGGAAGACACCCTCGATTCAATACATCATTACCAGCCGACCAGAGAGTTCCGGCTGTCTGGCTTTATCCATAACTCCCGCCCAACGCGGCATCTCAAGACAGGACCTGCAACTGCATCGTTCAATGTACCCCGATTGCTGTGAATATGAAAGCTGAGCACGATCTTGTTTCTTCCCATTCAAAAGATGATCCACTGCCACTCCAGCCGTGTCAGCTGCTTCGCTACCATATCGTCGATGCCCGCTTCTGATCATCTCCAAGGCGTCCAGAGCCTGATCTGTCGTGGATCCTCATATATTAGAAAGAACAGTAGGCCTTTGGTACTCTTGAACCTTGCTCGCAAACATGCATGTTGAAATTTGTTTCATTGTCCTGAGTCTCTCATGACATGTACAACCATCTGCCGATGCTCCAGTCGGAGCAAACATTTGTTAGGAAGCAGTCTTCCTTCTCAGCCTCGTGTACCGTTTCTCATATACCAGCAATTTGTGTGCTTGGGTCTGGTAAAATTGTTCGGATCCTCGGCACCCAGACTTTATTACTGTCCCTTCTTCAATTCACGTTTTCCCCCGTGTCGAGCTTTTCTTCACGTCGCAAAACTCTTCATCACACTTCTAAGGTTTCTTTTTTCGATGAGTCCAAATGCCGATGCTCCAAGTACGGGTGGTCCACAGACCAAGACGGAAAGCGATAGCATCAAGATTGAAAAACACTCAGCGAAGCCGTTTGAAGTTGTTGCTCCGGGGAATCAGCCACAACCCCTCGATGCGCACCTCAGTATCAATGAAAGGAAAGCGATTGTACGTTTGGTGGCCATCAATACCCCTTGCAAGTGCTGACTCAACCTAGGACCGGAAACTCGTTTGGAAGCTCGACCTGCATCTCGTACCATGGGTGAGCATGACTTCCCCACCTCAAGCCTCTCAATCTAACACCTGACAGCTTTGCATCTTGTACCTCGTGTCATTCCTCAACCAACGAATATTAGAAACGTCAAGATTGCTGGACTTCAAAAAGACTTGTATCACATGTCAACCGGAAGATATAACTCATGCTTGACCATCTTCTCCTTCCATACTCGTTTATAAAACCAGTACGCAACGTCTTCCTAAAGCGTTAGAAGCCCTCGATCTTCATCCCAATCACAGTGTAAGATTTCCTCCACTTGAACACGAGGGCATTTACTAACACCGAGAGTGTGATCCGGGGTATCGTGATCACGAGCATGGGCTTCGTCGAGAACTGGTCAGGTCTTATGGCTGCTTGTTGATTCCTGGGAGTCGCTGAGGGCGATCTCTTCCCAGGTGCTAACTATTTTCTCTCGTGTTGGTACAAGAGGGACAGAGTTGGAGTCCGCACTGTAGGTACTGCCTCTCTTTCCCAGATCCTACTAACACCATCTAGCCAATCATCTTCTCAGCTGCTGCCATCTCAGGATCCTTCGGGGGGTTACTTGCTGCTGCAATGGAGAAACTTGAAGGCAGAGGAGGAAGACCAGGATGGTCATGAATCTTCATCATCGAAGGCATCGTCACGATTGGGTTCGGTGTCATGTCCTTCTTCCTTGTTCACGACTTTCCTGATACTGCCACGTTTCTCGACGAAGAGGGCCGCATCCGCGTCACTCAACGACCGAAAGACGATCGGCAGTCAAGCGCTCGACACGAATCATTCCAGATGTTCTACATTTGGGCAGCTCCGAGAGACCGGAAAACTTGGTGTGCAATGCTCATTTACATGGGAACGGACATGCCGCTATACGCCTTCTCTCTCTTCCTTCCTACCATCATCAAAACATGGGCTACAATTCAATACACACTCAGCTACTTTCGGTTCCGCCATATGCCTGCGCAGCAGCGTTCACCATCTTGGTTGGGTTTTGTCGCCGACCGGACTCGTCAACGTGGGCTGTGCAATATTTGTGCTTCCTTGCTTGGCATCGCCGGATTTGCTATGCCGCTTACGAGAACCGGTCCACACATTCAATACGCTAAAACATTTCTCGTTGCTCTGGGTATATATCCTTGTATCCCGAATACCATCTCCTGGGTCAGCAACAATACCGAAGGTGTTTACAAACGAGGAATCGTTCTTGGACTCGTGATTGGCTGGGGTCACCTAAACGGAATCGCCAGCAGCAACATCTACTTCAAACCACCTCGATACACAGTGGACTATGCTACTATTCTGGCGTACTTGGCTGTGTGTCTGTTCGGAGGTAGCTGCCTTCGTCCCTTCTTCCTGAAGCGAGAGAATGCTGCGAGACTTGCTGGCAAGAGGGATTACTTGATACGAGGCAAGACAGAAACAGAAGTTGAGAGACTCGGTGACATAAGGCTTGACTTCTTGTACACACTACAGATGGCTACATGGTGGGGCAGAGATCAGGGAGCACAGCAACGGCGCGTGGCGGAGCTAATTGGGCAGCGGTGGGAAAGATTTTCATCCCGAGGTTCTGGTTATGATTTCACCAAACAGATGTTTTCAGCACAATTTCCGATTTTAGGCAACGGGAGAACGATCCATCGATCCAATACAGTCTGCTGTAGTAAATCCTTCTTTCAACGAGCTTGGGGGCTCTTACAGAAGCTCAAAAACGTCGGACCCCTCACAGCCTCTGTCTCCCCCGATGCTCACTCCCAAAATCAGAGGAGGATTCGATCCTCTCCGGTGTTCCTAAGCACTTGAGTTCACTCCAGCCCCTATGCAGGTCGCCTCGATAGCTAATACTGAGGAAATTGATAGGTTACATGCAAGCTCCCGCTGCGCTGGAATGGCCGAATTCGAGTGTTGGTTGTAGCACAAGGCGCCACCATCTTTGTGTTCGTGGAACGTGAGTTGGTCTCTTCCCGTACTTCTGCAACCGTTTGGTCAATTTAAAGGTACTCAGGTGATGGTTCACTACCGTTCTGCAAGGACGCGCTGCTCGAGGCCAGATGGTTTCTGCGTGTGATTCTATTTCAGGGGCTGCATTGCAGAGCATGGCAATGCTTAATTGCCCCAGACCCCAAAGAAGCCAAACGAGTTCTGGCTTAGGAGAAGGAGGGGCAGCTTTCTTGGTAACGTATATGCCCAGCTTACAACGCTGTGCACCATTCCACACACCGTTTGTTGCATTTGTCACATTTGGGTTTCTTGGGGAAATGTTATAGCTGGGATTTCTTCAGGGCTTCTGGGCTCCCTCGTTCGTTTTGCTTTGCGCTGTTCGTGTTCATTGTTCTGCATGCATCACTTGCTTTGGGGAAGCTTGAAAATTGTGTACGAGAGGAGGCTAAGAGATAGTATTATCCCAGAGCTCAAAAGTAACGCGCATCGTCAGACTCACGACCTCACCCTCTTCGATTTAGGAAGCGAGATATACTTTCCTTCTGGCCTGGCTCCGACTTCAATGATGCAACGCCTCCGCACACTTCAACACTGCAGAGAACCTTCACATCAACGGTAGCCTCTTGGCAGATCTTCCCATCAAATACACCTCAGCCGAGAATAGAAAGAATAGCACAATGGCATTGAGCGGTTCCCAGAAGGTGGCGCTGATCATCATCGAGCGAACGATGTCTTCGATTTCAGTCACTGCCACAATCCTACTCCTCGTTACTTACCTGTCTTTCAAGGATTTTCGAACGCTGCCCAATACGATCATCTTCCTTGCTTCTCCTGCCAACCTCATGGCTGGTGTTGCAGCTTTGATCGGTGGAAGTGGTTTGAAGGATGTGGACGGTTCAACTTGCCAAGCTCAAGCCTTTCTCCTCGAGTGGTGAGTAAATCCTCTACTTTTGTCCAATCTCGAGTCCATACTGACAGCTGCAGGTTCATGCAATCCGATCCTCTCTGGTCTTTGGTTGCTGCAATTACGGTCTTCCTGGTGTTCTTCCGACGCTGGGGTGCTGAGCGGATCAAGCGACTCTACTGGGTCTATATCCTCTTTTGCTACGGATTCCCTATCATCGCTGCCATCGCCTGCCTCATCTACAAGAAGAATGGCCCCATGTATGGCAACGCAACCGTGAGTCTTTCATCCCCCTCTCCCTCTTCATACCGCTGACGCGACAAAAGCTGTGGTGCTGGATCGACTCGGCCTACGCCTGGGCACGAATCTACACCTACTACGCTCCAATTTGGCTCTCAATCTTCCTCTCCCTATCAATCTACGTCGCAGTCGGAATCCGTGTCTACAAAACCCGCTCCCAACTGAACGAAGCTCGAAACAACGCCTACTACGCAACCGGTACTTCCACAATCCGCTCCTCTACCGTCCGTTCACCATCAATGCTCATGATCGAGCAAAGAACCGACATCTACCAAACTGTTAGCAATGCAACTTCTATCAAATTCCCCGACCCAATCTACCAACCTATCTCGATGTCCTCCGCCACAACGTCTCCCGACCCACCAGCTACTGCCTCAAGCGGTTACACAGCAACCGTTGCCGCTCCGCCGCAATCTCGTAACCCCTTCCGTTTATTGATCTGCTGCCTCTCCCGCACCTTCCACCTCTCAATCTTCGGCCTCAAACAAGCAATCCACAAATGGAAAAACATGGACGAAGTAAAATACAAATACACCAAATGCGCTGGCCTCTTCGCATTGTCTATCCTCGTAACTTGGGTTCCGTCGTCTTTTAATCGCGTTTATGGAATCATACATCCGGATGGGAAGTATGTGTTTGCGTTGAATATTGCTTCCGCCGTTGTCCTGCCACTCCAAGGATTCTGGAATTGCGTGATTTTCTTTTCCACTAGTATGCCGATTGTACGAGCTGTGTGGGGAGATGTTTGCGGCGGAAGAAGAGTGATTTGGGTGGGTAAGGTGTTCGGATGGGAGGAGAGGGGCGGAGTAGGGGATGTAAATGTTCCGCTTGTTGATCGGAGACCAAGTGTGGTGGAGAGTCAGAGGAGGTTGAGGGGCGGCGACGGCAGTGGCAGTAGGATGGATGATGAGAGTTTCTTAGGTTCGTTGTAAAGTACTGGGACGGGTGGGACATTTCAGCGCTTGTCGTACAACATTTGGTCATATCAAAATGGGGCGGGGCGGAGTGGAGTTCTTGTAATGATCCGGCAGAGGTGGAACATTGGGATGGTATAGCAGCATGGAGTTGGAGGCTTACTGATGAAAATGGAGTCGTTTCAAAATCCACTGCTCAGTCTTCCGAGACCTTCGGGGACGATGCATCAAGGGTAAAGTGAAAGCGAGTTACCCCGCCCCCTATCTTACCCTGCTTTAAGAGGGGAGGTTGGAAAGCATATTCAGGCTAAAATGCATAGCGTGAATTCCCTACAAGTGCCGGAACATTGAAATTAGAGCAAGATAACACATGTGAAAAGATAGGCGCATCGAAGTGGTAGATCAAGCCACTTCATTCTAGAAGACCGAAAGTGCTCAGAGCAGTGCAATGAATTCTCAGAAAAGGGACGAAATCGAGGGGCTTTACCCAGGTAAACAAGATAAACAGTGACATGTTTTCGGGTCTTCTATACAGTTCTAGGAATGGACGTGGTATTGTTGGGGGTTACTTCGGTCAGGTGACTTTGGCCAAAATAGCCAGCTCAGTGTCGTCACGTACTTGAAGGCTTAATTTGCTCCATAGCTTAGAGAAACCCATCCCTTCTTTCAATTAAAATTTTCACCCATTTTGACCCGGTGGCGTTCCTTTCAATTCTTCTTCCCCTATTGCACCTTGTGATTTATTGTATTAGTATTAAACTAGCATGGGTGAGATATTTATTCTGAGCGCGGTCGTTGGAAATAGTACGTGTGCTTTGCCCCGTTAATATCTTAGCTAAAAGATTGGAAGAATGGGATGAACACTTTAAGCAGAAAGGTTTGGAATCGAAGTTACATCTCCTAATAGCCTACAAGTCGACGAAAGCCTTCTGTCAAGATAATCCTGCCTAGTCACGTGGAGCTAGGTAGCCTCGCTTAAGGAGTATATCCCCAAGCCCTAGCCTTAGACCTCTTCTCTCCTTGCTTAGTATTCTCGTCGAATAGACTATTCTACCTACGTCTGGTTCTTGCTCGTGACACCTTCGGCATTTTTGCACGAAACCTTACTCCACTGACTAAAACATCCTCCTCCGATGGAAAAATAGCATGGTCAAAACGATGCTCCCAACCGAAGTGAGAAACGAGCCGACGCCAAATCCACCAGATACATCGTCCCTAAGGACAGACCATATCAACGATATCAAACAACTGCAGAGAACAATACCAACGAAAAGAATGGTAGCAGCTCCGAAATTTAATGTCTCTTCGATATGTAGACCCCAACCAACAGAAAGCGACTCTGGGGTGAACACTAGCCGAGTTGTTAACTTGGTGGGCAGTCTGTTCAGCCACCATCCGTCTATACAATCATGTGGGTTGTAGAACTGGTGCCAGAACGCCATTTCGGGGAGGTAGGTATCGATGGTGACATCTACGGGACACGGCCTGTAATGATACCTCTTTTCAATGACCAGCTGAGGCGGTGGCATCTATGGAGCTTGTATACCGCCTACGAAAGAACCTCCCGGCCGCTTAATAGGTATAAGTTCGAACTATGTTTTCTTCGGTCAGCCTCAAATCCTTAGGTGAACTAAATGTATTAACATGGAAGTTTACCTTCACCAAACGTGCCACACCCAGCTGATATAATGAGAACAGACGCACTGGGTATCCCCTCAGGCTCTCGTATCTCGCTTTTATGTTCGAAAACAGTAAGTGGTCATTTGCCAGATATGTCGTTTCGATCTGATCCAGCTCAGTCATGTATTTGCCCGTCCCTACGCACATTAGGAGGAAGCTTTTCTCCCTTAGTGCAAGCGCAGATAAAGTCGCCGCTGAATAAATGGTTGACGGTTGCCGTGCAATCAATTGGTTCTCGTTCTGTTCTGACACAGCTCCTGCATTACCATTGGCTGCGAATGCTGTATTATGTGGAGTCTGCTGCAGGGCTGGCGATGATGCCTCTTGGGATGGGACTGGTCCGGGGTTATGCTTGACTAAACTTGCCTTGAAATCTTGGGGGGCTTGTGAGTGAAGAGGTTCAATATCAGCATAGAGCTTGTGTCCACACTCGTATCTCGAGTTTAGCGGGAGCTTCACGCGACGAATTAATTAATAATACTTACTCCGGTCCAGAAAATTCGCTGATGGTTATTCTTCAGCTTTGTGCAAGCAGCATCGTAACAAAAGACGCCTAATGATGACCACGATGCACAGAAGCAAGCATTTCCAAGGGACTTCCAATATTGTGACCAAATGGCAAGAAGTCTATCTAGGAAATTCTGAAAATGAGTAACGCATAAGGACCATATCCAAACAAGCCTAGGGGTGTGTCTTAAATAAGCAGCCAGTCGATTAAGTTGCACCGAAAGCCCCGATTGCTTAGATTCAAAGAGTCTATCAACACCATACGACATGTCCCCAAAAGGATAGTCTGGATCATTCATATCTTCTAGACAGACTTTCGATCGTGTTGGTTCCCATTCATCAATTTTGACTCGAAGAACTCGACGTTTGTGACGGATGTGAAAAGCAGGCCGGTTTTTCTTAGCACTTCGAAAATGTTGTATCTCGACATGCTTTCCAGGCTGGTGGAGCTTCTCCTCTTGCAGCAAATATTCCCTCACATCGTTTCCTGAATCCTCCAGATCTTCTAACCATGACTGTACCTCATCAATACGGAGAATAAAGTCCAAAGGTGTATCTCCAGCTACCGTCTTGGAATGTATGTCAGCTCCTTCGCTTAGGAGGCAACGTACTACTTTTCGCCACTGGCTTCGATGTGAACCAGCAACTTCAGTGTTCTTTTGATAGGAAGTCGCTCCTGATTCCGAGGAAATGTCTTGCTTGGGATTATTATCATGATGGGCCAGATTTGCGAGAACAGAATGGAGAGGTTGGTAACCTATCAAATCGCGGGCTAGAATATTAGTAGTATGGTATTTTAGGACTTCTAGGTAACCTTGAGGAGGTCCCTGATAAAGGTGGAAGAACGTTTGCGAGTTATCATCTGGCTCATTTGGATCTACTCCAGCACTAATCAAGAGGCTTATCGTGGACATTATGTCTGGCAGTCGGTGAGGTGGAAGGCCAGCAGCACCAATAGCTAAGGCGTGCAAAGTGGTCCTATCTGGAGTGAGCTAACTAGAATAGAGACAATCAACTCAAGCATACCTTCTCTGCCAATCGATTGCTTTAGGATTAACTCCAGATTCAATAAGGAAGCGATACATCGCAGGATCGATAGTTTGGCTGGCAACCTAGTAGAATCCTCAGTAAAAATAGATGCAATGGCTGGGTGGAAGATAGATGGTACATGGAGAAGGCTCCTCCCTTGCTCGTCTACCCCAGCGAAACCGTAGCCCTCTAGATTAAGATAATCCATCAATCCTTGAATATCTCCGCTGATGCATAGTGCGATGACGTCGGCCGAAAGGGTGCTCGGAGACACGCGCAATTGCCAAGAGTGAAAAGCACGATTCTTTTCCATTTCGATGGAGAGGCGATGACTCTTCCAGAAAGGTGATTTGATTGTGAGATGAGCTCTGACTCTCAGCTTGTCCGATTGGAATTTGCTACTGAAATTTCCGTTTAGTTTGTTCTTCAATCCTAGTTACCATCGTAAATACCTTTTCTCGCACATAAAAACAACTCCGGGGAGCAGGACATATCGATATCTTGAACTATACCGTTGATTATGATCGATACTGGCTTCCAATTTCGATAAACTGAACGCCAATTCATCCAATTTTGTGGTGACATAGTCGACCGATATACCCGAGGCGGTATTGCTTGAGACGTTGAGCTTAGTCTTCTGCTAGTCTGCCGTTGCTACTGCGGCTAGGCTTTTCAATTGGTTGTTACAGAGAGATAAAAATTGCTTGTAAGTCCCGATCTGATTGTCCCACTGTTGACTGTCGCCGAAGTCGTTTTCGATGTGGTTTGTCATATCTTTGAGAGATTCTAATTGGCGCGTGATAATTACTCCAGCGGGGGGAGTCTTTGCCAATGCCGATGATTGACGTCCACAGGGAAATGAACTGGGAAATAGACGACCTCAATTCACCGAGCATATTCAGAAGTTCCTTTTGAGAGTTTGGCATCCTGGATGAAAATAGCGCCGGCTTTTTGATGATATCAAGACCTTTTGGGCTTTGTGTACTATGAGTCCGAGGATATTCACTCATTGTAGACGATACCATCTGTGAGATGGAGCGGCCGAGTAACCCCTCGTGCGGGCTGTCATTTGTCAAGTTACCTGTGGGACATTCAGTGAGTCCGAGACTTCATTAGGTCAGCATGCTATCCCTAGCAAGATGTGTTCAAAGCTTACTTAGTATAAACTTTGTTCGCCAACAGAAAGAATTCATGTACGCGTTCTAGTTCGAAGACCTAGGCACGACCATGGAAAGCTTGAAAAGCGACATGCAATGTCTTCAGTTGCTCCCTCGTCGACTTTCCTTTCCCAACAAATCGATCGATATCGGTTGCGAGGCGTCTAGCAGATGATTGTAAAGCCTCGATTCCTTTCAGGCACAACTCTGCACACTTCTGTGCTGATTCGCTGTTGGATCCGGAGAATACGATAGAAGAAGTTGCATTATCTGCCGCTATATTAGAAAGAACGGAAGTCAACCCTTGAAGGTTATGAAGTGTCGTGACGGGACTCGATTCATCAAATTCGATTCCAGAGGTCATCTCATTGATTCGTCTGAGCTCATCATTAGCTTGCATAGCGAGGGACGCAATTGCGACAAAAGAAGCGGAGTAAGATAAACCGTCCATGATATAGGTTGTCAATTAGACGTATTGTTTCATTAGATTTTGATGCTATAATTTGGAAAGATATTGTGGAGTGACGGTGTAATAAAAGATCCTAGTTCCCCTACTCGGTAACAGAAGGGCTGTGCCATTGGGCCTGCATGCACCCCGTGAAATGCAAATCGCCTTACATAGAGCCCGACCCTCCCTCGCTACCATATTGGTCGACGTAGTGAAAAAATGAGTGGCCTCAGGAAGCCACAAGACGCCTCCGAGACGTCATTGGACGAGTTTATCATCCTTACAGCCTTGTTCTGTCATCGCGAAACCAACCAAGACCTATATCTCAATTACCACAATTTCAAAATGAGAACGCCAAATAATCTTCTTGGAAGGATTCGGCACGGGAGGAAGGTTGAAGAACGATAAAAATGACAGCGTGGAGTAGGAGGTCTTGCGAAATCAAATTCCCAGCATTTCAATATCCCAACCTTGACATGGCAATCGTGGAGCCTTAGCGACGCCTAATCATGATTTTTGACCAATGATCGTTCCTACTTGAAGAAAGTGGGGAGAGAACGTCCCAGCCTTGCTGGGACACTGAGAACGCCCTTTCATGGTCCCCTCTTATGAGCTGCCGCTGTTCAGCTGGCGTTCGTTTTTATTCCCACCAGGTCAAAAGAAGGACCCATGGGACACCCCCGACTCTCACGCCTAAGCATCTGCCTCGCCTGCGTATCCTGCTTCTGTATCACCTCACCAAGCTCTTCCCTCTCCTTCGCCTCCGAGACTACGTCTTGACTTCCCTCCAACGCTTCTCGCAACTCCGCATCGTGTTTCCTCTCGAACTCCATTGCGGCACTGAGACGCTCCTGGAAAGCAGCTTGCTGTGCTTCCTCCGCGATGACTGCATAATGACAACGTCGATAGGTTCCTAGGGCACTCAGAAAGAAGCCTACAACTTCCAGACTGAACAAGATTGGTAGGGTGTATGATAAATGTGGATTGCATCCTGCAGACCAGATATCGATGAGTGTCAGGTAAGCTTCATGTGCTGGCATCGCGTACGCCCATCTATAGAAGCCAGAAGACAGCTCGAAAGGAACGAGAATCGATGACACATTGAAGACAATCCAGGTTATCAGCGCCATAGGCATGAATTGCCCTGGAAGCCAGACCGTAAAGATATCAAGCCATTGAAAGTTGACGTGAGCGAAGAGCCAGAGGGTCATCCACGTCAGGACGAATTGATTCCCGTTGACATCCCAGCCTGCTTTAAATGCCCATATCGAGCCTGAGACACACAAGGATCCGGAGAGGGTGTAGGCGAGTGAGATTGCGGTGCGGTAGGCGACGATCCGATGAGGGAGGAATCGAACGTAAAATTTGAATTGGGCGTAGAGTCCGTTGATGGTTCCGAGGTAGAAGAACTCTTGGATCAAGATCAGGATGATTACAAGTGTGTTGTAGATCAGTCTTGAACCTTGGGATGTTGGTTGAAGGTTATCGTTGGAGATTTGCCAGGGGTTAGCGAAGACGGAGATGGAGGCGGGGTCACTGGTGTTCAAGGTCTGAAGTGCTCCCGTTCCATTGATGGCCGAATAAGCGACACGAGCGGCGGATGAGAGAGCTTGAATATTGGCTGAGATCGAGCTATCTACGACTGCTGGATATCGAGCCTCGTTCCAGATGTAGGCCAAGACATCAGAGCGGTTGTAGGCACTGGCTGATGAGCTTCCGGAAAGTGCGCTCTCGAGTCTTTGAGACGCTCCCGGGAGAATGTAAATGGCTGCCCAGTAGTCTGTCTTGCATACAGATTCTCTCAATTGGTCGACGGAAGGATACTGGGAAGCTGATTTCTCCTGGAGAGACGGGAAGTTGTCTGCTTTCAGCTCGGCATATGCATTTCGAACAGAGGTACCGATGACCCCTCCATCGTAGTCCACAAGGGCAATGTTGAAATTATGCGTACGTCTGTCTTGCTGGAAGATGGCACCAAAGATGTAGCAGAAAAGCCCAAGGAAAAGGAGCTGCAATAGCAGAAAGTTGAGCCCGGCAGCCTTGAGGTAAGCAGTGCGGGAGGGCCGGATTTCACGCTCGTGACCTTTCAGCCGACCTGTCCGATCTCGAGCTTTCGGGTATCCTTGGAGAATCGCCATATCTGATGAAAGAATAACAAAGGCCTGGACAATGGCCTGATCAAAGCAAAATCGAAAGAAGATAAGGAGGAATTCACTTTTAATTTAAGGGCTGGGTATCCGTAGCAAATGCAAGCTGCTTAATAAGCCACGTCATATCCCGCAGCCCGCTGCAACGAATACCTTAATGCCGCGAAGGACCTCGTTCGCTCGACACATTCTTGCTCTCCACGATGTTTCCCCCGAGGAGATATGTACCTGCATTGTTCGTCGATTCGCGATGACTCGGCGAGGATGTATGCAGCCAATCCGGAGGCTGAAAGACTGTCACTACGGGACGGGATTACTGCGCGACGGATCCATCAATCTGCTTACGAAGCAGAGGAGGTGTTTGAGGCTCACGGGATTTGACCATGTTTGCTTGATGGCTTTCGCGGCGCGCTCCTCGGGGCACTGGTAGTTGTTTGTCTCGATGTTGCGCATCTGTCGTGGTGTTGTGGAAGCAGTTTGGTTGGACGCGATGCGGGAGCATCGCGGTTGTGATTTTGAAGGGTGTAAACGGAGTTGATTCTTCTAAATCTACTCTTTACGGAAGAGCTTCGAACCAAGCTGACTAATAAAACGTGATGTCACGTGATTGTTATCAAATCTATGTGGGTTTACAAGCGAGGACTTCAACTCGCTGAACGAACATCCTGCTTCCAACATGTTGGAATACTTTCTCTTCTGCTACAACAATTTGAGAAGTTCTTCTGCATATCAAAATTCTCACTTTCGTCGTGTTCTTGATGTTTGAGATGAATTGGTCTGCGATTTGTTAGGACGTAGGGTAGGGACTTCTCAGACTCGACCCTGTGTCTATCTGAAAAGGCAGGAACCACCAAGTGGACCATGTCTCTCTTCTTTCGTCTCTTGATTCTCTTTCTTCAATTTTGCTCATCGTATCACACAATCATCACGCTGCAGTATCACAATTGTATCAAATACGTCCTTTTTGGTTAGTTCTCTTGCATCATGTCTTCTGAGGCTTCATCGAGCTCCGAGCGCGATCCTCAACATGCAGTATTGCCAACTATCGCGGAGGAGCGAGAGTCCTTGCTAGCTGCCGGCGATGTCGAGGCTCAGGATCCACCCAAGCAGAAGTTCTCGTGGAAGAACCTGCCGCACAAACAACAGCTTGCCGTTCTCTGCCTTGCTCGACTGGCAGATTCCTTCGCAATCTACTCAACCCAGGTAAACAATGTGGATCAAGTAAGACTAATACAGACTGACCTCTCCAGGCATACATGTTCTACCAGCTCAGATATTTCAACCCTGATGCCACAGACACCCAGATCTCAATTCAGGCGGGCTTTCTTGTGACATCGAAGACTGTTGTCCAGTTGTTCACGGGAGTACTTTGGGGAATTGCCGCGGATTCGCAACACTTTGGAAGGAGACCAGTCTTGGCGATTGGGTTGTTCTGTTCTGGTATTGTTTGCTGAAAATACTGCTGACGCCTTGGCTAACATTGTGAAGGGTTTTGGTGTATCTGGTATGGGTTTTCGCAGAATATCCTCACGGCCGCAGTGTGCAGAGTGTTCGGTGGGGCCATGAGCAGTAATGTGGGAATCACTAAGACTGTCATCGGAGACCTCTATCCAGAAGAAGGGTCAGTCCAGAGATCCAGCTGGTGATTTGTGTTGCAGTTGACTGATTTCGAGTAGTCACCGCTCTCGAGCCTTCGTCCTCCTACCCCTCTTCGCAAATATTGGCATGTTCCTGGGACCACTTGTTGGTGGGTTTTCGAGCGAGACAGGGGGGAACTGGATCCTGAAGGCATATCCATTCGCATTACCAAACATCATCGCCGCCGCCTTGTATGCTGTGGCTGCTATTGTCGTGTCACTGGGGCTTGAGGAGACGCTACCAGGCCGCAACGAGTCGGAAGGGTCCGTAGCTAAACTTTTGTGGAACAAGCTCACAACACCAGTTATCCCTTACACCGGCGTCGACACCGATGCCTTTGACTCCCCTGGCTCAAGCACCTGAACGACCCCGAACTTCTCATCACTTCATCCCAGGATACTGGGTCCCATAACAGGGCAGACGAGATAGCACTCGGGGCAGCTGGAAATCTTTCTATCTGGGAAGTCTTGACTCCGAACGTTCTCCTTACAATACTTGCTCAATTCCTGGTCGCAGGCCACATCGCCACGTTCACATATCTCTGGGCAGTTTTCTTGAGTATACCCGTTGCAGAACCGAAAGATCAACACGGACTCATTTGGTTCAGTGGTGGTCTTGGAATGAGCTCGGGTTCTGTGGGCTTCGCGATGTCATTGCTTGGAGCTGTTGCGGTTGTTTTGCAAGTCTTTGTCTATCCCATTTTGAGCGACAGGTGCGGAAAACTTCGTATATGGAGATACGCCGTATGCATCTTCCCTGTCGCCTACGCTCTAGCTCCCTACCCAGCACGGTTTGGTGCGTCTGATTTCGAAGCGTCAGACATTTTGAGCGGGCGGAGGATCCTTTTCTGGCTTTCAATGTGCGCTGTTCCGCTTCTATTTATCGCCGGCAAGATATGCACCACACCAGCATTGGCACTTCTCATTAACGATTGCACTCCAAATCCCTCGTTGCGAGGCAGAGTCAACTCAGCTGGAACTGCGGCCGGAAACTTAGGCAGAACGGCATTTCCAGCCATCGTATTTGCCGTCTTCGGCAAAGGTCTGGACATTGGCATAGTTGGAGCAGGGTTCTGGTGCCTTGCATTTCTTGCTGTATTGGCATGTATTGAGAGTCGGTGGGTCAGTGGAGGTACGAAAAAGGAAAAAATCGCCCAAGAGGAGGAAGAAAGCTCTGTCCATGGAGAGGAAGATCGTGGCTTGGCTGAGGATGCTGGACCAGAAGTGGTCAGACCTTCGCCTAAATCCTCGAGAAGTGCGCCGTTTGCGCCCGAGACACCTCTGCGTAGGCATCAGGTACGGAACAAGACTGATGGATTCGAATGATACTGACTTCTTTTGCAGGGAGCGATTATGCCCGCACCTATTTTAGATCCAGCTGCCACAATACATCACGGTGCTGAGAAGTAGGGAATTGGCTGTGCGGTTACCTTGACCACTTCGAAATCAGATTAGAGATACATCAGCACACAAAGAATTGAAACAATCATCCTTTTCTGGTGAAGAAAACTTTTGACAACGTGATAGGGGTTACTTTCAATCACGTTTCTCTTCTCCACGTCCTCCTCACCCCCCAGCCTTTAAAATCTCCTCATTGTGGACTGGACCCCTGAGGGACCGGTTGTAGAGCCTAAATGGATAAAGTCGGTCGCTATAATATTGTTCCGGGGCCTGCAGAAGCGCTACAAACCCTCCATTGATTCCACGACTCATCTTCCACAACACCTTGCTCCTCACTGCAGAAGAGATTTGACTTCCGGAACAACAATCATCCAGCGCGTATCGGACATGACGAGTTAGAGATCTGATGATAGCGGGAAACTTTCATCCCCACAAAATTTCCGCTGCTGGGGACAGCTTCCCGGAAGCCGGGCCTTCGGTGCCTTGATCAACAGCTGCAGAAGTTGGACGAGATGCAGGGCCTTACGAGATCACAGAAGATCATGCAGATGAGGGGAGGGATTAGCGCATATTACCCAGATGAGGGGAGTATAAGATGCTGGCTCCCGGCAGGTAATTGAACTCTGCGGTCTCCCAATTGTGCACAGTCAAGCTCACCACAATCACAGTGCCGTTGGCCTCGGATCAAGCATAATGAAGTTCTCTTCTGCGATTGCGATTGCGACTGCGCTCTTCCTCTCTACCTCCCTTGCTGACAATACGAATTCCACGCCTCTCTACAAGAATCCTCAGGCGAGTGTCGATGACAGGGTTGCAGATCTCCTCAGCCGCATGACGATCGAAGAGAAGACGTCTCAATTGGTTCAGGGCGATATCTCGAATTGGATCAATGTCACAGACAATAGCTTCAATGCCTCCGGTCTGGTCTGGAACATGGAGACAAGAGGTGGTCAATTTTACGTCGGATACCCGGTTCCTCAGCAATGGATTGCAGAGGGTGTGAAGACGGCTCAAGACTACCTTCTCCATAATACGACACTTGGTATCCCTGCATTGGTCCAGAGTGAGGGCATTCATGGGTTCTTGATTGGGAATGCTACCATCTTCAACTCTCCAATTGCGTACGCTTGTTCGTGGAATCCCGCATTGATCCAGAAGATGGGAGCGGCGATTGCACAAGAGTCCCTCGCATTGGGCGTCAATCAAATATTTGCGCCGCTTGGTGATTTGGCAAGAGAGTTGAGATATGGAAGAGTAGAGGAGACTTTTGGAGAGGATGGATTCTTGGCAGGAGAAATTGGCTATGCATACATCGTTGGTGAGCTTCCGTTCTGTCGGTGTAGATGGGAGGAAAGCTAATAATTGTAATAGGCTTGCAGGGCGGCAATGTCAGTGCAACTGTCAAGCATTTTGCTGCCTACGCCACGCCAGAGCAAGGTCTGAATACCGGACCAGTCCACGGTGGAGAACGCGAGCTCCGAACTACATATCTCCCTTCGTACAAACGCCAAATTATCGACGCAGGCGCCTACTCGATCATGTCTTCCTATTCCGCGTACGATGGAGTTCCGCTCATCACGAACCACCACATTCTCACGGACATTCTGCGGAATGAGTGGGGCTACAAATACTGGGTAACAAGTGACGCTGGAGCCACCGATCGCATCTGCAACAGCTTCAAGATGTGCCAATCGAGTCCCTTAGACAAGGAAGCCGTGACTATGTTCGCATTGCCAGCTGGAAATGATGTCGAGATGGGTGGTGGATCCTATAATTTCGAGACGATTCCTGCATTGGTCAAATCTGGAAAGTTGGATGAGAAGATTGTGGATACGGCGGTGTCTCGACTGCTGCGAGCTAAGTTTGCGATGGGCCTGTTCGAGAACCCGTACCTAGCTGTCCCTGCGAGCGAAGCCCCTTCGAAAATCCACACTCCAGAGACGATCGCGTTGGCAAGAGAGATTGATGGAGAGTCGATTGTCTTGCTGGAGAATCACAACGACCTTTTGCCGCTGAAGAAGACTGCGAAGGTTGCTGTTATTGGGCCAATGGCGTATGGCTACATGAATGTAGGTCAACTTTTCCCAGATTCTGAACGATGCTAACTCGAGTAGTACGGCGACTATGTAGTCAAGGACAGTCAATATCGTGGTGTCACACCCCTAGATGGCATCAAGGCTGCCAGCCAAGGAAGTAGGTTCAATAGCACTCATTGAAGATGGTCTTGGCTGACAATCCGAAGCTGTTACTTATGCGCAGGGATGCGAGAGATGGTCGAACGATCAATCTGGGTTCGCTGAAGCTATTGAGGTTGCAGAAGCTGCCGATTTTGCTGTGGTGGTAGTTGGAACCTGGAGTGTACGTGAAAACCTATCAAAGAAGATCAGACATTCTGACATAATGTAGCGTGATCAATACCAACTTTGGAGAGGATTCAACGCAACGACCGGAGAGCACATTGACACTGCTTCCCTCAATTTGGTCGGCGCCATGCCCCATCTTGTGTCTGCAATCATCAACACAGGAAAACCAACAGTGGTTGTCTTTTCTTCCGGCAAGCCTATCACAGAGGCCTGGATCTCGCAAAACGCTTCCGCGCTGGTGCAACAATTCTATCCATCAGAGGAAGGAGGCAATGCTCTTGCGGACGTCTTGTTCGGAGATGTCAATCCCAGCGGAAAGCTATCTGTCGGATTTCCATACGATGTCGGAACCACTCCAATTTACTACGATTACTTGAATAGTGGACGTGGCTCTTCTCCCGGTCACGAATATCCCAACGGCACCCTCGTCTTCAATTCTGAGTACGTCCTCAACTCGCCTCTGCCGCTATACGAGTTCGGCTACGGAAAGTCCTACTCGACCTTCTCATATGGCCCTCTGGAGTTGTCTAAGACGAATTCATCTGCCAGCGAAACGATCACTGCCACCGTACGAGTCACGAACAACTCAACACGTGACGGGACCGAGGTTGTTCAACTCTATGTCTCGGACCTCATCGCATCCGTTGCAGTCCCAAATATTGTCCTCCGAGGCTTCTCGAAGGTTCCAATCGCCGCTGGAAAGACAGCCACTGTTTCGATTCCTCTGTCGGTCGCGGATCTAGGGTTGTGGAATATCAACATGCAGTATGTTGTTGAGCCAGGTGACTTCTTAGTCTTTGTTGGAAGCTCGAGTGCAGATCTTAGATCTAATGCTACTCTGACTGTTGGCTGAGTGGCCGACAGATGAAAAGTTGAGATAGTGATGAATGATAATGTATACTCTTCCGCTTCAGGCGTCTTCCTGTGCAGAATGTGTAGCGAGTGCCTGCTCCCTGGATCTTGTTGGAAGAGCATGAGCAGGGCAATATATTGTTCCGTCCCGAAGCTCACGAGAGGTCGAATTATGGCAAGACGGCCCGAAAGCCCATCTCTGAAGTTTAATCCATTGCGTGACTTGAAGACAAGAATACCCCGCCGTCAAGTGAGGGGCAGTCTTGAAGGCGGCCGACTCGGCGAATAGATGATCCATGTTAGATCCGCATGTTATCCCATGCTCCACTTGCCCTCAAGCGCGCCTATGCCCTTCGAGTCTTGTCGTATAGTTTTTCTGTAGATGAGAACTTTCTTGATGATCAAGAATGCGCTCCTCTAGAGAGGTGCGCTGGTGTTCTCTTTGCCCCTGCGCCCGCGAGTCATGGAAAGTTTAGGATTTCCGAATCCAGCTGCAGTCATACAGAGACAATCGCCTTAATGAAGCAAGAATCGAATTGTATCTACAAAATTAGGGAAATGTGTACACGAGAAGCTATCTGGAGAAAACGCTCTCCACACCTCCAAATCATCCCGAGCCATCCCCTTTACTGCCCCGAACAAGCATTCACATCCACGTTCGCAGGATTCGTTGGAATGACCCCAGCAGCAACGGCATCTACTTCTATTAGCATATCTCGGCTTGAAATTTTTTTTCTTCTTTTTTTCGAGCAATATCCCACGTACCTCGATAACTCCACCGATAATCCCCAAATTGAATCTTCCAAGTCCAAAAGATCCACCCATTAGTATCCTTCTCATACGTCAAAACCTGCGCCGCGAACCACTGCTTGTAAAACGCCTGTTGCGTGCTTGGATCCCAAACACTCGTCCACTCCACGTCACCAGGGACACCGAGACTAAACTCTCCTATGATGACGGGGGTGTCGCCATCACTGGCTCGGTTGCTGGTGCAAGAGTTATTGAGGTAGGAAGACATTGACGTCGTGATTCCGGACCATCTAAGATAGCGGTGGTCATCGTAGGCCATGAAGTATTGGTTTGTGAGGGATTGCTTGGGGTCTCCGGAGCCCCAGCTGCCGTCCATGGGTTGGACGTGAAGGTAGTTGTTTGCTGCAACGCCGAGGGCGGATTCAGCTGATCTGATGGCCTTGAGTAGGGTCAATTCGTGTTGTTCTTTTTCGGAGATGGTAGAGACTTACGGAGTATGCTGCGGGGTAGTAATTTGTGCGCATAGTTGCGACGGCGTCAGCATTCTGAAGGGGCTCGTTGACGATGCCGATCATGCCAACATTTCTGAAAGCATGGGTTGTATGGATCAAGTTCGTGAGCCAAGAGAGGAAAGTTTCTGCTCGGGCGTATTGGTAGTCGACGTAGAATCCCGGGGTTGAAGCAAACTGTGTTAAAAGTCAGCAAGTAGTTCAGGGTCATGACTGTTTGTTGCCATTGTCAGATCTCAAGCAGAAGATCTAAGATTCAACAAAGTTCACCTGTCCAGTGTCGGAGTCTTGAGCGGTTTGAGCGCCAGGTGCTCCATGCAAATCAATGATGATATAGAACCCCGCATCACTAGCCCAACCACACAGCCGCTTAAGGTAACCAAGTCCACCCTGAGGAAAATGTTCGCTGTCGCTATACACGAGATCTTCCTTCATCCAATACCCGACAGGGACTCGAATGGTGTTCAGTCCGTAGCTTTTCATTTGGGCGATATCGCTCTGGGTAATCCATGAGTTCCAGTGTGCTTGAAATACCAGGTTCGCTTGTGCCTGTCCAAGGTAGGAGACACAGTCGAATTCTGAAGCTTGGCCTGCGCATCCCATGTTTGACCATTCCGTCTCAGCGAGCCAGGGCTCAAAGACGAAGAGGGAGCCTAGGTTGACACCTCTTATTTTCCCCGAAGCTTGTAGCCATCGCTTGGAAGTCTTGTTGGTACCAATGGCAGAATGGTCGAAGAGATTCGACCCATCAGCGGCGTAGATTTTCCTGTCCATACCTGGCAACCAGGCCCTTGCTGGACCTGCAGCAAGTAGAGCCGCAAGAAGAGGAATTAAATACATTGCAAAACGGAGGAGGTAAGGGTAGTTGGGATGAAGGAATGAGTTCTTCAACAAAAGGAAATGGGAGGTACTTATACACCCGGATCCTACCACACAGATGCTGGCAGCTTGTGTAACTGCTCACTGACGAGAATGCAAGAAGGGCTTTTATCCATCAGCCACACCCACGAGGCATACCGGCGCTCCTACGAATAGGCTACGCGCGAAAAACCCATGGGGGATAAAACCTCATTTTACCCCCGCCCCATGGGGTGGTTTTGGGTGGGGGTTTTTTTTGTAAATTTTATAAAAAACTTTTTTAAATTTTTATTAATTACTTTGAAATAAAATTTTCAAAAAATAAAATCCGAAATTAAAGTTTTAAAATTATTTAAATTTCGAAGTTTTAAAATTAACCGCTATAAATTGTATATAACTTTCTTCGAGCAGTCGTTATTTTTTTTTTTTTTTTTTTTTTTTTTTTTTTTTTTTTTTTTTTTTTTTTTTTAGTTTTTTTTTTTTTTTTTATTTTTTTTTTTTTTTTTTTTTTTTTTTTAACTTTTTACTATAGTAGTTTTTTAATTTACAAATGGATTTTTTTATTGCCTGTCCGACTAAAGATTCATATCAACTTTATTCGTAGGCACGTAAAAAGAATTACTTTTCCGACGTACGCAATTATCCGCACACCATATACGCGAAAATCAAAAAACATCAAAATATCAACAAAATCGACAGCTTGTAACGATAGCAATAACAGCTCAAATCTCATGAAAATTATACCAGACGATTAGTATTGCTCTTCTCTTTAATTAGAGCTTAATTTCGAGAAGTTTTATCGTCTTGTTTATTAATACCAAAGTGTTGAAGTTGGTAACTTTTTTGGTGTGCGGATAATTGCGTACACCTGGAGTCACATTAATAATGGGCGTTTTCGCCTAAATTTTAACCGAGGTGTCTAAATCTAGCGATTTGATTGGTCTGTTAACGTGACGAATACCAAAACTTCAACTATATTGCGCCTATAACTATAATCTATCAATTAATCTAAATTGCATAAGACTTATAGGTAAATTGAAACTCAATTAAATACCACCAGATTCCAAGTTTCAAGTGGTTTTATTAATCCGTTGTTAGGCAAATCAATAGAATATAGTCGCACTTAGCAAAAATCGCGACAGCAAAACTCTCCCAAGTGCGCTTCTGCCTTAGGCACTAGGGCTGGTAACCGCACCCTCTGGTGAGAAACACTAAAACTCTCCAAGTGCGTTTCTGCCTTAGATATTAAGGCACTTAAGTGCTGGAACACCAAAAATCTGCTCTACGGCTGCGCAGCTTGGTGCGATATCCCGGACATGCAGCTACTGCCCTCTGGCGGGTGGAATATTATGGGGCTACTGAGCGGGGGGGGAAAGCCTGGATGACTCGCTGGGACGGAGTGGAGAGACACTGAAGGGATTGGCTGAGAGGCTGCCAGGACAACGGCTCTGAGGCAATGGTGGTATGCTAGGGCAAAAGTGACAGAGGCACAGGCAAGAAGGTTGGACTCTAGCCAGGGCCGGAAAACTTAGCTATGCCTAGGGGGCATAGCTTGTACAACAGGGCGCTCTTTTTTTTGTAGATAGTTTTTGGGTGTTCAGAATTGCAAGTGTACATAGCCGTGTACACTATAGGGGTAGTTAGACTTGGTCTGGCTCCAACAGTCTAATTGCCTAACGGCAGCCGCAGACTCAAAATGAATTCCATTCCATTCCGGCTGCGCAGCTTTCGAGGGGGGTCCCAGGGTGTTCCCCTAGAATTATATATTAAGTAAAGTGATTTAAATTAATTGAACCGATCGTAATAACTTAATATAAGAGACGGGGGTCTCAGGGGGCGTCCCCCTGGTAGTGTCCTCTGGTGTGAGGCTCTGCCAGAGGTGTATTTCTGCCTAAGGCGCTAAGGCAACAACAAAACACTAGAATCTTCTTCTTTTTAGCTCTATAGCTGCGCAACTCTCGAGGGGGGCCCCAGGTCTCCCCTGGGTATGAATTGAGGCTCTACTAGAAGTGTGTCTCTGCCTTAGGCATGCAGCGGCACCATTTTCATGCCCAAAAGGATCAAGAACTACTTCGTAGACAGGGCCAGTCAAAAGGAAGCAACGTCGCATGCGCTCAGCAGTGCCAACGTTGAAGTGCCACGGACATCCAGACATCGGAAGCTGACCAGATGAGGAGTGTCATGGAGATGACTACAGGACCAGCCCAATGAACGCGGAGAATTTTGGCGGAGGATCACCTCCTCGAGGAAAGTATCTTTGAGCTTCAAGCTAAGAATTGGCCATCCGCTCAGGTTCGCGATGTAGGATTGACATGTGCTGAAGCTTTAATTCTATTCGACTTAAGCTCTGCAGTGTGGTTTTAAGCTTATTGTGCTTGTGGAGATTTCTGTTACTATGGACTATCAGCTTGTCGGCCGCTGTTGAACGGTTTGAGGGAAAGAGATCTCGGCTTCTGATATTGTTCACGCCACAAAACTAAACAGATGTCTTTGTCAGCATAAAGAGTTCGTTGGACTTGCTCATAGCGTTTAAGGCTGAATTCCGATGATTTAATTCTATGGGAAGACAAGCTGATGGGCTGACGGAAGATCTCGCAAACACTCAAATCCTACGGATTGAAAATGAGAAAGACTGGCTTCGTTTCTCTGTCCAATGGAACCGTTCTCCCGATCCCCTCGTATTGTTCGGCACCGATAATGAGGCTACATCACTGACCACAACGACGGTTCCCTCAGCGGCGTAAATCGAGGCGCTTGACAGGGTATTCCAGCACAGCATATCGCTAGAATGCCTATATTGGACAAGCGTTGAGTGCGTTAGTACCCCGGATCGACCACTACCGCGCGCACGCTCTGTAGATCTTCAAGCCATGCCATCATGATAACGACGACATTTTTTTTAACAATTTTTACGCACAACCGCACATATTAGCAATGGCTCCCCCAACCATTATGCCGCCGTGCGGCTTTTCCGACACAAGATCACGATGCATTCAGAGTACGCACCGAATTTACGACAGCAGAGACGTCTCGATGTGGAGAAGAGGGAGCATGTGTACCAGTACTCGAACGGAGATATGAGCTCTTCTCACGTCGAACCGAGTCTGCGAGCTCGCAAAGTCCCAGAGCGGAGGGAGTACCACAATTCAATTGGTCGTATGGGAGCGATGGAGGAGGATAGCAATTCTCCTTCGAGTGAGGGGTTTAACAATCGATCGAGAAGCCACCATGATAGGATGCAGATCAGGAGACGGTTGAAGCAGAAGAGCAAGATACCAGGACATGTGAAGTGGACGAAATGGATGCACAGCGAATGGAAGAATCGTAAGAATCTATCTCCCCCAATGATCCCGACTGACGAGATCTAGATACAGTGGCAGTCATAGCAGAGTTTATAGGAACAACGATGTTCCTCTTCTTCGCCTTCGGAGGCACAGTCACTGCCAATATCGGTGCAGGTTCGACAGCGGATGATACAACGGCTGGTTCGAATACTGGGTTCAACCCTGCTACACTCCTATATATTTCCTTCTCGTTTAGTTTCAGCTTGATAGTCAACGCATAGATTTTCTTTAGAATCAGTGGTAGATTGTTCAACCCCGCCGTCACGCTGGCACTTACGATCACTGGCGAGGTCGCACCGATCAGAGCTGTTCTGCTTCTCATATCTCAACTCAGCGGGTCATGTTTCGCTGCATATTTGGTCTCGGTGATGTTCCCAAGTCTATTCAATGTCCAGACAACGTTGGGAAATGGCACAACTATAGCCCAAGGAGTATGCATCGAAGCCATTTGCACGGCTGAGCTGGTCTTTACGATCGTGATGCTTGCGAAAGAGAAACATCGTGCCACTCATATCGCGCCACTCATATCGCGCCAGTTGGAATTGGACTTGCTCTGTTCATCGCGGAATTGGTTGCGGTCTACTACACTGGTGGATCTTTGAATCCTGCGAGAAGTTTTGGTCCTGCGGCAGTTGCACACAACTTCTCGGGTAATCATTGGATATACTGGGTTGGTCCTCTGATAGGAGCATTGCTAGCCGTTAGTTTCTATCAAGTGATGAAGGTGTTGGAGTACGAGATGGCGAATCCAGGTCAAGATGGAGATCCTGAGAACGACCCAACACAGAATCCGGAACATGAGATCGCCCGGCTGTGGATGATAGAGCAGCGGAGGTGGAGGAGATACAAGCTGTGGAAGAGGAGGGAGGATTTGATCAGTTGAGCGTTGCTGATCTTCAGAGTATCAGGGACTTTGGGGATGCCCAGGATCGGCTGCATAGAAGCGATACAGGAGGGGGTCGAGATATCGAAGCTCAGAGATGATGGAGGAAGCCATGTACTCGATCAAGATTTCAGATCAAAGCAGGAAAGCACACACGCAAGGAAATCGGAAAAGTTCTACCCAGACACCGCAGCAACATTTGCTCAGTTTCGAAGATACATTATGTCAATTGGTCCGAGCACCAATCTTCGGTAGCTTGATGTCCAGGCCTTTTCAGGGATTTGCGCGAGTTCTCGGACGATGGAAGCACTTCACCAAGAATATCAGCTCCATCGCCACCACCCGAAAGGACTGTCGCCGTTATCTGCAACCAATGGCACTGGCGCGATGTTGTGTGTTTCTTGGGGAAGTGAAGTGATATGGAGCGGGTCGCATTCGACATTTATCCTCACAAAGATGCGATAGCTTGGCAAATGTCTGACCAGTTCCCGATAAACTTTATTGGCGTCGAACTTTATTCATACAGATTCAATTCAGCCAAGAAACCAAACAATACCAAGATTCAAGACGTGAGCCATGAATTGGCATTGCAAAAATGTAGGGATTTCTCTTGTCGTTGTACCGGATCTTCCCGGCACCGTACTTAGGTGCTCTGTCGCAACGATATAAGAACTGGTATCGCCAGCGATGTCGTTGCTTGAATTGAATTTGAACTACCGTCTCTTGTTGCATTTCTTTCTTCTCAGTCCATAATGTCTGTTCCAGAAGTCAAATCCGAAGACGAGAAAGACATTGGGGGACGAAGTGTCCCAACATCTGAACTCGCTAGCGAATCTGTCGCTAGTGGCGATGCAGGGAAGCTTGATCCAGAATACGGCTCTACTCCTGATCATATTTTTGCGAATGAACAAGTCGCTGAGTACTGGAGAGGCGTGTACGAAAAAGCTTGCAATGAAGGTCGTCATCGGCTCGACCCTCAACTGACCTGGACCGTTGAAGAAGAGAAATAGTTACATCGAAAGGTTTGGAAGCCCCACAAACCATGGGGTATTTGAAAACAATTGACAGGTTCTAGATTGATCTTCGCATCATTACATGAGCGTAGGCTATGTTCATGGCACTGGACCTGAATCGGAGGAACACTAATAGAGGTGAGTTTTACCCCGCTACGAATAACTGAGTCATCGATTAACCTCTTCCAGCAATCACGGATAAGATGCTTCCTGAGCTCGGTATGAACACAAATGACTTCAATTATGGCCAAACAATCTTCCTGGTCTCATTCTTGGCAGCGGAGCTTGCGTCTGGATTCATTTCCAAGAAACTTGGACCTGACATGTGAGCATTTCCTACTACGAATAGTAGGCAGATTTGGTACTGACTAGCTCAAGTTGGATTCTTTTCATCATCGTTGCTTGGTCGATCATTGCAGCATCTCAGGCTAGGATGAGCAACAAAGCTGGGTACTATGTCTGCCGCTGTCTACTGAGATTGGTGATGGGAGGGTTTATCGTAAGTCGACCACACCTTTGTGAGAAATGGCGCTGACATATACAAAGCCTGACACCGTGCTCTATTTGACATACTGGTACAAGAGTAACGAGCTCCCAACTCGACTGGCATGGCTCTGGACCGCCTTGAGCTCGTGCAACATGTAAATAAAATCTCCTCCCGGTCATGGGCTGTGCTAATGATTGAATGGCTTGGGATCTCTCGTTGCTGCAGGCGTGTTGCAGATGCGTGGCATACATGGGTGGTCTGGATGGCAATGGCTGTAAGATCAATCTATCCTCGCTCACCTTCTCCGGATATTGACGCCTACTAGGTTCCTCATCGAGGGCATCATAACTGGTTGCATTGGCATTGCGAGCTGGATCATGACGCCTCCAAGCCCTTGCCAAACCAAAGGTCGAGGAAGAGGCAAGAAGGGCTGGTTTACAGAGCGGGAGGAGCTCATCATGGTTAATCGCTTGCTTAGGGATGACCCTTCCAAAGGCGATATGAACAACAGACAGGCTGTTGGCCTCAAGGGACTCGTCAAGTCATTCAGTGACTTTGATCTTTGGCCAACGTACTTCGTAGGCATACCCAAAGATTGCAATGAGAAGGAGCTGATGATGTGGAAGATTGGAATCACTGCCTGCATTCCTCCGAATCCTCCTGGAACTTGCTTGAGCTTCATTCTTCGAGAGCTCGGCTTCAGCACCTCCAACGCAAATCTCCTCGCTATTCCTGGCCAATTCTTCTTCCTTGTCAATGTAAGATGGACTTCTCACTCTGTGCTGATCGCCGCTGATGGTTCTAGCTCCTCATAATCACGAAAGTCAGCCAATGCTTCAAAGAACGCTCAGTCGTCTCCTCCAGCTCCAACATCTGGATCTTTCCATGGTTCGTGGGATTCGTGACTCTTAGTCCGGACGCGAACCTCTGGATTCGGTGCACTTTGCTGACTGGACTCCTCTCCTACCCATACTGTCATGCGATCTTGGTGGTCTGGGACTCCAAGAATTCGAACACAGTACGCACACGTGCTGTCTCAGCAGCCTTGTACAACATGTTCGTGCAGGCCGGGAATATCATTGCAACTAATATCTACCGCGAGGATGACAAACTGCTCTGTGAGTTCTGGCAATGATTTAGGGGATATGTGCTGACAAAAATCTAGATCGACGCGGCAGCAAGATTCTTCTGGGCATTTGCTGCTTCAACATTCTGGTGTTCTATCTCGCCAAATTATACTACATCATGAGGAATCGAAGCAGGGACAGGATTTGGAATGCAATGTCTGCAGAGGAGAAAGTCAATTATGTTGCAACGAGAAAGGATGAAGGTGCCAAGCCACTAGACTTCAGATTTGCCCATTAGTGGATGTGTGTAATTGGTGGAAGGATTTGGTGTTTTCAAAATCCTATCACTCGTGACACATTCAAGGAGGCTGAGCTGGAGACTGAGAGCACTGGAGGCAGTTCTCAGAAAGTGGTTTGCTATTTAAAGCCTCCAGATAACGGCCATTCATCTCACTTCTCAATGCCAAGAGCTTTGAAGCCTTCAGGATCTGTGTACTTCCCGTGGAAGGGATCAGCATAATCCATCCTGGCTGGTCTCAACATCGTCACATTCCCAACGCCCTCAGCGCCCCGATTCAAGTTTGGCTGGTACTGAGTCATGGCAAACAACTTTGTCCAGATTGCTCTCGTCCTCCTGATCATGATGCTTCACAACCAGGAGAAGAAGCGAGATCTTCAAGTATTAGAAGGGACCGCTAGCGAGAGCAATGATCTAGAGAGAGTAGAAGTTCTCGATATCAAGAAGGATTATTCATCTAGACTTGTCAGGAGATAGCTGACGTGCTATGGAGAAGTGGGGTTAGAATGAGGTGGCATCGTTGATGTTCTCGTGGTTGCTTGCTTTTATTTTTGTAGCGAATCGGGAGCGTGGTGTTCGGAGTCTGTTAGTTGAGAGTCAGATCGTATTCTAGAAGTGTGGTCTTGGAGGAGGATTCTTGTTGGCTTCTGCGAGGAGGTTAGCTTTGTTTTTGGCTACGAATTGGGGTCGTGTATTGCCATAGTCTTTTCGTCTGGTGTAGAGAGACGAGAAGCTAGCTGCCCCGCAATGGATTGTATCTACGATGCGAGATGTCGTCAAGAAGCTTCTCGGGCATCTTGGCCGATGAAATGTAAAAGAAGACGCGGAGGAAATCAATTGAGCAGGTAGGTCGTCAATTGCATTTGTTGTTGTGAAGGACTGGCGATGTTGGAGAGGAGAGAAGAAGAGGTCAAAATTTTGCTTGTGACGGAGCTTCACCCACACCAATCGCTTCTCCTCAGCGTGGCCAAGCTCCTTCTATCAACATCATCTGTCACTCTCGTCTCTTTATCTTCAACTTTCCTCGACATCACCATATTACTTGGCCCTGAAGCTGGCTTGCATGGCGAAGGGCATCAAAAGTCCTGCCCCTTGGACAATACAGGCATCTAGGTCTGGTGCAACATCCCATGAGTCCTACCGACATCTTACCCAACTGCAGGAGCGGAATCCTTTTTCAGGAAGCTGGAATTCCTGAGTAATGTATATCTATTTAGATCCGTATGTTTATATGCCCTATGTCGGATGTTTATTATATTGCTGGTGTTGATTAAACGATTCCGAAGTTGCAAGTTGCAACAAGGTTGGCATGCACGGCCAATGTATCGATGGTAATGGCAAGCCACTATCCCTCAACCTCGTCGTCGCGTGCGAACCTGCAACCACTTACTCTTGTATTTCCTGTCGCTTTCTGCCCGTTTTTTGATTGCACTACAATAGAGATCTTTGAGATATACCGCAATTCTGAAACCGCGAGCTTTGGGCGAGGAAACACCACAAAAGTCACACCTTATGGATCAAACAAGAGTGATGGCGTATCTCGGGATGCCATCTTCGTCGTTTTCAAATTTTTCCTGATATAAAGTGTCGTCCATCAGGGATTCCGGCCGCATCAAGAATAGCTCGATCAACTCTGAGTAGCTTCCGACGTTGAAGATAATCTCCCAGGCCCCAAAGCGCTTGAAAATTCCGAGGCGATCACAATCGACCTTGGTGACCACCAGTCCAAACATGGTCACCCAAGTTTGACCACGCAGGCAGGTGTCCCCAGAGGAATGGATCGAAATAGGAAGAAAGTAAAGGCTTTCTGCCACGCTCTCATACTTGATCTCAAGATCAGGATAGACTCCTCCTTCGCCCCGCAGTAGAAACGTCCTGCCGGGTTCAAAGTCTATCTGATATGAGTTATCAAACGGCTGATTGAAATCATTCAACAAAGACGCAATCACATTTCCTCGGATCAATGGGCCAGAGTCAATTTCCAGGTGCGCAGCTTGTAGTTGTCCCAAGGGATCTGGTCCAACTGGCACTAGCTGTATCTCGAGGAAGCTGATCAACCCGCAGAGATTGCCATTGTCGAACCTGTTCTTTAGTGGAATCGTGTGCAGATACCAATTAATGGGTTGGTTTGTTGATGCCCAAGACCACGACGGGGCTTGATATAAACTCGTCTCAGGCTCTGGTGCCGGGTTTAGAGTTTCAGACCTTTCGACTCTCCAGCAGAGGTATACTTCGAGACCGGTTCTCCAGAGGCCGGCGACATATTGGTCGCCAGTTACGCTCTGAAATTGGCGCGCCACTCCCGACAAGGCGACTAATTTGTCCTTCGAATAAGTGAGCCGAGCCCGTGAATAGAGCTGGATTATGTTACGCCATTCTTCCGGGTCGCCCATGTTTCTTTCACTGGGAAATGGAATATCATCAGGATCAGCAGGCCGGACCGGTGCCCCCTCGGGCCAACCCTCGCAGGCAATATGATAGCGGCACTCGCAAAATATTTGTTCGGCACTGAAGTGTATTGTACGGCGTGCGAGATATCGCTCTTGGAACACCCAAGCACGCCGTGAGAGAAGGCTTCTATCCAAGCATCGAAAGTATAGTCGCTCGTCCGGGATCTCGTACGTTTGTAGCGATTTTGTCTGTACGTATTGTTTTGCAATGCGTGCTACAACTCTCTGACGAAAGAGCCCCCCTGATCCATCTTTTGCGTCCGTAGCTGCAAGATTTACGACGGCATTGCCATATACCTCGCTCATCAAAGCAGATTCTCGGCGCCAGTCATCCTCGTCATCTTGGATGATACACATTGAATCGATCCACAAGAATCTGTACCCTAGCGAGAGGGTGACGAGAACCGCATCCCGAAACGTCTCGCAAAGACTATGCAAGGGTATTGTGCTACTCAGAGCCTGTACATTGCTCTTCATGAGTTTCAAAGTCTCTAGCGCGCCCCAGCAATGACTCAAAGTGACATAGTCATGCCTCCCGATCATATCGCCAGGAGTCCATATCCGAAGGCCCTTGCCGTCGATTTCAACAAGTCGCGTTGGTAATCTGAAATCGGTATTCGTACGGCATTGCGGATGATCGTTCCTGCACGACTTGATCCAATTCTTGACGAATGCCAGTGACTGGTCGGACGAAGTCGATGGTGCAAGTTTCAGTTCCGGCCCAGTCTCTATGTGAACATCTTTCGTCAGTTCCACCTCAATGATTCATAGCAGAATCGTATCCAGATACCTACCTACTGATCTTGGAACCAACTTGATGCCTCCATCTAGCTGCGGCGGTGGTCTATGATCACCAACCCGCTCAACTGTGACCCAGAGCTGATAGTCCTCCCTTTTCTCCCTGTCTTCCCTTTTCGCGTAGCGAAGGGACGAAATATATAGACGTACTTGAACTTCCCCCCTTGTTTGGCTTTGAACAACCTTACAACTCGCTTCTTCCTCTAGGCTGTCGAAAAGGCGCATACAAAACACACAGCCGTTCTCGACCTCAGTCCTCCACGCGACGGCGTCATTGTGAAAAGCGAGGCCGTAAGAGCCCATACCCCTACTACCAAATTGGAAGTAGCACTCTAGTTCCTCCACAATCTCATCCCAGGTATCGAAGAGGTTACGGCACGTCGGGCATAGCTTTCCTCGATGCAAACTTGTAATCGGGACATTTTCCGCCATTTTGGTAGGGGCACAACTCTCCTCTCTCCGAGAGTTGAACTTTCAGCTGGTGTATTGCAAGCTGCCTGCGTTGCTTTATAGTCAGGTAGCCCGAGGAGTATGTGACTATGAGAATCAGGAAAAGTGACCATGAAACTTTTTCAGTGAGGAAGTGCGAGGCTGACAGACTAAAAAGTAGAGCGCGACGCGTGCTGAAAGCCACAGCGCTAAGCCCCTGGAGCCTCGGGCCGAGCACTGCCAAGGGTATGAACAAGCTGTTGCCTTCGCTCCTCAGAGCCAAGCAGTTTATCTCGATCAAGACTTGCTACTACCAGCGGGTACCCGGCTCGATTCACAACCGAAAGGAGATTGGAAACCGCAGCGACTGGAAGGAGAGTCATCTGGGACGGGCAGATTGCAACACTAGAGGAGAGACTTACACAGCAACCCAACGACTTAACGAATTTCTTTGATTTAAGGACGACAGGACCCAAGGGGCTAGGGTGCGGAAGACAGCGAGGGTGGGACTACCACGAGGGTGCGGCGTTACGAGGGTGATGCTTCGGTGGTCATGGGAGCATGTGCGGCACGGGGGTGCAGAACCCACGAGGGTACCAACACGAGGGCAATCGGGGGGACTGCTGGCAGTAGGAGAAGAAGAGCCGGCAAGCAAGACGGTGGGACGCTGGCCCAAGGCAGGGACAAGAGGGCACAGCCCTAAAGAATTTATACAGAAGACACAGCACCCCTAAATAGATTGAGAGATACCTAGGATAGAAGTGGCAGGATAAAGCCCGACAGGCGGCCTCAGGCTACCATAGTCCCGTTGCCTAACGGCAGACACGGACTATAAATGAAACAAACAAACAAACAAACAAACAAACAAACAAACAAACTTGCTACTGCCAATTCTGAGTTGTTAAAGTAGCCCAGTCCAAGAGAGCATCCACGACGGACTATACATGTCATGTGACACTCTCTCCTATTCTAGTCGCCGACGTCACTACTCTCGCCGAATGTAGATCCCGGGACGCTACCATCTCATGTCTCGCATTTTCTTTTCCATATCCTATAGTGCGCAGGCTGACTCAGGGCGTGCTCGGGCTCTGATCAGGTACGCTCACCCTTAGCTCAGGTTAAAGCTGCAGCTGTTCACGTCCGGAGACTAAAACGGAACCAGCGAAGATGGGATTAGAGCCTGACTTTAGTGGTAGCCAAATGGAAGTTTCTCCACCTTCGAGGGCGGTGGATTGAGTCGAAAAGAGAATAAGAGAGTTGATGGTAGTTCATAAAAGCAATGCGGGGTGGTTACACAAAAGCTAACACCTGCACACCCCTCTTTCTTTAGTTGGTCCTGCATATGCATACTTTTGTAACGGACGTAAAAAGGCCTTCCCCGTCCAATGGAAAGTTGAAAATTTATGTGAAATTTGAGCGCATATCTGCATCGCATCATTTGCTTCGCTGCAAGACTGGCTTGTATCTTGCATGTTTGGCACACATCCAGTGATGATGACTCCTACCCTCCTTCCGTATCTTTCGACGCCATCGATGCGGTTGCGATGATCAAACTTCTACCATTCGGACGAACAGCTCTCATATTAGAGCCTCGAATTACGAACCGCGAGTCTGGCGATTGAATGCTGCTTTGAAAAGACGCGTAAAGTGTGAATTGCATGCCTCCAAGTCCAAGGTCTCGTCTTCAAGGATGAATTGATCATGAGGCCTAGACCGGCTCGCGCATAAACACTACCAGGCGGACAAGTCATATCTGCAGCGCCCAATTGATGAGAAACCCTTTCAAATGCCTCAACTAGATATTTTACATAGCAATTTGCTCTTCTGGGGCAGCCACGGTGAAGCTCCGTAGTCGCAGTTCTTAGGCATAGAGTTTAATGGTGTTCCACATCGAGGCTTCCAAGAATGGAGAGAATCAATTTTAGTGTCTGCCATTTCTTCAACGCACCAGTCCTTCAATCCAAATCTTCTAACTGGGACGCTCTCGAGCCAGCCTTCAAAACGGGATGAATTCAGCCTCTCTCTGTTTTTATTCTGCTCACTAGAACCCTCCCGATGCTGTCTTCGAAGCCACCAAAGGCTTCCTGGCTGACTCCGATCCTCGAAAAGTCAATGTCGGAGTAGGGACCTATCGTGATGAGATTGGAAAGCATTGCGTGCTGCCATCAATCAGGATGGCTGAGGAGCTCGTGGCAAACTGTAGTCATGAATATCTTCCCATTGCGGGGCTGGAGACGTTTCGAGACAAAGCAGCTGAGCTCGCTTGTCATGATACCAAGGTGTGGAGTGAAGGAAGAGTTTGTATTTCTAGCTCACTTGAGTTCAGTGCTAACTAACCCAGGTTGCAACCTGTTAATCCCTTTCTGGAACTGGTGCTCTCCATCCTGCAGGACTTGAGTTGAAAAAAGCGAACCCCTCACTTAAAACAACTCTCATCGTGGAGCCAACGTGGTCGAATCATGATCTACTGCTCAGATACTTGGGCTTCGATGTCATCAAGCTGCCGTACTACAAGGCTGGCAACTTCGATTTCGCAAGCTACACGGCTGCATCCAGAGCGGCACCCTGGGGCTCAGTGGTTGTCCTCCATTCTTGCGCACACAATCCCACCAGATGTGACCCTTCAATGGAGCAATGGAAGGAGATTGTAGCGGTGATTGCGCAGAAGTGCATGTTCCCTATCTTTGATCCAGCCTACCTCGGATTTAACTCTGGCAATGTGTACGAGGATGCATGCGCTATTCGATATTTCATTGAGGGGCTCAAAATGGGAGCCTCTGTCTATTTGTCGTTTGCGAAAAGTATGAGGATATACGGTATGTCCACTCCGGTTGTCCCAGAAGCCCAAGTTGACGTTCCGAAGGCGAACGAATGGGCCTCGTCATATTCGCGACCAACTCTCAAGACACGACAAGGGTGATAAATTCGATCCTCGAGAATGTTCAACGAGCAACTGTATGCAGCCCACCTGTCTATGGTGCGCAGATCGCAGGGGCTGTTCTAAACAACCCCGCCATTGTAAAGCAATGGGGACAGGATCTGATCACCATGGGACATCAGAAGTGGACCAAAAGTTCGCGGATACACACATTTCTGCGCCACGAATGCTTACGATCAAATCCTTTTCGGCACATCATCCTACCTTGCATCGCAGTTCACTGGAGGTCTGGGAGACAATCGTTTTGTCATTGCACGGCATATCTCCATAGTTCACCTCATGTCGCAAATGTGAATGTCAGCCGCATTTCATAAGAAGACCGTCTTGTGTTTCGTGCTGCCAGGGATGATGGGAATGTCACGTCGCAAAGCATCATTGAAGTTCCAGAAGACCTGTATCGGGCATCCATTCTATCATCTTAGTCAAATGCGAGTATTGATTACGCGTCAGTCGACACGCGCCCGAGGTACCTCGAGGTCGATGGAGGACTTCCTGCACCAGTATCTCGACCAGGAACGTCTTGCACCCCTCGACCTCGTCGACTTTCTAAAGGTGAACATCTTAATCCAAATGCTCCTCATTCGCTAGTGATAGTAGGATGTCCGTGCACAACTTTCGTCCAAATCCCAACATTCGGACCAGACCATCATTGATCTCTCTACCTTGACCCTCGGTACACATGAACACAGGCAGCTTCTCAGCCATCTTGCAAAGATCATCACCGCCATTACCAACAGCTCTCTTTCTCCTGCCACTGCAAAACTCCTTCAGACGCGGTATTTGGGCGACGCATCACTATGGGCAGGTTGGGAGGACAATGTGTACACTAGCTCCGTACAAATTGAGTTTGGCAATACCGGAAGCGATGAAGTTAAAGTGCAAGTGGAAGAGGACGATGATACATGTCGATTTGCGGTGATATGTTGGTCTCCTAACTCACTTCCGTTTCCTTGCTAACATTATAGTCTTCCTCTCGAGCTTGTTCGAATCCCAATTCCCTGATCGACTTGCCTTCCAACATTCCGAGAATATTGCATATCCGCACCGTTCACTGCAATAGTGTTGAAGAGGATATTCCCTTATATATGTGTCCCATCACTGCCCTACGATCCCTCAGCGAACGGTTACTCTTCGCCAGGATGGGTTCCTCGACCTACGAACTCGCCGAACATCACAGTCACAAGTTCTGCTAGCATTGACAGGATGTACCACACTCGGGAGAAACTCGTTGCTCTCAGAGCCGCTTGAGAGCTCCCTGCCATCTTCGGCACCTTGCAAAACTACTGTGAGTGGTTGTTTAGGGTAACAGCCGTGGAGGCCTTTTCACTCTCGCAAGGATCTTTTGGAACACCTGTCGATATCTCTCAGCTCGCTCAAACATTCAAGTTCATCAATGGAGAGAGAGAAGTGTCGCCGATAGAGAGTCGCGTAGCCCGCAAAGAGGACCGCATACATGAAGTGGAAGAGCTTCGAATCAGAATCTTGGTATGTACTAATATTCATCCCATTTAGCTAAAGTTAACTACAGCAGTCTGTATGTCCACTTTTTCTGGTGAAAAATACACGCCCGAGGATCATCATAGCCTTAAATGGCCCTTTTAATGGCAGTATTCAGCGTTCGAATCGACGGCCTGGTAAAGCAACCATCCCAACTGAAAAGGCAACATCCCTCGTTGCACGACAAACGAAGGCAGCGCTACTCCCCGAAGGTTCCTCGTCTAGCAGCGAACCCGTAATTCGTTCAATCACAGCACCCGCTCCAGAGCCTTCTTCCTCGATTTCGACGCGCTCTACGCCAAAAGGCCCCTCTTCCCTCCTTGCAATCTCAGGTCCCGTTCCAAGTCATACCCAGATTTCCGTTCGTCCTCGCCAAGCAGACAGGACTTCAGATCCTCCCTCGTCCGAGACGCAACCTCCCGCCCACTCTCCTGCCTCAGTTGCGCCAACAGCTCGTCCGCCATCTGCTTCCGGACCTCGAAATTCCTTCGGCTTCCTTGTCCCGAATAGTCTTCAGCACAGGGCCCGACCAAGATCCTTCATCAACAGATACAAGAGCTTCTCTCCACCAAATCACTCCGTGGAGGCATTCAGAAATGCGAGAATTGTCGGAAGTTGAACTTTGCGACATCTGAAGGATCGTCCCCTTTGTCTTCTCAACTCGAGATGCGCTGGATGTTCTTGGAGAGATTTCACGGATCGGAACACTCTTCTCTGTCAATCAATCTCATTTATTAGACCCATACTCCTGGCTCCTGGGCTGTATAAGCTCATACTATCTGCAGGAGGTAAGAATGCAGCTGGAAAGTCCGCAATTAGATCTACGCTTCAGCCTGCATTGAGATCACGGATCGATGAAACTTGCATTTGGTATTCCCGGGAGCAGACGGACTTCATGGAAGAACTACACTCATTCTGGTACCACATATTCGGGTACTTTCCTTTCAACTCCGAGCCTTCCAACAAAAACTTCAACAAATCATACGTCCGTTTAGTCCCACACCTGGGCCGTGCTTTCGCAACTCCTTCACTGCCTTACATAGCATCATCGAGCACGCGAAGATTCAGCTCACTTCTGATGAAACGGTGCATTCTGATACGATCTGGGGTAGGCCTCACGAGACGGATAGGCTGTCGTGTATTAGAGAAGCTAGTGACTGCATGCGTTCATTTTGCGAAGCTGGACTTATCTGCAAGAAGAATTCTAAACACGACGCTCCGAATGTCTTTCGAAATTCCCTATCGATCCGAACGATCTTCTTTGGCAACATTGCAAAGGTGAGAGAGTGGAGGCTGTTCTCAGGCGCAGAAGAAGTCCGGGAACTGGCGATGAAGACATCAATCTTTGAGACCACCTTTGGACAACCTCGCGTTTATGGCCAGTACCCATTCCCTCTAATAGCCGCGAATTTGACAACAAATTAAGGAGTCGTTGGAGAGCGCCCTGGCCCGTCCTTGGATGGACCTAAAGTTTCCTGGTCGCAAGTCCACGCAGCTGCTCCCAATGCAGATGGAGCTGGGAACGTGATTCGCGCACTCGTCGCGAGTGACATTGCTTGTCTCGGATGGTGTGAGCCTTCAGAGTGCAAGGATTGGCCACAGCCGATTGCTCCATCTTCAGCAGCTTCTTTGAATGAGCTCTTCCCTTCTGCTCCGCGCAGCTTTGGTTCTGCAAAGAAACATGTTGATCCTTGCCTAGCTGAGGTAGCTGCAGCCTCACTCCTCGCAGGACTAGAGAAGGAAACTTTAGACATTGTTAGCTTCGATCGAATCTTTGTTGAGCATTTATCTTCTCGGTTCTCCATCTTCCAAAAGGAGGGCTGGATTGTTGACGAAGTCGGAACAAGGGCAGTCAAGCGAAAGAGGACTGGGGGATAGGTTGGCCCTGACTACCCTCAAAATATACCTGTGTAATCTCGAAGCATTGATTTTTGAAATGCAGTACAACTTGAACTTCTTTATGGAATCCGACCAGAGCAGTAGCTGCTTGTAAGCATTTGAGAGCAATTGGTCGATAATCTTCAGTCCGGACCAGAAAGTTGGAGCGAATTCGGGAGGTGGTTGAGAAAGGCCGAGTTTCACAGCTACCTCTCCGAAAACAATGGTGGAGAGCAGTGGCTATCTGTTAGAAAGTTTACAGAAAGTGGCCAAGGATACAATTGAGACCGCAATTGATAAGAAGCTCCCTATACTCATCAATTAAATTGATGAGGTAGTTAAATTCATTAAAAACGAGCAAGAGAAGCAATCACCTCTTGACGAGAAAACCCTTACCCAGGCAGTCAATAAATCACTGAGTGATCTCGAAAACGTAGAAACCATCAAAAACATCTCTAATAATGCGAATACCGCAAAAGAAGTTGCATTTGCAGTTGAAGAGCCGTTTAATATTACGGACGCTTTCACATCTTTACGTAAGAAACTTAAAGAACAATTTAGTAATCTGAAATATAATAATATTATTACAAAGCGTAATACGGATATCAAAGTTATCAGCGACAATATCCCTCTCTTAGCAAAGAGCGCAAACGTGACTCATCCAATCCGAAGCACGCAGTCTCAACTTCCTAGTCACGACATCCTTCCTTATTTCGAAGCTCAAAGATCTCGCGGAAGAGGGAGCAATGGATGGCACCCATAGAATAGAAGAGAAGCTAGATAATGTTTGTAACTATGGGCAAAACCTGGCAGGCTCTAATTTGATTTTGTACTTCGCAAATAGTCGCAATCAACCCTGTGGGAAAGACGGAGCTTGTTTCGAAGAAGAAGAAAAAGAAGAGCTTACGAGAGCTGCTGTAGCTCAAGTGCGGGTACAAGATATACGGTGTGCAGAAACCCAGGTCTTTGAATGATGTAGCATTGGGCGATTCGGATTCCCTCTGGCTCTTCAGGATCCGAGAAAAAGATGATTAGCTCCTGCAGCTATGCGTTTTTCCCGAGATGTTTTACTCGACTTTGTATTCTATTTTGCGGCAACAAATTTCGAGATTAGCCAGGTTCATGGTCTCTTATATCACAGAGGCGTCTCGGGCAACGGGCGGAAATTTGTGTTGGACGTCTAGAGCTGTTATAGCTTTGGCAGAGCACGGAAGAGGCAAAAGTAAGAAAACGATGGAACTCGCCGGGCACTCCAACAGGTCATAGGCAAAGAGAAGCAATGGCAGCATTAGGCGAAGGAAAATTGGACGAATAGAGCTGAGGATGCAATGTGGAGAATGTCAGACTGATATAAAACTAGCTACTAGGGTGAAAGAAGCTGGAGCTGCGGAATTCGTGGATTGAGCATGATTCCTTAATGGATTGATTGACATGTTCGGATTTTCAAGTGGAGCCTGGGCATATGAGGAATGACCAGTAGGAGCCTGGTCGTCTCCACCGCGTTTGCCAGCCCAATCTGCGATCATTAGAGTTTGGGGAGAAAAGCTGCCATCCGACCACCATGTGGGCAGACATATAAAGCGCTGCATTCATGATCATGACCCCCGATCATCAGAAGCTTTCGAACTCCTACTTGTCTCCATACATTCAAAGAGAGAAAACGATGGAATAGTGGCTCATCTTGGGGAGGTGACTGATGCTTCGATTCTCTGTGCTTTCTTTCCAATGGATTCATGTAGTTGGATGGTATGCCTTATAAACCTGCAAAGCTCCTTCAATGCATTGTATCAAGCCAAATAAGGTAGTGAGTGCCAGAATCAAAGCCGCGACCCAGAACGTATACCATTGGACCCTTTTCCTCTTATCACACCACCACTGGGAGAGGGTACTTGGCTCGGTTTCGTCGAAGACTTGCTTCAGGATGATCAATCTGTCATGCCAGAACTCAAAGTTCTCGACGTGTCGATCTTCAGCTCTAAGACGGCCGCAATTGAGAGCTTTTTTATCGAGATTCTGTCGCGAAGAGAGTTTTCTGAACCACTTTTTCGTCTTTATATCCGTCTGGGGAAACAAAAGGGCGAGGGTGCGCATGGTCTCTTCCATAAGCCCAACGGGAAATAATGGACTACTTCAATCAGTGTCTACGCTTTCAGAGTGTGTGCAGAGTTCTGAGATCTTACCTTTTCAAGTGACATTCTAGAAAAGAGGCATGATGAAAAATGGCCACCTTTTTGTCTTCGTCAAACAATCGCAAGTGATCCGCTAGGTTTCTAGTCCACTCAATATCGATTCCCGCGATGCGACCCAGATTCCTCGCATTGAAAATTCTTTCTAGTTTCACGTTCTCTTGACCAAGATTGCGCGGAGTGCTGCTGAAGTATTCTCCCACAGATTCCTCTAGCGATTTCTCATCCCAAACAAGCTGTTTTCGGCCAGTAAAGCCATATTGGAGAGATCCAAACTCTATCATCAAAAGCAGTCTCGCAACAAGATCCAGGGATCCATCCAGCACTTCGTCTTCGTTTGTTGGTTTCGGGATAGACAATTTGGAGCACATTATTTTTTTGATGGTGTCACGTGTCAAGCCACTTTTGAGATGCTGAGCGACTTCTATGATATCCCTATGCGTTCTGACAGAAACATGCCTCCCACCATCGTGCAGGGCATCCGCACATTGGTCGATGTAGTAGAAGAAAAATGGATCGTAGTTAAGATCGCCATCATAGTGTCGAGACGTCTGCACATCAAGATCCCATAGATGGTGTAATATCTCACACTTCGTATCCACGCTGATAGGGGATAGTTGTATCGAGCTGTCCAAAGTATTCAGTGATCCCATCTGCATTTCAAGGGGTGTGATATCACGTGACAGATGCAGCTAGAATGCTCAGAGCGGAAACTTCAAGATGGTGATAAGCGGTTGCTCTTCTGGCAGAGGTTGTTGAGAATAGAGGGATTTTGAGGAACAGACTCTGAAGCTGTAATATATTTTGCTCATTTATCTCATTGCAGCTGAATATTAAGGCTGAGTATGCATGAGGCCATATGCGGCCCTCTGTAAGTGGCTGAGGACTCTAGCCTGCTGGTGTTGCAGGGTGCTCCGCCCCACCTCGATGCTTTCTTAACTTGAAGTTCGTTCCTCCCTAGTCAACCTTCGAACTTGTGCTGTGAAGTTAATGCCTATGGATTCTGCCCTCCTTTCCCATGTCGTACACCTCAGTCACCCAACTTTCGAATGATCGAGGAGCTCCCGCACCTTCCAGACGACAATCACCTCCCAGCCTCGTCCTACGCAGCGCTATGATCGGAAGCAGCTCAGCTCCCTGGACCAAAAGGCTGAGGAGAAACAAGTGCCGGTGGCCAAATCCTCAAGCCTCAACCGGGAGGTTCTATCGCAGCATGGGTCGAGATGCTTCATGTTGGGAAGCTATTGAAAGTGCTCGCGAGACCTTCATACGAATCGCAGAGGAAATCAAGGTTTACCTCGAGAAATATAGCGATCCAGTTCCTCAACAGGTAACATGGACAATCTATATGATTGGGCGGACAAGGGAGACAGCGGAGCCCACGATTATATTTTGTTGTAGGGACTCTGATTGTCGTAAGCAAGTGAGGAAGACTGTAGAAGGGAGCAAGATTTTGGACAAATACCCTGGAGTGAGGGTTGGCGACGCATCACGACCTCCGGATTTTGATCAGCTTGTTCAATTGGCCCACGAATCATTCCATACCGGGCCAGACAACAACCAAAATGCTAGTTGCAAGCTTGATGGAAGTAATGTGCTGGTCTATAAGGCACCATCGACAAACATTGTACTCGACAAGCGCATATACATCCACAGTCCTGGACAAAAGAATGCAATGCGCAAAGCCACTGCTGGAGGTATACTGAGATCGGGTGATACATACTTTTACCTTACAGCTGGCCACCCTTTCGAACCGGTCCTGGATACTCCCGAAAACGCCGATGAGGGGTTCGAGTTCGACATTGGCCAAGAGAGTGACTCCGAGGACGAAGTCTTCACAGAAGCCACAAGCAGAGGAAGTCTCACACCTGACTTCGATGAGTGCTCTGGCTCAGATGACAATACACTCTTTGCCAATACCCCCAATGATAGACTGCCCCCAACCAATGTTGATACAATGCAGATAATTGGCAAGGGAAAGCTGGAAGCTAGCATCTGGTCAACAAATATCTCGGGTACAGCAGATGAGAGGCCAACCGCAGAGTTTACAGTTGTTGGACACAAAGTCGAAGCCGATAACGACCCCTCTCCACTCTCTCTCGATTATGCCTTGGTCAAGATCACTGTCCGTTTTATCTCAAAATTACGCAAATACCCGTACTTCTTAGATTTGTTCAACGGAGTGTCTCTGGATCCCACACCAATATTCTTGTGGCCGGATGAGGTGGTTCCCGCCGCTACTCGAAATACACCAGTCCTTGCTCTTACCTGCTCAGCTGACCCTTTGAGAGGAATAATCTCTGGCACTCCTACATACAGCAACAGACCAGGCTCAAGCAAGTTCCAGGAACTATGGACTGCGCGGTTTGACGGGAAGCTGGCAGATGGAGATTGTGGAACGTGGGTTATTGATGCGGTGACCGGCAATTTGTTCGGCCATATCGTTGCTGGCAGTCCAGACTCCGGGGTTGCTTATATAGTTCCTGCGTTTCGAGTATTCGAAGACGCAAGAGCTAGGTTTGGGTTGGAGTTGGAGTTATCCATAAAACAAGCATTCTCAGAGCCTCCCAAAAAGCCTCAAGTCATAGCAGAATCATCGACGCCAGCTGGTATCATACCCCCAGCGACGGACGACAAGTCGATGATAGACGACGATTCGATGGATTACGAATTCATGATTGACACAGTTCAGATGCTGGACGCAGTGAAGGTGAAAGAGGATAATGTTGAAGAATTTGGAATGAAGGGAGTCAAATCAGAAAGAGTGAAGATGGAAGAAGATGGAAATGACTCATACCCCGACTTGCCACGTTCATCGGAGAAAGCTATCAAAAGGCCGAAAAATAGACAGCCCGAATTAAATATCAAGGTACCGTTACCAACGAATGTCCCACGATCTCGTCCACAAGGACCGCAGTTATCCCTCCCAGGAACACACTATAGGTCTTCATCTCATGAGAGGAGATCTCATGCCGACCTGCTCGATGTAGCAGAAAAAAGAGAGAAAGCAGTCGCTTCCGGGACAAACTCACTTCAAACTCGACTGAGCGTTGCACAGAGAGATCAGTGGCATCTCCAGGACCTCCGAACCGAGCATGAGGAACTCGTTAACGAGCACGACGAATGTATACATCTACGAGCACAACTTGAGATGCAAGCGATACAGGTCCGGGACTTGAAGGATATGCTCGCGGATATGGAAAATACAGCGGAGAAGTTGGCTCGCGGGAATAGAGAGCTGGAAGAGAAGGCCTGGCTTAACCGTGAAACATATGAGCAAAAGTCTCGAGAAGTAGAGGTATTACGGCTGAAACTAGAAGATAAAGACAACGAGATTCGGGCGATAGTTGAGCAAAGGGTTCAAGAAGTAAAGGCACTACGGCTGGAACCAGTGGAAAGCAACAAAATGATTCAGGCGAGAGCTGAGCAAAGGGCTCAAGAAGTACGGCTGGAACTAGTGGAAAGAGACAAAATGATTCAGGCGAGAGATGAGCAGATGGCTGAAGTAGAGGTATTACGGCTGATGGTAGTAGAAAGAGACAAAGAGATTCAGGCGAGAGATGAGATGATCAGATTGGCCGAAACTCGAGTTGCAGAGAAGAATAGCGAGATTGTATCCTTGACGAATTTCCTTAGGACACAGGGATTTAGAGTGGAATAAATAGAAAAACAGATGCGAGGAGACACTTCTATCAAGGCCTGCTCCTAACTCGCTCGTTCTTCTTGTCTCCTTGGCCGCGAACTCAGCCCCGTATATACTAGTCGAAGCATGAATAGAAATGCAAGCAATGCGTGGAGGAGGCCTATGTTTCGGAATATGTTCAATCGAAGAGCACAAGCAGGACTTGAAAGGCTGCTTCGTGGCTTATTGGTCGTTCAAGTGGGTATCTTCATAATTCCAACGTCCAACTACTAGCTTTCGCAAAACACCACGCAATATATACTTAGGGTGTCGGGTGTCAGGTCTTCACGGGTAAGGGCGTCGGGTGTCGAGTTGCCGTTTGGATTAGGATTGATAAACGGGGGCAAGCCTGAGTATCTTCCAGAGTGCGAGTTAGCCTAGTTCACCGGTACGCAGCATCCTAGAACCCATAATTTTTGCTAAATATTCCCGCAGATCAATTTCCTGAACTTAGAATATCAAGTGGTAGCTCATAACTTCCATGGCGCATGCGCCACAGGTAACACAAAGACAGAAGAATCGAGTCATATGTTAGTTTCTTCCCCGCCTCTTACTCCGTCCCGGTCGAACCTTCGAAATAAGGTTACATGTTGTTCACGTTTGTTGCTACATGAGATTTAGGATGCGCTGCGGCGAAGTCTATTATTCCATTTTCAAAGTACAGCAGTGTTTAGAAATCCCATCCAAACCATCCAAACCAAAATCCAGGCCATCCAAGAGATAAATCTATGGCATCCAATCCAAGCCACCACTTAGATGCTAAGCGCGGGGTTCATCCAAAGGGAGTGTTGGCTGGGCACGGGACTTTTGAAGCTTTTTGGCCTTGAAATGCACGAAATAGTAGGTTGTTTTTATCAATTTCAATGATAATTGCCATCTAATTCGAGCCATCCACAGCCGCTATTACCAACAAGCTATTCAACCACAGATCCAAATATTGGATGGTTGAGATGCCTGCAACACTGAGCACAGTGACTAGATATTTTGTTGAAACCCTTTCAGAGTTCTTTTGCCAATCCCATAAATTGCCGCCCGTGGCTCAGGACCATAGACTTTCAAATCATACAAGCTTCGCCTTAGGGGAATCCTTAGTTTTGTTCCAAAGGTCGAGAATCGCGATGACGGCTAAGGCAGGTAGCTCCATTGATGTCTCACAGGCTATTTTCGAGATGAGAGCACCAATTTTCTATTTAGTATTTGGATTCTACGGATAACCCAGGGTGGGCATTGGGAGGATAGATGCCTGGATATTAGAACTAGCGGACAGATGCTAGCAGTCGCTCGAAGACTTCAGAACATGATATGTAGTCCGTAGCTTGAAACGTAAAAACAAGACTTCTTTTTCGATGAATTCTATGCCAGTCAAGCCGGTGCTCTGGAAAGGACAACGCATAGCGTCCTTCAAACCTCTAGATGCCAGAAGGGATACGGTTTCCGAATGAGAAGCATCAAAAATGCAATCAGATATCGATGTCAAGCAGAAGCATAAGATTCCCCAAGAACTCATGTAAGGGGGTATAGCTCAGCAATCAACAATTCGATCTAATGGATCATGCAGGTGAAAGACATTTTTATTCGTGTATTTTACAGGAAGATTCCACTCTGGACACTCAATACTTACATTAAAGGAAGTTTAAGCCCGAGTGCATGTACAAAAAAAGACTGTCGAACTCGGTGCTACCTTCCCTTCATCATCTTTCGTTTTGTCCTCAGATATGGCGACGAGAGGAGTCACGAGCCATAGAATCCTCAATCTGAGAAATCATCGGGGCTTAGAGTCAGGGGGATGCTAGACTCTGACCAAGGTCTGAGAAGCCTTATCACCGAAATCTTAAGCACACCTTGATGGAGGACTCCGGACTTCGATAGAGCCATGGGGAAGTCGCAGCCTTGGAGACCACCAGGGCTTGAAATTATGCTGCGTTTCCGACCAGGACGTCTTGGGGATGCCTCACCCTGAAAAATCATGTCTGCTAGGACTTGTCAATGGCCAGGAGTACCTAAAAGCAACGCAGGTGAGCGGACCAATTTCAAGAAAACATTCAGATCATTGTGTGAGTCGCACTTCTCATCTAGCCCTGTATGCGTAATTCCTGACTTCAGCAAGAACCGTTTTCGATTGCATCCTCACTGATCTCCCAGTCTTGAGCGTCGAGCATATAGACTCAACTTCTAGCCTCGAACGTATCCTCAAACCTTGGAATTGAGTTCAACCTCCCTTCTTGAGTGCTTGCTCTTGGCCGAGGCTCCTTCGTGTTACCTTGAAATCCTCGCAATCGAGTATGTAAGCTCCATCTTCCTGGCCCATCTGCAGGAACGCGTTGGAACTGTCTGGAAATGGACGAGGGATGTACTCGTCTTGTCTTCCACCCAGAATCTGAGTGGAAGACAAGACACATACACGAGATCACACTTGACGGAGACCCCTCCATCTCACTCACAGAGCAAGATACGAAGAATCATTTCGATCCCTCCCAGTGCCTTGGCGGTTCTGAAAAGTAGCTAAGCTGCAGCTATGGATTTCTCAAACACTATAAAAAGGAACCTTGTCATCTCTCAATATGAAGATGGATGAGTTTCCAGGAGTGTTGATTCTCCCGTTGTGTTTTTTCCCTCCGGATTTAGTCTTGTCTGTGGTGGGAGGGGATAAGGGGCTGGGAAAAGAGAGGATTTACTTAATGCTCAGTACAAACTCGTGTTTAAACTACCGATGAATTCAATCTCAAAGGCAGGCTAGATATTATCAAAGACATCTTAACCTGACCTTATTTCTCTTCTGTTTCGTGAAACTTGAGCCGGAACAGAGTATGACTTCTCCGTGTTCCTATCGTAACAACGTTGCTCTCGAGTACAATTTCGGCATTCATCATTAATTTACTTCACAAATAGAATAGAAACACAAGCAAACAAACAATCTGTTCTTCGAAAGCAAAGAGGGAGAGAAGGGGTACCGAGAGTGGGGAATGGGGATGGCGAACAAAGGAGGTGGCTATCAGGGGCAATTGGCGAGCGGCAAATCTCACAGACGAGCCCCTGAATCAGCGGCATCACGAGAATGCTAAGGAGGCATTCTGCTACTTGTGGTCCCATAATTGCTTTGACACCTTTCTGAATCTCGAGAGAAGGACAGCGACGCAGGTGCCGACAAGAGAAAGGGCAGGAACTGGCAAGAGGAAAACAAAAAAAGAATTTCCGAACTTTCTCTCGTGATCGAGAGAATAACCGCGATGCTGGTGAGTAACAGGCAAACAAGAAAGAAGAGCAAAGAAGTAGTCTCCTTGAATGTCACCTCAAATTTTATGCCTAAGGTAGGGATCTTCCACCACCGCCATTGGTCTTGTTGAAGGAACACGAATCGGCTTGGCTTCCATCAAAAAATGAGTGTTCACGACCTCTAGGTCCATCATTGAACTGACTTGCGACATCGTTAGCTCGAAAACATGGCTCACCAATTCCAACTCCGCGACTGAATTCGCTCCATGATCAGTGTCCTGGCAACTTGAATCGTGAACTCCGACATTGCCTCTTGTCGAATCGTCGTGATCTGTATCTTGATAGCAATGAGTGGCAAAGTGCCTAGCTCTGTGGAGGCGTCTACCCTGACTGGAAATTTCAGCAACGACGGCAATCTTGAATCAATGTGTAGCATCTTGCTTGATAGCTTGTGATTTTTTGGGGCGCCGCGTGGAGGAACCCGATGAGCTAGCCCTGCTCCAACTCTCAAACAGCGTCTTTCGTGGTAGCTCGTACTGTCTTGGGGAGCTTCGATGAGGTCTCCGGACTAGGGCCTTGTAGCTGCTGAAAACTAGTAACGACGTTGCGACTCCATCAGCAAATTGTCTCTGCAAGAGATACAACGTATCAACTACTGCCATAATATTCCCTCTCGTCTTGTATTATAGGCGCTGTAGCTCTACGAATCTGAAGCTCTCTATGTCCGGCTCCCAGGCTATTCCTTTTGTTGAACTGCAAGTGAGAGGAATCTTCTCGCAGATTTGATATCGATGCTTCTAATTGTGCTTTTGCATGTCTTGCTGTGGATAATGGCAGAAAGCCAGTTCTGGGAATGTGTTGGCTTGCTTGCTCTGGGCTTCGTGTTTGCGGGTTGCTTTTCGATTAAGACTCCGGAATCGTGCGGGCTTGCCTCTTTGAGACACCTTGCTCGTATGATGGCATTCGATGAAGAGGACCATTGTCGTTTCAGATTCGTTGTTTGGGGGCATTGTGCTAGGGTAGTGATAGAGGTATTCGATGAAGACAACAAGGTCGAAGTTCGCATACCTAGCGGACAGTTCGATCCTGCGAAGAAGTTAGAGATATTCAGTGGTATGATGTCGCTTGTAGGAACGGAGGACATTGGGATGATAATACCTCTCGTTGGATCTCTGCTGCATCCGAGAGATCTGTGTGCTGTTGTTGTGGGAAATGGGTTACCGCAGGAGATATTTATAAGATTAGCGAGCAGAGCGATTTCATCCTCCCACCACAAGGCCACCTCGATCGTTGTGGCTATCACAGAAACTCCTGGGAGTTTTGCACACCCTGTCACACGGCAATTAGTCGTGGCAACATTCCGAAGTTCTCGGCGCTGAACCTCGTCAATATTACGACGTGCCAACACTATCCGTCCGCGTTAGAAGACCTCACGGCGATTGAAGAATGTCTCATTGCAAAATGTCATCCTGTCGGCACTATCATTAAGTTGCGACCTGGCGGCTGTCCCTCTCCCTCTAACCATAATGCATTACGAGGTCATATGATCGTCATTCCGCAGGATCCGGGCCGCTTCTCCAGATCCTCCCCAGTCCCGAGCTGAAGCTGGATAATCTTATCAAGGTTATCTGGCTGGAAAAACGAGCGCCGGCCGATGCAGATCTGAAGCCGTTCTTGCAGGTTCGGAAGGATAAGGTTCTCGCGGCTTTGCAATATCTCGTTCAGCACAACCATCTGTATCGCGACGTCACTATCAACTATGTTATGATAGACAGCTGGAGTGAAGATTTTATCCCCCCTGAACTCCGAGACAACATCATCTGTCTTGGGAGTTCCGACCATGGCGAGCGTGAGGGATATACAGTTAGCCTGCAGACTAGTAATTGTGAAAATGATCTTCAGGCCGCGCAAGATGACGTTCTCGACTCGGATGACCATGAAGTGCTGATAACCGGTTTTGTCTACACAGATGTCAATGGAGAACGATAGGATCCGAATGTGCGGTTGATAGACACCTTACGGAGGGTGATGGCTGGCGACCTATGTGCGCCCAACGAGAGCACACTAGATGCAGATGATACGAGTGATGGGCGTAGGCCTGGGCAGGGAAACATACCGACCATTTCTTATGCGATACGCGAACAGTCCGCCCTGATAAACAATTGAGAAGATCCTCATTATTTTACTGCTGCTTTCCCTACCCTCTTTCCATCTGGAATGGGGGGTCACCAAGACGAGAGGACAGTCCCGGTATTGCTTACGGCCTTTGCAGAGTGGGCCCTGGATCACCATAGTAAAAGGCAAGCAGCCATTGTCCACTGTTGTGAAGTGAACTCCAAGTCTAATCACCCTTGCAGATTCGCACGCCACAAGACCTTTATGTACCTTCTTTACGATGTATTGCAACTCCGGAGTTCGTCTCTTGGAAATGGACTACTCGTCAAACGTCGAAACTGGAGGTCGGCCGAAGATGACATAGCCTTTTTGGCAATTGACCAGCTGGAGGATACTGCAAAGGCTGTTGTCGACGAAGCGGTCATTGACGATCCTGTGATTCAACGACTACAACGAAATATTGTGGCTATTGGCATGCAAGTACCAGAGTTTTTCTCTCAAAAGCTGAAGAGGCGCTCCAAAATCAAAGGCTTGACCGTGCGAGATGGAATGCCTGTTTTCTGGATAACTATTAACCCCTCCGACCTGAGGAACCCACTTATTCTGCTGTTGGCCGGCGTTGAATATTCGGGAGACGCTCTCCCGACTGCGAATGCAGCCATCCGACATGCGACAGTAACGTTTAATCTTGTTGCAGTTGCCCAGTTCTTCCATCACACCTGTAAAGCTATCTTCGATGGGCTTCTTGGCTCCAATACCGGCCGAATTGGAATCCTGGGACAGGTCTCGAATTATTTCGCAATGATTAAGACAAATGGCTGTGGAATGCTCCATCTTCACGCTCTAGTGTGGCTTATTGGCAACCTCGAATTCAGCACTTTGCGCGATCGAGTTTTGCGAGATAAGACTTTTGCCTCCAGGATGATACGTTACCTAGAAAGTGTCATCGCGCATGGCATAGATTTGAATGTTAAAAGTGGCCTTAACGAACCGGTATTTATCCCACCTTCCACCAGAACAGCGGAAACTGACGACGGATTCCACTCTAGGTTGTCTGCTGATAGCAATGCTATCGCCAGCAAGAAATAGGTCTATTCATCGAATTACAACGCTACTTGCTTTAAATACCGTCAAAGAGGGCAAGGGTCGGAGACCTGCCGATTTAAGATGCCGCGGGAGCTGCGGTCTAACTCAGAAATCGATGAGTTAGGCGTAATCCACCTGGCTCGCAACCACGGTTGGATTAACCCGTGAAACCCAGCGATTGCTAACTGTATCTGTTCCAATCAAAACATCTCGTGGATTTTTACTGTAGCAAAGACGTTGTGCCTCATTTATTACGTCACGAATTATGCAACAAAAGATAATGTTTCTCCATACAAAATGCTAGTTAAGGCTGCATTGTTGAAACAGTCAATTAAAAAAGCCAAAGCAACTTTAACACCAGATGCCAACGATTTGCGGTTTAGGAGAAAAGACATGGACCAGTTTGCTCTTCGATGCTTCAACACTTTGTCTCATGATCGCGAGATCGTGGTGTGCAGATAACGAGCCCCCTTCTTCAGCTACCGATTTACTATACCGGAAACTACAATTTTGTCCAAGTAAATCTCTGGTGGCTCAGGCAATACGTGCGTGCTGTTATGGATCCGGCTCAATCCCCAGCCGACGACTCTACCGAGCTGATGGGTGATGAGCAGTGTGCTTACGAACCAGGGGACAAGGCTCCTGTCAGCCGCTTCGACAACTACAAATGGCGCGGCCCGCACCTGGCTCATCTGCCGTTCTTCGAGTACTGCATGTTGGTACAGATTAAGAATGTCCGTGACGCGATAGCAGCAGATCTGGAATTTGACCCTAAGCACCCTAAACACGGTATTCACGTACAACACTTGGCTCACAAGAAGTCTCAGGTGGTAACTGTCACCTTCAATAGCCAGCTTTCCGAATTCCAAGCCGAGGAGGAGAGCATTCCAGGAGGACATCCAGTAACGACTGCAATGCGAAATGATCTCGCCGAAGTGTTATTAGGGTTGTTTGTGCCGTGGAATCAATTGCCGGTCCTCTCTCGACAACATGCAGCTGACTATGGGACAACGCGGGATGCTTATGCCAAGATTTGAAGTATCGTGGAGCCAACACTTTCTCCGCATAACCGCAACTTCGCAAGCAAGCAACATTGAACTCTTGCGAAAGTCCAAGGAGGATAGTCGAATTGACGCTGCGCTCCACAGAGCGATGAACAGGTCTAAGGACACTTTCGATGGTGACGTTGATGATGAAGTAGCTGCCGATTTAGATTTCGATGTCGAAGAGCCTTTGGATACGTTGAATGAAGACTTTAGTACCGAGACCTTAATAGCGGCGTACCATTCGGTTGCAATGTCCTGGCGTAAAGAAAGTCTAATTGCTGCGCGGCGTATTCCTACCTTATTGGCCAGCACGACGCAGGCTCAGGCCCTGCAGTTAGAAAACCTCGTCCCACTCAATATTTTTCGACTTAATACCTACGCTACTTCTAGCCTCAGATTCTTCCCTCCGGCTACACTGCAATGCTGGGAGTTACAAATTAAGGGTCTTATTAAGTTTGATGAGACGGAAGACGTAGGAGTCGAAGAACGCCCTGCGTATGAGATGGACGATTTCGATCTCGACATAGGAGATGGCGTTTTGCATCCTATTCTGGCTTCACCAGAGAGCGCTCCAAATGTGGCGGACCGACGGTCTCAAGTTGGCGACAACCCTACCAGCACGAGTCTCACATTGCTCGTAAATGAAGATGTTCCTCTCAACGAAAAGCAGCGACTTATTGTAGAAAGAGTGCTTTCAGGTGCGTTAGCTTGGGCGACCCACGCCTACGATGACTCCAAGCGGGACCAGAAACTCCTCTACGTTGGAGGGGAAGGCGGAGTTGGCAAGAGCCAAATTATCAAAGCTATTGTTGCTGGTATAGACCTTCTATGTCGTAAAGAGGAGGTCATTCTTATGGCGCCGACAGGAGCCGCGGCAGATAACATCGCCGGCAACTCGTATCATACAGCCCTAGGTATTAGCATCGCCAAAACGCAGAAGATAACAGTGAGCTCTCGCGTTAGAAAGTTGTGGTCGAGGAAGACGGTCATGATTATCGATAAGGTGAGCATGACGGATTTAAGCATGCTAAGTACCATCAACAGTTAGTGCAAGATTGCAAGATTCCTAGACAGAAACTCGCCCGACCTCTTTGGTGGGCTGCCTATCGTGATCCTCATGGGAGACTTCCACTAGTTCTCGCCCGTCAGAGGCCCAGCGCTATGGAAGGAACTAAGAACTGGGAATGACGAAGACGCGAACGGCCTAATCATCTGGCACCAGTTTACGGACGTCGTTATCCTAGACCAGTAGATGAGGCAGGCAGAAGACCCTGTATTCCAGGATCTACTAGGTCGAGCGAGAGCGGCCACATTAACGGAAGATGACCTAGCGTTATTGAACAGTAAGACAACAACGTCCCTCTTTGCACCGGAATTGGAAAACGCAACCACTGTTGTTAAGCTTAATATTCTTCGTCACCATGTTAATCGCCTTCAAATGGAGCACTTTACCCGGACCCGATCCCAGAGGATTTACGTCTTCCCAGCGCTGCACAACCGGGTCAGGACTACGGGTCCGTCCCGTCTCTGTGCAGAGGACTTGCTGCAACAAACTGACAAAGGCACCAGGATCCCTTTCCCGGGCCTTTTTCTGTACACCCCGGAGATACCAGCTATACTCCTAACCAACATCTGCACTGCCCTAGGACAGGTAAATGGTGCGCGTGGTATTGCCTCAGGTATCGTTGTTGATCCAACAGCATGTCTTTCTACTGCTGATTTAACGTGATACGCTACTAATTTTACGTCTATTAGCGGAGTTCTTCGAGATGGATGATCTGTACATTTTATGCACAAAGCCTCTGGCGTGTGTATTATTCCAGCGAGACAGTTCGGAACACGCTAAGTTCGACGATCTCGATACTAAGATCATCCTTGTTTTCCCACTAGAAAGGTCTATTACTATTAAAGGACACTCCGTGCGAAGGAGACAGGTGCCTATGTGCCCTGAATTTAGCTTGACAGATTATAAAGTGCAAGGGTCGACACTTACGACTGCGGTTCTTGATCTTAAAGACGACCCCACGGCTAGAGGACAAGACGGCCACAAGAAATACTGCTCAACATATGTACAGCTATCACGACTCCGATCATTGGATGGACTCCATCTTCTGCAAAGAATTGAGATGGAGGACCTCCGATTCCGCCCTGATGATCGACTGCTCGTAGAAATGCAAAGGCTTAAGGCACTTGAGCGGGAAACAATAGCCGCGTGGGGTGTGTCGGCGATAGCCTGATTTAACACTGTACTGTCATATTCAATGCATGCCAGTGACCTTCTACATTGAAATTGCCCACTATCACGTCACTAATAACCAATCTATTGTTGACCGTGCCACGTGATTCGCCCTCCTTTTATTCCACAGCTCGGTTTATGCCAGCCTCATATTTCAAGCCACAACTTTCTCCTGCCAACAACGCTAGCTTTCAACCTTCTCCTTTCGCCACCTCTGAGCCCCCAGTTTCAGGGCATCGGCGTGCGGAGCGCGCGTACCAGTAGATAAAGATGAAACAAATCAAAAATACTGACGGGTCGTATGTTAGCACATGTTTTCACGTGTTATAACTTATCACATGTTATCACATGTTAGCACATGTTAGCACATGTGATCAGCCCATGCTTATAATGATGTAAATACAAACGGATTTGTGGTTCTCGTTTCTCAACCTTGTCAGACTTTGGCGTGCAAAGCTATCGCATTTAAGAAAGGAAAATCTGCACCATGTTGTAGCAAAAACTCCCCGTGTCGCACGACAAGATTAAGAGTTCCAATATTAATCATACCAGCTTCTTCTTGGCTCTTTAGAGGACATCCTTTACGCAGTATGATTTCCTTATGAATGCTGAGGCTGAGGTTCCCGGACAGCTTTGTGGCCATAGCGAATGCATATCCATATGAAGACATAAGAAAAGGCTCAAGATCGTGCTAGTAAGTGTGGCCTTTGCCTTGGAGCACCTCGATTGCCATAAGAGCGCCAAGAACTGTTGGTACGCTATTTGCCACACTGCTTTTGTGATATCGGCAATGCATTCGCTAGATGCCAGCTGTGGCTGGCGACTGCAAATCCACACTAGTCCTGAAAGCCTTTTTCAGCCATCCAAACATGGTGCTCGTATTCGCTTGTGACCACATTCCCTTGTGGCGAGCTTAACCAATAATCTGGCTTGGGATACATCTCGACTTTGTGACTGGTCAGTAGCTCACCTGCTCAGTCATATTAGAAATGTTACAAAGGTTCTGCGTTCCCCTCAATATCCATATCCATCTTCCAATCCTTCCACCAGTCCGCGCGGTCATGGAGTTGTCCAACCTCGAAGCCCCAGGTCGCGTTCTCTGCTCGCAATGCCAACAGCTAGATATTTCAAAACTCTGGCCTGTCGAAGAGGAGGTACCCGAGACCGGAAAGCCCATATTGTCTCTGGGCAAGCGACCTCCAACCGTAGAATGCGACCTGTGTCGGTTATTCTTCGGCCAGTCTCCAAGATATACAGGGAAATACAAACTGCACGTCAGGTTCTTCGATTATTTCAACGCTTCGTATGAGGGGGGATACTATGTATCAGGCACAAAGCCTCGTGGCAGTCCGTTTCTTAGTGTTCTGCGCGAGAACAAAACCGAGACTTACGACTCTTCAGTCGCAGATGAGGTCCTCCAATCAGGCGTAATTGTCTACGTCTCGAATAAAGGTCAGGATTCATCTGCGGTCGGGCTCATCGATGTTCAATCGATCAATTTTGAAATGGTCCGCTCTTGGATATCGGAATGCCATAAAAAGCATAAGCCGTGCCAATCAAAGACAAAAAAGAGCCAGAACAGTCTGCCTTACATTTATCTGCTCGATTGTCTCACGGGTGAAGTGTTACGAAGAGAATCAAGGGAGAAGTATCTTGCCCTGAGTTATGTTTGGGGCCCCCCACCGTCTCAGGCAAGCCCCCAAGCTGGAACTGTGGAGAAATGGCCAAGGGGTAGTTTTGACATAGATAAAGCACCTTTGACAGTGCAGGACGCTGTGAGAGTTGTGAAAGAGCTTGGGATGAAGTACTTGTGGGTTGACAAATACTGCATCAACCAGAATGCCGACGAAGAGAAGAAAATGATGCTACGAAGCATGGACCAAATTTATCAGAATGCCGAGGCCACGATCGTGGCAGCATATGGCGACAATGATCGCGCTGGACTTCCCGGCGTGTCTGTTCCTCGAGATCCTCAGCCTCTCTTCAAAACCGCATCGGGATTCTTCGTGTCCTCCTGCCCACCTATCTGGACCGTGGTTGCGGAATCCGTGTGGACTACACGGGGATGGACCTATCAGGAGGCTCGGCTTTCTGGCCGCTGTCTATTCTTCACCAGGCATCAGATCTACCTTGTCTGCCAGCAGGAAACTCGCAGTGAAACCGTTCCGTGGACGAACGGATCAACCGAGATGGATACGCTCCTGAACAACAGGGCTCTAGATAAAGTGCTTCAGGGGCCTCGGCCTCAGTCCGATAGTCATTTTTTCTCTGATAGATTGCAATTTTCTCAGAGAAACTTGACGAACCAGGCTGATATTCTTGACGCTTTCCGGGGTATTCTTAGCCGTGCGCCTTTCGTCACGTTCTGGGGCGTGACTGTTATTCCCCGAGAACGATTGAAAGCGAAACTGGACCCACATACCGGCCTCGCTTTGGGCATGTTGTGGAGCAGAACAGATGGATGGGCGCAGTCTGTCCATCTGCACGCCGCGAAAACTCCACGTCTTCGACGGCCTGGGTTTCCAACCTGGAGTTGGACAAGTGTCATAGGTGAGATATCTCACCAACAATGGCCGGACCACACCGCTCTCGGGTCATACAACAACGCACAGAACGGTCACCCAGTTGAAAATCATGCCCGAATTATCTTTTCGATGAAAGTGGAGGGGGAATGGGTACCTCTGGATCAAGCAATAAAACAGCACGCTCGCCACATACTGCCAGAGGATTCACCGGTTCTCTTGGTCGAGGGGGACGTCATCCAAGTTCAGCTTACTCGAACAGACAGGAAGCGAAATAGGGTTCGGCCATACCGAGTTTATGGATGCGAGGATTTGAACGTCCTATTCTGGGAGAGCCTGGATTTCGATTTAGACGAACATGCCGGAGACCGCGAGCCTGACAGCGGTGCGGAAGATGCGCTCATACTCATTAACTGGAGCGATGGAACAAGAAAGAATAAAAGGAGAGTCCTGATGCTGTTGCTGACATGGGTTGATGAGAATATCGCAGAGCGCAGAGGCATCCTATCGATTTATAATAATGAATTTGATGCGGACGTGCTGGCGAGAATCCCGAAATCCCGAAAGACATTCATGTTGAGATAGAAGAGTCTTGTGACGGTCTCCAAGCTGGGATTTCTAGGCTGCAACCATCCACTTTACCCATGTGGAGTTCACGTGAGATCCCCGGTACCAGTTCTCAGTCTGAAGGCAAGTTTTTATTCTCGCTGGTCACATTTGAAGATCCACTGACGTTTAGAGCATAATAGACTCAAGAGCTGAGTTGAATCTGCGTTTGCTGGATGGGATTCGGGGTCCAGATATCCAATTTAGCGTCTTCTATTCGATGTATTTGTCTCCACTGTTGAGGTTGCCTGTATGGATGAAGTCTATTACGCCCGGCTAAGCCTAAAGGGCTCTAGTGCTATTTACATGAATTCAATCCTTTCGATTACGCCATGGTCTCGTGACAGCCCCTAGAGTCGCATCTTTGACCAGTTTTTGTTCTATCTTGCGATCCTGTAATTCGACGAGATCTCGTGGATTTGGTTAGTAGCAAGTAGGCTTGAAGATCATTCCTCCAAGTGTTCAACGTCCTATCTTCAGCAGTTGAAGCAAGACCTGCTAAGTCACGAGGGTGGTGGGTTAGTTGAGTAAGGGAGGGGAGAAAAACAAGGAAAAGGGGGGTTTCTAATGAAAGTCACTGCTGTGATGTCTGGGTTACTGTGTGTTCCACCTCTCTGTCGAGTCGGCCTGTTGCAATAGCGTACTTGATAGTGGTTCGTGCTGCTTCGATGTCGGGTTTCCAATTCCGCGGGTCAGATGGTGCTTTCCCTCCCAGATAATAGGAGAGGCTACCCCTTCTGGCTTCCGTTTGCTCTAATAAGCGTTATCGGTGCGTCTTCCACATTGAGCAATTGAAGAGGAAGTGCTCGACTGTTTCCCTTGCCTGCCTGCAGGCACACTGATCCGATTCCACTCCACCAATACGGTGTAAGTACCCGTTAAGCCGTGCCATGCCCGTCCGTAGTTGTGCCAGTATGTTTGCTTCTCTTCGTCCCAACGCGTCGTACACTGTCCGGGTATGCCGCCCTGGCAGCGCTGTGTCTATCTTCTTCAGGTGTCTCCCCACTCCTTCAGGAAGCGTCTTGCTCATTCGCCTTTTGGCCTGTCAAGTATTGATTTGTATTGCGTCTAGCTAGCTAGATACAATACCTCTCGTTGGCTCTAGCTTCCATATTCACTAGATTCTACGTGACATACAGCAATTTCCTTGGTGGAATTTTGAAGTTCCATGCAGAGTGCGAAACCGACACCCTAAGAAGCACACGCTTCGACCGCGAAACAGACATTCTCAAGAGCAAATTCACCTTCGTTTGCAAGACCAACACTCCAATCCCATTCGCAGATGGATTCATTATCTTGCACACGTACCCATTGCCCTGTAGATGCACGAACTGCCTTGCAGACCAGGTTTGCGAAGTTGTTTCTACGTTTTGCAGGAGATACTGTTGGACATCGCCCGGCGCAAAACGACGAAGTTTGCGGTTATTGTAGCAGAGGAAACATCGAAAGAGGTCGAGGAAGGTGCACTTCTATAAACCACCAGGAACACCGAGCATGTTGAAATGTATGAGAACATTTTGTCATTCAAACGAAGTGCTGGTAGCGTCTTTACCTCCCACAGTGTCCCGAACAGCGACGATATTATCATCGCGGAGACTTTCAAGCATTTAGAATGGCTTTTCAGATTGTTTTGTCTACAATGCATTTATCAGATATTCAACACCCAACACTCCATCACTCGCAATGCTTTCCGACATTATAATTGTAGACTTTTTTAAGCTTTCAGTTTGAAAATGGCTCGATACTAAACATCAACCCCAGAGTAAGTTCACATCCGTTTTACATTTCATAAGCTAATAACCTCAGATCCTCCCCCGAACGGCCAGGGTCACTGTAGTCAACGTCTTTACTAGCAGTCTTAAGGTCCATCTCGAAAACTTGAGTGTCTTCTATACCGCTGGGCTCGCCAATTGCTTATAACTGCTGAACCCTGTCCTCAAGCTGATCTTTTGTACAGGTATTCAAAATCCGGTTTACCTCAGACCGTAGGGGTCGAAGTGAAATTTAGTATGGCTGCAGAAATGAAAGGAAAAAGATATCAATGCTCAATGATACTCCGTAGTATGTTACGGCCTGGGTTGATATCTCTATCACGCATAGTGAATTCAAGTGGTACTACTCCCTGCAATGATTGCTCGGGGTATACTGTCTGAATTGTATAATGGAGCCATTTAAATGAATGCAGATCCTTAGGACCCAAAATTGAGCCAAGTGCAGAGTACATGGCACCGCAAACGGCCGAAGCGATCTCTCTAGCGTTCTTGTCGGCGTTCTTGTCGAGAGGATAGAAGTCTATAAGCACCTGTACCGCTTCTATCATATTGTAAATCTTGTTGGAGGCGCCATTCCCTGGATAATGGGACTGGGACCCCTTCACTTGTGGCCAGAAGTGGGTTTTGTAAGTAGTCCCTAGACCTTTTTAGTATAACTTAGTCGCATTCAAATGCTCTGGAATCTCAGCACCGCGCCAGTCACGAATAAAATCGCACAGCACAGTAAAGTTTGATGCTTTAAGACATGCAGCTACTTGTATTGCTTTCAAGTCTTCAGCAAGACGAATTGGCTTGGGACAAGGATCCTCCCCAATATGGCGGCGAATCAAGGCCCGAATCAGAACAAGCAATAGAGTAGCCCCAAGTTGAAAGACACCAGCAGACCAGTGCAGCTCTCTAGTTCCGATGTCCTGACAGATAAACTCAAATAAGGTAAAAAGTGGTCCAAGATAAGCCAATAGCAAATGGCGTCTTGAAAAACTTTCCTCGAAATTTTCTCCGGGCAATAGAGGCCAAACACGCTTCGAGACATGAACCAGCAGATTGCGTTTATCATGCAGTACAAGATAACTAAGAAGGTTAGATGTTATTATTTGGTCTTGGATCTTGAAAATACGAATAGATACTCCGCTGGGTGGCGCTTCGGATTGAATAGATGCTCTGCTAGATAGTGCTTACGATGGCCGCGGGCCGAGCGTGTAAAGACGAGTGCTTGTCCGTATGACTTCTGCGCAAAGTGATACACCAAGAGTTATGCTAGTTGTTCCTATCACCCAAATAGGATATCCGTAGGTTGCAACAACGTATCCGGTTCTGAACCACCGCCAGGTCTATTAATGGCGAGAACTCCTAATTGAATGAGAACCCCAATAGACATGAATAACCATACCGTCTATCCTTCTAGAATTGCCTTCTCGATGTTCAGTATTTATTAGGGTGGTCACGTGTTTAATGTTATGTATATCCTCATCTCACCGCTAGACAGGAATAAGACATCATGAACACACACTTTACACCCACAACACAGCCTTTGCCTGTAATAGTATTAGATTTGGTGCTTTCTAGATAGCATTTCACTAGTATAGGATTCACGGTCTATAAACTGTGAAATTTCATCAGAAGTTGCGCAGTCTGCATCGGGCATTACGTAGTTTCCAATTTTTTCGAGAGATCGGAATCGATAGGGTCAGAAAAATCTATTCGAAGATCCTTGCACTGGCGAAATTGCCTTAAAGCTGTTTGGTTGGTAGACATACTCGCTCGTCCTGGACTCGCCAATCTGCCGTATGACTCGATTTCTATCCTAAATTTCACGAACATTGGGAGATGTTGAAGATAAGATTTCCTTTTCATCGTCGTCCGGAGAGTCTCGAGCCCTAAAGCCAACAAAGTTCAATTACAGACTCCTGCAAGCTGACTGGTGGTATATACCTTCCAATAAATGATTTCAAGACCGTGTTCCCCCAGATCTTGGTTGCGGAAATGATCACCGTCATGATGCCAATTGGGGCGATTCCGAGAATAATATTATCTGCCCACCCGACAGATGTTGACAAGAACTGCTTTGTTATTTCTTCTCAAAAAAGGTCAACAAAGGTGCGTGCTTAGAAAGTGGTGAGGACATGTATTACGAAGAAGAGGTCAATACAAGAGTAGTTAGCGAAGAGCTCGGGAAGCAGGTGAAGCAGGTCAGGTTCGCCACGGCTCGTCTCTTGCTCCTGGATCGGGTCTACAAACGCGGACGTGAACCTCAGGTATTCAACGATTGGAGATCGCCAACAACAGGCTCTTTGTTTGGATCTTTACTATCTCGATTTGGTATAGTATCATGGACCCCTGATCTAGAAACCGAGACTCCAACACTACTCGATGGCACTGCAGTTCATGGGAAAAAAGGAATCGAAGCAGCGGAGATGGATGCTTTAATTCATGCATGCAAGCTTTCTCTGGCTGCACTCGATCACTCAGCGTGTCAAGATGACTCAGCTGCGGTGATGCAAGAATGCACACAGTATCTTCGGAACATTGTTTCTTTGCGAACAGCCGAAGAAGCAATAAGGTACGAAGAGATCTGTCAAAGGATGCTCACTTGCATTTGCCGACCACCAGGTGCAGAGAACATCCCATCTTTCCCCACGGTGGGCAACGACTGGTGAGAGACGACGACTGGTGGCACTGTCAGCGGCCACTTCAAGTACTTGCACCGAAGTGCTCACTCGATACCGATGAATACTGTGTTCTAGAGCAACGGCCTGTGATACTCTTAACAGCTGTTGAAGGTGGGTCGACAGAGGGCGTACTTCGTATTGTGGCTCGTTCCGCTGGAGGGTCTGCTGAAAGAGATCTCATCCAAGTGTCGACAGACTGTAAGCAGTTCCGAAGCAGAATCGCGACTTCGAGCAGATATGTTAAGAGAGTTTGTGACGTTCGTCCATGCCGCGGCTTTGGAGAACCTTACTCTTAGGAGCCTCTTCGTGCGAGCTTCTAGCAATTCTCTCTCGCCCTGGAATGTTCAAAAATGGTACGCGACGTTGTACCACTGTCAACCTGACTACCGTACTCAGCGGTGCTTACAACTACTTCCTAGCTCTCGGTAAATACGTAGCAAGAAAAGCAAGGATATATTTCGGGTAGGAACAGTTGATGCAAGGGTAGGACGAAAGCGACTGCACTCTTTCATCTCGCAGAACCGACTCCCAATCTACAACTGTCTTGTTTAATGGCTTAGGAATCGCAGCCCTGAACCAGCATTGATATGCGCGTTTCAATGGTTCGGGGCCTGTACCACTCCGTAAATACTGCATGCGGCCGTGGGAGCGACAGACACAAGATACCAGAGAACTTCTAGAGGTCATACTAGCCAAACGAATGCTCCTCGGTACCAATGGCTCACTTTAAAATGACCTTTTGGGTGCAGGAGAAATGCTGGGTTTATACAGCTAGTGCATTCGAGAATGTGAACTAGGAGGTTCTTCAATTCCGTTAGTCACCTTGCCTAGGAGATGTTTGCTAGGAAGGAGAAAATTTTGGCAATTGAAGGTCAGTTTAAGAAGGATTTCTGGATCGCGTATTTTTTGTAGCTAGTATGTCTATGGACTCCTGCACTTGACAGAAGCCATGCTTTTATTGGACATGGGGAGGAGATGGTTTGGGACTTCCCGTCTGTTCCAAGAAAAATCTTGCAGAGGTCAGTTTCTGTACGCAGCTTTGAAACTCTTCCGTTGAAGAACTCAGTCTCATGTGAGACGTATTGAAGTGCATAACCTCAAGCAACTACATGGTGCCATGCGCATGTAAAGTGAATCCAGCTATTTCGAAGTCAAACGAAATGGTTCTTGGTTTCAAGCATTTCGCTCCTTGGTTTTTCATCAACGCAGTTTTCTTTTTAGTCGACAGAAACTGCCACCGACTGAGAATTATCAGGATGCAAGCCCAAAGGATGAGCGCGCAGCCTCGAAGATCCAAGTTCCCCAAGGTCGGAAGGCCATCGACAGTAACTGTAGTAGAGAAGAGACAAAATCTTATTACTCTCATATCTGCTGCCGATTCGAAAACCTCCGCAGCCTAGAAATATCGACGGATGTATTCGAGGGACTTTGCACATACATTTTCAGCCTCATCCGATGGAACTGGAAGATCCATGTTACACAGTTTGATGCTTTTATCATGGGATTTTCAAGATTCAGAGACCGATGTGCTGAAAACGGACATTCGCCGAAGGGAGCATTATATCACCAATAGTTTCAAACCCAGTTCTCTCTGTCCGCGGTGGCGCCTTGGACTCTAGATCTTGATTCTCTCGAAGGCATTAGGCAGGAGAACCCCCACACATTTGTGCTTGCAGAAGACACCCTGAGAAAAAATGCCCGCGAACGTGAACGAACATCTGGGACAGCCCAATAGCGTTCTGGTTCTGCTCAGCATTCAAATGAGCTTCAATGCCATCAAATCTCGAGCATTGACATTGAACCAGGAGCTTCTGGTTCAAACAGAAACTTGCAAAGTCCCCACCAACATGGAATCGATCCAATTGATCTGCCTACTTCAACAAGGGCAGCGCAGTTTCAAGACCTGAGAGCACTTGCACCGGAGCAGCAATGGCATTCGGAGAAGGAACTCCGAGACAGTCTTGGTGTTCGCAACAAGGAAGAACTTCTGGCCTGGCTAAGTCAGCATTGATTGGGTTCTCGATACCTGTGATGCATACTGCGTTGCGCAATTAGAGGAACAAATGTATCTCGACAATGGGTGCGATATACCTCCTGGCAGAAAGCGGTCTTCCGCTAAATTCTTGATCAACTCCTCGGCGCTCACCTTGAACTCTAGGAATCCAAGATACACTTAGTGCCTTGTCGAGACGACTAATTGGACGGCCGACGACTTCGATATCGGATTCATGACGCAGCTAATTCAGCATAGCGGATATGCTGGTCGTTGGTGGGAGAATTGGTGTGAAGCTGAGCACACAGGAATGCTGTGCTGCACTGCGTACAAAGTCCTGTGCTGGTTGAGGCATATCCATCGGTTGAGCTCTGGTTCCAGTCCAACTAATCAACTACGACGAGCAACCGCGCCGTTGGTGCACTCTACTAAGCGCTGCGCGCACTGAGAGGAGGAGAGTCATTGAGGAGTCTGAGGGATCTGCGGAGGATGATGTACTAATAGGGGATCTTTAAAGTTTGAGAGTAACTGGCTAGGGATGGGGCGTGATCGTCGGAGCTTGGGAAATGGTTGTATCGAGAATCTGAATGGCATGATTTGTCAGCGAGAGAAAACAACAAGGGCTCAGCATTCCCGCTCGCACCTTATTGCTATATGTAAGGGAGCGACGTGTGCGGTCAGCTTTTTGGATGAGATTGATGGTGGTGATGTAAACCACCTTCGAGTGAGGAGGTTCTGCTGGAGGCCGATGTGGCCTGTGCGCACATTGATCAAGTAGGCCTGAGTCGTCGCCAGTTCACTCACTTCTCACTCTGTTCAGACAGCTCAAGTGAGCGATCAAGGTGGTTCAGAGCTTCTGATAGTCTGGTAGTACCAGTACTTCAAACGTTATTATTCTCAAGAGCATAAATGCACAAAATCCCTGCGAAGTCATTCAAATGTCTTCCAAGCAACGCTTGAAAACACTGTTCGGCCACGTACATGAAGTCTGTTTGCAAACCCTAGTCGAAGATATCAGCATATGAGGATATTTTTCTTCTGTGCTTAATACTTCTTATCTTGCAACAGGTGTAGTAGATAAAATGGAGGGTTCAATAAATTCAGGTTTACTAGATCCTGACCTGCAGGTGATCTCTCATGTTGACATCACCGTGGACGGAAGTGGTCACATCCACGATGACCTTGGCAATCCTGCCGGCAGAAGTGGTCGGGATGAGCAGTTTGAAAAGCGCAGAATCCCATTTGATGCTAGCGATAATGAGCTTTAAGAGCATGGATACGGAAGGCTGAAGATCAAGGTTTATAGATCAACCCCAAGGGTTTTCAAGATTTAGAGTCGATTGTAGGTCGTTTTTGGTCGTTCTAGCATACCAAAAGGCTAAATTCCACTGGCAGAACCCACGACACATTGCGCTGTCCTGGCAATCACAATGTAAGAAGATTCGTCCTCAAGAAGTCCGCCGCTCGCTAGTCTCCTCAACCTCCCTCCTGACTGGAATTCCTGCTGCGACTATAAGCTCTAAAACGCCTCTACGATTCTCAACCCTACATTTAGATCCGAATGCAGTAGCCTCGACGACCTCGATACCTTCCAATGCAACACCGCCTAGTCCACACATTGCACCAATCCCAGCCGCCGAATATCCTTCAATGCCGGGAATAAGTGAAGCAGGAATGGTCACAGGCCGACCACCAGTGCCAGAGAGGGGCCCAGACGGAAGCATCGCAACCGCGAGCATGAACTATGATCTTGCGGAGTGGCGTCTTCTAGAGGTGCCGAGATATGAGGTCGTACAGTCCAAAATTACTCCTGGCCAAATCAAGGGATTGGAATGGATGTCAGTCAATGGCAAACGAAGATTTGAAGCACGAGAGGCCCATCTACTTTCTAGGTGGGGTTTAATGCTAAAGCACTCGGGAACCTGTGTTCTGATCCCACTCGTGTGGTCAGATATTGATCCAGCTCACATAATTCTCACATTAGCCTTGAAGTCTATCATCGTCTGGACAACACACGTCTGGTATGCCTCTTCCTCCTTTCCATCGGAAGCAAACACGCTAAACAACAGCAGCTCTTTTCTATGCTAGATCATTCAACGACGTGAGTTTGGGCGGCTACTTGGTTCCAGAGCGCCCCCCCCCCCCCCCCCCCCCCCCCCCCCCCCCCCCCAACAGCCCACCGTGCAGCTTTGACTCAACTTGAAGCATTTCTCATGTAATTTTGGGTCGTGTGTGAAGCTCGAGGCATTTTGCCTGTTTCATCCCAAGCTCCAGTGAAGCATCCCTTTCCCACCTTTGAAACCAAGCTTCCAGTCTCGTTTTGTGAATCAATCGACAGCGGCCCGGCCCGCAGAGCATCAATTATTCAAGACGATCAAATTACTACGCCGTCGCCGCAATTCTTCTGCAACTACTGTCCTGCCATCAGCACTTTGAAGTCTCTTCTCGGGTTCTGGGCACATGTTAGGGATTCACGCCCATTGGTTTCTGAGGACCTCAGGCTTCGAGACATAGTGCACGCAGGAAAGCGTTGGCAAGCATACAAGGAGCATCGCCACGCTTAAGGTAATCATATTAATTGTGCTGACGTTACTTGGAAGCAGGCGGAGCAGATCAAAGAAGCTGGATTTAGTTGGGGCGATATTCAGGCTTGGAAGCTAGCTTATAGTCGGAAGCGTAAGTTTGGAAAGGACAATCAAGACTGGTCCGAAGAGGTAAAAAGCGTGTCTTCTGATTAGCGCTTGAGAAGCATACGGTGCATACGGGACCGCATGTATGGCATACTTCTCTCTAGGTTCAAGACTGGTGGGTTAGGACAGGAACTGTTCTTAGAGCAATTACTCGGATTTATTCGTCAATCCAGATCTACATCAATCCTCTTTTCAATATCCCAGAAATCGTCGCTTTGTGCCTCTCTCGTCAACGTCAATATGCGAGGAGAGTTATATTTTGTAAGTTTGAACGCACAGAAATCTAGTAGAAGAGGTCTAGATCAGCCTGGTAATAAAATTCAGATTCCTTCTTATCTTTACCGAAGAGCCTCTTGGACACCGCGTGCAACCTCAACTAGAGTTCCGACTTCGGTTCCATTTCTAGCGATGAACTTGAGCTTGGTAATCGAGATGAAGGCAAGCTTGACTCAACTTCACTCGAGCTTTCCAAGCTTGCAGGGACAATATCTCGGGAAATTCCTGGAGCTTACTGCAGGAGTCCAAGACTCTTGAAGGCTGTTCTTGAGTTTCAACATACGCCGGCAAAGTACAGCACTTCCCTGGTACTCGCTTCCAATTCTCTGAGATACTGGAAAAGACACGATTCTGTGAGTTCTGCGCCTAAATTTCTAAGCTAGCGCCTCTGACATTTGGCTACAAAAGAAGCCCTCTTCTACTTTTCTCCGTCAGAACAATTACAAACAGAGATCAAGCTCGCGAAATCGTCTTGGCCACGCGGTCGACAAACAAACTCACATCAACAATACAATCAATTCCAAGACTTTCGAGACATTCCACACATACCATTCACCAACCTTCCTGCGAACAGAACAACGAACCTTGGACAGAAATGAGCCGAAAATGGCCGGCTACTTCTGCATCAAGACCAAGGCTCTCACTCACATTACCACCCGCATGAATGCCACTGCAATTCTCGAATTGTCGAAAGCAAATCATCCCGGACATCTCCACTTCTTTCCATCAATTTCCCTGCTGCAGAATGGAGATGAAAGCTAGAGCTGAAAGAGAGGCTGTGAACCAAAACAAACTATTTCATCAGACTCCGCGTCATTAGCAGGCAAAACAGTCGATAAGCCTTGTCGAGACCGCCTCAAGCAGGCTGGAGTTGACACATACGTTGAGAAAGATTTTGCTATGACCCAGCAACTACCAAACAAAATCTCGGAGCGTCTAAGACTCATGAAGAAGTGCATGGGTTCGCAGGACTGTGAAGAACATCAACGAGGAGGGGAAATCAGCGAGAAGTAAAGCATCACAAAGGCGTTGAGTAGGAGAGGATGTTCGGAGATGGAAGGAAACAGAGACAACGGAGAATGGAGAATGGAGAATGGAGGAAGATGGATAATGTTGATTGACAGGACAGCTGGGGACTGCTTATGGGAACACACAACCTAGAAGAGAAGTATTTTGAGTACTCCACACGACAGATTTCTGAGGGCTGGATCACCCGGATGAAGAAAGATGCCTGTGCCCTCAAAAGCTTCCTGATTCAAGACCTGCTCTGCAACTATCAACACGGGAGGCTCTTCTCGACAAAAAAAAAAAACCCAACGAGCAAATCCTATTTCATCAACACCGAATAAGTGGAGATGAGCAGTTCCTAGGTTGGGCCTGTTTAGATTTGGACAGGCTTCATTTGTGGTTGGTGTATAGGAGAATTGCGCAAGTCCAGGTGATGGGGGAAGAGTTCTCGGGATAGGAGTGGATTTTGAAATTGGCTCTCTTCTCCATATTTTGCAAACGACCTCAGAGAAGAGAGCTGATCAGCTGCTGAGTAGACTTGATAGTTTACCATCACGAATTGCGGATTCAAAAAGAAATCTCATAACGTGAATCTAGATAGTTCTCGAGATCTCTTTGCCACTAATCTAAGACAACAAATCGAAACTCTTCTGAACAGAGTCAGAGCTATAGCATCCGAAGCTGGGCTACATTCAGGGTGGTTGGAATCAGGGTTGAACAGATCCAAGTCCTATTCGCATCAGATTCGAGTCTCAACTTGACAAACCGAAGCCCAACTTTGAGTTACATGAGTCGTATCTCAGACTCAAATCAGCTCATTCTAAACCTAGACTTAGATGTAAGGATTTAGTTCAAGCTAAATTCGACGAGTCTAATTCTATTCAAAAATACTCGAGTTTCGAATTGAACTCAGACTCGTTCGAACAGGGTTGGAATGGACTTCTTCGAACATAGAACTAATTAAGGTTATCGGGAGGTGAATCATCAGAAAATAAATCTATAATATTGCCTGCGGGCTTTGCATCGTAGTCCAATGCTGTGCCGTTTTGAGGGAGAAAGAAGACTCCAAAGACTAAACACAGGGTGCTGGTGATCTTTGAATGCGTAGCCCTACAGTGTCCATTCACGGACCGCCTATGAGTGGGAGACAATACCGAGAGATCAAGAGATCTCCTACACTCCTGGAATCATGGCACCTGTGCAGTTATGATTGAAGTCGATCCCTCGTGATGGGAAGAGCGTGGCCGAGGAGGAGATAGTAGAGGTATTTGACAATCATATTCTGTCGAGAAGTGGTGAGATCATTTGATGGGGCTGAGATAGAAAACTTGGACGAGAGAGAAGCATCATGCGAACCATGAGAGTATCTCAAGGTGATTGGGATGCTGGCTGCTAGCTCGCTGAAACTGAAATTGCCAGAGTCACCAGGAAATGGGTTGAGGTCTCTCCAGTGGGTGTAGCCGACTTGGAAGATAGCTGGATGTAATCACCAGCAAGATTCTCATTCCCTGTGATATATGAAACGTCAGCCGAAGGACTCCATGTGCAGGCTTCTGTCCGCCCACCAACCCGTAGCGAAATATTCACACTGAACATGAGCAGCGTGTTCGAGGCAGTGCCTTAAATTCGTGCATCCTATAAACTAGTTTGTTCGCTGGCAATATGTTGCAGATGAAAGCTTATCCTTCAAAGAACCTTGTCCGATTCGATTTCCATCCATCCATCTTATCTGTCAAAACGTGCCACAGTTCTCAAATTTTCTGTTTCAGTCTCATAGAGTTCTGCACCTTTTATGAATACCATCGTCCCTCCTTTTGTCAATCTTCCATTTCCGGTTAGATTTCGGTCCAGCAGTCTAGGCGCCGGTGCCAATGCCTTTTTATGAGTATCATCATCCCAAATCCTCCCGGCTCGAACTGTTCTGGGATCAGAAAGGCCTCGGAGAGACGCTGAGAGACTTGTAACCTGCAGCTCGGAGCTTATTGACGGAATTTAGTGTATGTTAAATGGAGATTTGCTGTGTCGTATCAAATTATCAAACTTTGCAGGAAAACACCGATGAGGAGCGAGAGCTCCTTAATTGAGGTGCAGACGAGCAGTTTAGAGGAGCAGAAAGGAGGAGGATGTGAAGCTAGACCCCAGCTTCTGTATGAGGAAGGGTCTGTCAACCAAGGAGATCGTGGTAGGGACGGCTTAGAGGTGATAGCGTCTGCGAAATACGAGCTCGTAGAAGAGAGCACAGGAAGATGTTCGCGCAGCAAAAATTCGTGGAAGACGCATTCATGGCATGAAAAGGCTTCGAGAGGAGTTGTGTGCAGGACGTGGATTGAGGATTTGGGAGGATGAGGTCGTGGAGGTGTTTTCAAGGACAAGACCTATTTGGAAGTATTAGGAAGCAAGAATTTGTTGTTGAAGGAGGTCGAAAGAGTATTGAGAAAGCCATTAACCGTGACATAGTGACAGAGGAGCGAATTAGCATAATAACGTCTTAGGAAACAAGGGGTAGCTAGACTAAAAATATTTCAAAGTCAGCAGCTACTGGAAGTGTCCTTGGAGGCGAGATCCGAAAAGGAATTGCTGTGCAAGCGCTGGATGTTCATTTCGGCGGACTTCGGCCATGGGGATTCTGGACCATTTCTTCGTCAATACGCGTTAACAGCGAACAATTCCGAGGATGACTGTATAATCCAAGTGCTGAAATGAGCAAGCCTCCACATGCAAACGGATCTCATACATTGAAGTTTTCTCGATAGAATCTCAGGTGAAGGTGTCAACTTGGGTTCGAACGCATGGAGCTGCTGTGTGTGCAGTAGTATTAAACATCGCAGCATACTACCAGGAGTCAACGTGTGAGAAGTGAGAAGACCCTGGCACACGGCCAATATATGCTTGAGAGACATGCGAAGACGACGGCCAGGAGAACAAGGGGTCAGCGAGACTTCTTTTCTGCAATGAACACAACGCCGAGGTTGCAGTAGCAGATAGTATGAGAGCTCGTCCACTCCAAACGAAGGTTGATGCTAGATGGAGACAATGGATCCCGCCTCCAAATACTGGAGCATGCTATACGATGCCTCCCAGGCTGGTGAACAGATCCATTTCCAAAGTCGTTGCTGGAGTCTGGCAATACCATGGTCTCAAGACAAGCAACGCACAAGACTACTGTTGGGACTGAAGCTCGTGGGTCTAAGGTATGGTGAATATAGAAGAATGACGAAGTCATGCCAAACGAAACCAGATCCGGATGACTGCTGTCAGATCAACACCTAGCCGGCGCATATGTAGATGAGGGGCAGGCAAATCAGGTCAACAGAATGGCTGCTCTCTTGATAGGTGCCATCTATTCCGGATCGAAAGTCTCGATGATAAAGTTGAGTTATCCTGTCCTGTTCAACCTTTTCAGTCCAGTCCGGTAGCAGTGTTGTCTTAAATACTTTGATCTTGGAGAGTCGACAAGACGTTGAGTGAGCCGTCCGGGACCTTTGTTTCGGAGAAATCGAGAGTAAGATGAATGAAAATCTTATAGCCTCACCCCGTGGTTACCGTATTCATTGACACAATCCATGTGGGTATAGAGACAGATGAGCCATTTGAATACGGCCGGGGGATTGGATCCTTCTCCGAGCACCTCGAGTAACGATTAATAGGAGCAAGCATAGAGTAAACTTCATATACCGCCGCCCTTGAAAATCAACTTGACTCTTACTTCTAGTCAGAAAAGAAAGCTTTCCGTCGAATCACTCGGAAGCGTGAAATAGATCTTTGGCGAGATGGTAATCTTAAATCGTCGACCAATTTGCAAGACGCATCAAAAACGCATACCTGTGGTTGAATCCTTCTACGTCCAATGCTGAAGCCGGAGCGATGAAAAACGCTGTTGAGCGGAATGCAACAAGGAACGCCATTCTTCTCAAGCTAGAAAATACAATCCGATGTCCTTAAGTTAGGGCAGTATGAGGATATACTCGTAACAGTGGAGGAGGACAACTCGCCGTTATTCTGGCATGTAGTGACCTACTACAAGATTTCTGAAGTCTATCGAAGATGAATATGATGATCGACCTGATTCAACCGAATGAATGAATGGCTGAATGTGGACAGCGAATTTCATTTGCCAAGGAGGACATATGAGACTGCCGTGCAATGATCGAAAGTTTGTCACAAAGGGATCACATCGCCATTCCCAATCTAGCAGGTGCTGCGGCAAATATGATTTGCGTACTGCTAATCCAAGATGCATCCGCACAGTTCCAATTAATAATGTTGAATGTTTTGTTTCGAAATTCGGGTTGAAGGACTGGTGTGCCAACAGCGATCGCATCCATTTCTACTTTGTGACTGTTGATCACAATGGGTGGTAAGGAGTTCATGTAGCTTTTTGATCACCCAAATCATGGTAGTAAGCGTTGGGATATTGTAGCAATCTTGAAATAGCTGTTTCGATACCCCTTGGGTAGACCAAACTTGAAACGTTTAATCTGGAGGTTGTTCTCCTTGAATGAGTTCTCATAGACCTCAGCTCAGCATGCAAGAATTCATGATTTGTTCAGGCTGTTTTGAGTTTGGCAGAACAGCTACTAATCTTGCCTTGAACGTCGAGGTCGTCCTCGATGCAATGCACTGGCATCAGATTGAACGACAGCGCACAGTTCTCAGTTCAATTGGACCTGTTATTCATTGACGCTGCAGCATGCTTCCAGGCTAAATTTGAGCGATGCATGACTACAAGACTCCTAATGTTAGAGAATGAGAAGGTGCTTGCCGATGCAGCGCCGCGGATGTCCCAAGATTGAGATGAAAGTTGAATGTCATCAACCAAAGCAAAAATTAGTGTAGCGTGACCTTCGAATCCGTGAATCTCCGATGATATCCTTTCCTTCCTCGGGGTTCGATCGAGAAGCCTGGAAGGGCCATTCAATTGCCTGGTATCGTGTGGACCTTCATCACAGGCTAGGCTACGCTGCTACAGCGTTCTCAGGAAATAGGATTCACCTCGAAAAAAAAAAAAAAACACAATTGCTAAAATGACATGGGTTTGGGAGGTTTCGTGTAAGCCTATTCGAGAACGCTTGATGCGACTACGGGTTAAGAACAATCTCAGTTATGAGATCCCTCTCCAATCTCCTGGAAGTGCGCAGTGTTATAAGTACGGAAATGCAGACGATTGGGGAAAAATCGGGATCAATAGCCTGTGGGACACACTTGGCATGGGAGGTGGTCGCATTACTAATCTTCTTCCGATGGTGTGACTGCTCTTGGATGCCTGACGCTCGAACAGAAATCTGAAATTACGACGAAGGACTGCTGGAGAATGGGAAAACGAGAACATCATCAGACCGTAATATGACGACAACCTCAGAGGGATTGTCAAGCATTGCACCCGCTTTTGCAGTATCGGGTCGTTCCCATCATATTGAAGGAATTCCTGATGAGCATCCACCCTCAGAGTCATTCGGAGTAGGGATCACCTATGTTCGTATACTGTAGATCATCTCAACACTCGTGGCCGTTGTCTTGGCAGGATTTGGTTGTCTGATCACGGCAGAGCACTTGCTTTGAGCTTGTTGCTCCCCCCTTTTCATCGCTTAATTTCCTTTATCCGGCATAGCAGCCTGCCATCTGCGGGCTTGAATGGCCGTATGTGAAGAGTGCCGTTGGAACGTGGCCTTGTCCAAGGCCCGCAATTGTGGCGGTGTTGGTTGGCCCCGCTGATAGGGTTCAGCTGGCACCGGAATGCCCTGAATAAGTAAGGCGCACGGGAGAACTTCACACCGTCCCAACGATTCTTTCTCTCTTCGCCTCCTGCCGGAATACAATGAAAGGAATCGAGATCAGGGACATACCAACTCGACGGCCCTCCTCACCAATTCGACAAGAAGGCACAAGTCATGTCGCCCTCTACCGAGATGCTGACTAGAAATCATTGTTGCAGCAGTCGACCATTCTTATCAGCGATCTCGATACCGGAGTACTCCAAAGCAACGATCGGACCATACGCATCATCAAGAAGCCAATTTCGATGCTAGCAATTCATGCTTTGATTGAAAGGACGAAAGATGGATCTTCTCATCCACCAACTATCTGCGACGAGGCCTTTGATGTCTGCACATTTATTTGACTCATTGCGAAGAACTGTCCACAACAACTATCGAACTACGAACACGTCTGCGTACAGGAAAACATAAGGGGGCTGCATCGAGAACGGCATGAAGATATTATGTTATTCCTGTAGCAGTCGCTCGATTATTGCTCAGATGAACAGTCGCATCTGCAGAACCACATGCCAAATCGCTGGTTTCGAACTCTTTACTATCTGAGTTGGAATCTCACCTGGCAGATAATCTCCTAAGGGCTAGGAAAACGATAGAAACAACGACCAACGGAATATATAGAGCATGTGTTCAATTCGTGATGGCTGGAGACACGGGCCCAGCAGTATCGCGGCGAGAGTGGGCATGGTCTAAGACCTGACTGGAGTATCAAGCCTTGCAGTTATGCTTGCTTTCAAGGATTGCTTTGAGCTTTTGATACGCTTCGCTCAGCATTGAAAAGACACACCGATCATACGTCAACCTTCCATTGCTTCCCAGAAAGCCATATCCCCAATCTAAATCTTGATATGTCTCGAAACATTGGTATGGGCAGATTCATAGGATTGGGGTTCAATGTTCCGGGCCTAATGGGACCTCGTGGATCGGGCTTGATAACACTTGATATCTTGAACAACACGAGCTGAGAACAATGGCAACATGACCTCAAACATCCAGTTTGGGCAGACATTAGCAATGTTGATTGAAAGGACTTGAATTTCTGATCGATCGCGACAGACTTTGACGGCTGCTATCAAAGACTGACAGTGGAGGTTATCGTCGGACGTCGAAAACATTGAAGGGTCCTCACTTTCCTATCAATTGGCATAAGCTTTAACTGCTACCTTCAAAGACTGGCAGTGAGGGAAGTAGCTCTGGCCTTTCTTTGTCTAAGGCGGCGCATTTGACTGTCATGCCTTCCCAATTCTGCCGTCGACACCCGTCGACAGAAACCTCAGGATACATCATTCGCATCTTGACGAGAGCCAGGCTCGTTAACTTCGACTGCTAGTGCAAACTTCTCTGCGCCGAGACCATATCAAGCCAATATCGATGATCAATGTATCTTTGATGAAATTGGAGCAGAAACCGAACATGCTCCTGTCTCTGGAATGGAACGACCTGACTCCATCCACCATCACGGTGGATGAAACTGCTCCTCCATATCAGCGACTTCTGCAACTATTTGAATGGATGCACCGTCGGAGGGAAGCCTTGATATGTATTCAGACCGATGACGCCTTCAGCTCTTCATGCCACCTCGAGGACTCCCAACCCTCCTGCTTGTACGTTGACTTCTTTGGCCCCACCGTTGGCACTCGGCAATCCCGCAGGTATCAAATCTCTCCGAATCTAGCCACGAGACCCCGGGACTGAGCCAAGACCTCCTCAATTGCTATTTCCAGATTCTGCAAAGCAACCCCGACGAGGATGATGTTCTCTGGAGCGATGCCCCTGCTCCGCCACACCTCTCCAGCTACGACCCGAAATATTGCGGCAGTCGATGTCCGCATCCAGAAATAACCAAGCACTCCTGTTCCTTGCAAGATTTGGTCTCCATATTTACTCCAAGACGAGCTGGACACGCCTTTGGGTTTTCTAGTCACTTCTTCGAGAGGCCTCCCTATAAAATAAGCCTTTGTGCCCTGGCAAAATATCGTTCTCCAATTACTGAGCAGTATGTGTCTTCTATATTGCGGGCCGCAGGGATTTCGGGGATATCTAGTGCTTTGAAATCGGATTCTCGACTGCTTGAAACTAGGCGCAGTGCCGAGGGATGTATTAGCCAAATGTTCCATTCCACAAGTGCGTAGAGGAGAAAAACCTACCTGCATTCAACGGAAGCCCTCAATGTTGGCAGATTCGAAATACGAATAATGGAGGCAGTCACCAAGCAACATCATTATTACTCCTTGCAATGGACGAGAAGGTGGCAGAGAGCGTATTCATTGCTACTGTAGAAGGGCAATGGAGCACAAAGCAAAAAGGCCCAACCGTAGGTCAGTTCGTCTTAGCCAGTGGGCTAGACTCATCCGAAGTAATCCGTAATCCGTAAATCAATCAATCAATCAGTCAGAGTAGAAGTAGAAAGGGTTGTTGATTAGTCTATAGTGAGCGAAAGCTCCTTATGTACTAGAAGACACGTGACCAGCACTGCCCTCGAAACTAGCTATTTACAAGGATTTTGAAGGGAGAGCATATAGCCCCACCACAATCGTCCCCCCATATGACGAGCTCGTCCCGAGCCTCGAAGAAAAGAGCTAGAAAAAGAGAAAAGACCCGCTCTAAGCAAGGAACTCAAA